>CM053593.1:351639952-351668237 GCA_028646575.1 Pseudocheirus occidentalis
AAAAAAAATAAAGAAAAAAAAGGAAAAGATCCCCAAAAGAAAACTCCTAGGAATTTTATAGCCAGGTTCCGGAGTTCCAAGATCAAGGAGAAAATATTACAAGCTGCCAAGAAGAAACTATTTGAATACCGTGGAAACATAATTAGGATAACGCAGGATCTAGCAGCTTCTACATTAAGGGAGCAAAGGGCCTGCAATATGATATTCTGGAGATTGTTGGAGCTAAGATTAAAACCAAGAATCATCTACCAAGAAAAATTGAGTATAATGCTTCAGGGGAAAATATGGTCATTCAGTGAGGTGGAGGACTTTCAAGCACTCTTGCTGAAAAGAAAATAGAACTGAAAAGAAAATTTGACACTCAGATACAAGAAGCATGAGAAGGCAAACATGGAAAAGAAATCATAAGGAACTTATCAAAGTTGAACTATTTACATGCCAACATGGAGAAACAATAATTGTAACTTATGAAACTTTTCTCAGTATGACAATAGGTGAAGGGAATATAAATGTATATATACATATTCATACACATATGTCTATATAGGAGGGTATATTTATGTATATATGTGTATGTGTGTGTATGAATACATATCTGAGTATGTGTATATATGTGTACATAGAGGGGACAGGATCAATTGAATAGGAAGGAATGATACTTTAAAAGGTGAAATTATGAGGTGGGAGAGGAATAGAATAAGAGGAGACAGGGAGAGACAGAATGGGGTTAATCAGCTCATATATTAGAGGCAAGGGGTAACTGTTACAGTGGAAGGGAAGAACAGGAAGGCAAAAGGGAAAGGTTCAACCTTACTCTCATTGAATTTGGCTTAGAGAAGGAATGACATAAATTTTAAACTGGGTATCTTGCCATACAGCAGAGTAGGGGGGGTGGGGATGAGAGGTGGGATGATAGAGGCAGAGTGGGAGGGAGGGTTGCTGGAAGCATACACTTCTGTAAAGGTACAGGGATAGGGTAGAGAATAGAACAAGGGGAGGATTAGATAGGAAGGAGGGGCATATAATCAGTCTCTCACAATATGTCCATTGTGGAGATGTTGTGTGTAACTACACATGTACAGCTTGTATTGAATTGCTTGTCTTTCCAGTGGGGGAGGGTTATGATTGAGGAAGGGAAAGAATCTAGAATTTAAAATTACATAATCAAACATAACATATATTATTATTATTATTATTTTAACTGCATAAAACTGAGAATTAAGTTATGCAGGTACTGGGGTAGGGAGATCCATCCTGCCCTACTGGAAAGTCAGAGAGGTGAATCAGGAAGACATAGGATCATATTGGGGGAGGAGTTATACAGTGGGATGGCTGTTTTGGGGTGGTGGGTATGGAAATATGGGGAGAAAATTTGTAATTCAAAATCTCATGGAACTGAATGATGTAAACAAGAAACTAAATATGATATTCTCGAGGCCAAAGGAGCTAGGATTAAAACCAAGAATCACCTACTCAGCAAAACTAAATATAATTTTTTTTCAGGGGAAAATATGGTCATTCAATGAAATAAAGGACTTTCAAGCATTCTTGATGAAAAAGCCAGAACTGAACAGAAAATTTGACTATTAAATACAAGAAGCAAGAGAAGCATGAGAAGGTAAGCAGGAAAAATAAATCATAAGGAACTTATTAAAGTTGAACTTTTTATATTACTACGTGGAAAAAGCAATAATTGTAGCTCATGAGACTTTTCTCATTATGAGGATAGCTGAAAGGAATATGTATGTATGTATGTATATATGTATATATGGATGTGTGTATGTATATATATACATATAAATACGTGTGTGTACATATGGGAAGGTGCATGATTGTATAAATACATATGTGAGTGTGTGTATATGTGTGTACATGTATACATAGACAAAGGATACAGGATGAGTTGAATATGAAGGGATGATATCTAAAAAATAATATTAAGAGGTGAGAGAAATATATTGGGAAAAGGAGAAAGGGAGAGAGAGAATAGGGCAAATTATCTCATATAAAAGATGTAAGAGAAAACTTTTTCAATGGTGGGGAAGAGCAGTAGAAAATAGAAGAAGTTGGTTTGGGATGGGACAGGATGGAGGGAAATATAGTTTGTGTTTCACAATATAATTAGTATGGAAATGTTTCATGTAACTACACATGTACAACATATGTTTAATTGCTCTTCTTCCCAGTGGGAGTAGGTGAGGAGAGAAGAAAGGAAAGAATCTGGAAATCAAAGTTTTAGAAACAAATGTTAGAAAAAATTGTTTCTTTTACATGCAACTGGGAAATAAGATATATAGGCACTGGGGTATAGAAATCCATCTTGTCCTACTAGAAAGTTATAGGGTGGATGGGGAGGATATAAGAGAGAACATATTGGGAGAAGGATATTCAGTAGGTCTATTTTTGCTGTTGCATCTGTAATCATGATGGTTTCCTTTGTCTTTTTTACTTCATCTGAAGCAAAAGAGATTGTGCTCTAGTTCCTTATTTCAACTCTATTTACAACTTTCTGTTTTAAGTTTTTCTGGAAACAACATATTATTGATTTGGATTCCTAATCCATTCTATTATCCTCTTCTGTTTTATAGGTGAGTCCATCTCATTCACAATCACAGTTATGATTTTTAATGGTGTATTTCCCTCCATCCTTATGCTTTTCTTTCTCTTTACTCCCTAGCCCCCTTTAAAAGCTCATGTTTTTGTTTGTAATACTTTCCCTAGTCTATCCTCCCTCTAAATCCCCCCTCCAACCTTCTATTAACCTTTCCTCCTCCTGTTTCCTTGTCAAGTGCAATGTATTTCTGTGCCAGTCTCTGTATGTGGATGTATATTTTTACCTAATTTTACAAATTCAGATAAGAATGAAGTTCAGGCATGGTCCATTCCCTCACATTTACCTGCTCTTTGTTGTATAGACTTCTACTTTTGCATCCAACTCACGTGAGATAATTTCCCCCATTTATTCCTTTCCCTTTCCTCCACCTCACAGTGTATTACTTTCCCCCCCTTCTTTCCCATTCTTTTTTTAATGTTATTAGAACATAACAGAAGTACTTCTATATCCTAATTTGAATGGATTTGAAACCCAAATCCAGCAATATATGTTTACAAAAAACACACTTGAAACAGAAAGACACAAATAGAGGTAAATAAGGGGCTGGAGCAGAGCCTCTTATGCTTCACTGAAGTAAAAAAAAGGCAGGAATAGCAATCCTGGTTCAGACAAAGCAACAGCAAACATTATCACACTTTAAGTTCTGTCCAATTAGATTCCCTCTATGATACTTGATGATGGTTCTGCAGGGATATATGTATCATCTTCCTGTTTAAGAATGTAAATAGTTTAACCTTTTTTTAGTTCCTTATGATTGCTCATTTTTACCTTTTTGTGCTTGTGTTTGTATATAAAGTTTTCTAATCAGTTGTGGTCTCTTCATCAGGAATGCTTCCCTCCATTCCCACCCCAGTAATATTATATTTGACAGATATTTTCAAGTTATTCTTGATTGTAAAACTATTTGTTTTATCTTTGGCAGGATGACATATACTAAGCTCTCTGTTTCTTTTATTTAGTGGCTGCTAAATCTTGTATTCTCTTTGGTACTTGAATTCTTTCTGGCTGCTTGCAGTATTTTGTCTTTGATCTGGAAGCTCTGGATCTTGGCTATAAAATTCCTGGGAGTTTCTTTGTAAAGAGGAATTTATTTCAGGGAATGATTGTTAGGTTCTTTTGATATCTTCTCTGTCCTCTGATTCTCTATGAGATCTTGCCAGTTTTATTTTCTGATTTCTTGAAATACTGTATTTAAGGTCTTTTTCTTTTTGATCATGGCTTTAAATTAGTCTGATGATTCCTAGATTATTTTTCTTCACACTGTTTTCCAGGTCAGTGTTTTTTGCTATTTTAAATACACACGCACGCACACACATACATACACACATGTGTATGTATATATATATATATTTGTGTGTATGTATGTATATTGAATAATATATATTGAGTATATGTATATATATATGTATGTGCACATACATATGTGTGTATATATATTCCAGTCTTTTGGCTTTGTTCTAACATTTCTCAATATCTCATGGAATAATTAGTTTTATTTGGTTTATTCTAATTTTTCAGTTATTGGGTAAAGATTTGTACCTCTAGTCTAATGTAGGCTTTAGTCTAGCACATTTTGTAGATTGGGTAGAGGATTCCTTTCTAGTAATATCAGCTAGAATTTATGTAATGTTTGTGTATGTAATGCAAAGTGCTTTTATAAATATGTACATATATGTGTATACACACAACACATATATATATATACATACATGTGTATATATGTATGTGTGTGTATATACACACACACACATCTCTGGGAGCTAATAATTCATAGGATATTATTCTCATTTTATAGATGAGGAAATTGAAATAGACAGAGGTTAAGTGACTTGCCTAGAGTCACACAGATAGTAAATGTTTGAGACTGGATTTGAACTCAGGTCTTCCTGACTTCAGGTTCAGTGCACACACTGCACTGCTTAGAAATTGTTTCTGTTCTCATCTGTGCATTTAAAAAAGGCTTCAATGATCTTTTTTTCTTTTCTTTTTCTTAAAAATATTACAATATTTCAACAGATTCATGCTGTTATAGATTCACTCTGTAGATTACAACCCATCTATGCCTTTTTCATCCTTTGTATTTTACATGTCTGCCTATAAATCCTGTGTAGAGGGACAAACCAAAGCTCTGAGAGCCTTTTTGATGTCTTTACATAGTATCACCATCAATTTAACCTCAGAGGTATCTATCTGCTATCATTAACTAACCCTGCATGATTGTTCCACCTCACTTCTCAGTTATCTATCTCTTTAACGACCCATGCAGTGCACAAATGAGTACGTAACCTCAGTTATACACCTTATAACTGAGCAAACTTAGGTCTAGAGATCTTTGATTATTTGTTTATGATCATACAGTTTATATGCACTTTAGGCAGGATTCAAAACCAGGTCTTTCTAACTCCAAAGCCAATTCACCATCCACCATACAAAGATTCCTTTCTCTCTAAGGTTTCCTCCAACACTAGAATTATTTGAGACAGAGGTGGAAGTGGGTATGTGCTCTGTCCCTTTCTTTGGAACATGTGCTTTGGCCTCACTCTAAAGGGTATGTGAAATTCAGCAACTGCTGATTGGTCCTTTAGTTCCATCTTTTGGTGTTGTAACAGAGATGATTGGTGACTGATCCAAAAATCATTATATACTAAGCATGATGTAAACGTTGTTTAGTAACTTTCTGTGTATAATTCCAAACTGCTTTCAAGATTGGTTGTACCCATTCAAAAGTACCAAATTGTGCCTAATTTCCCACAACTCCTGCAACATTTGTCTTTTTAATTTTTTGTCATCTTTGCCAATGATGAAGAAGGAAGTGAGCAAAATCAGGAGAACAATTTATACATTAAAAACAACACTTTGTAAACAAAACAACTTTGAAAGTTCTAAGACTTTGAAACAGCTGAAACAACTTATCAATGCAATGATCATTCAGATTCCAGAGACTGATGTTGACATATGCTAGTTACCTTCTGACAGAGGTGATGGTTTCAGAGTGTTCAAGGAGACTTTTTAAAAACATGGTCAATGAGGAAATTTGTTTTGCTTAACAATGCTGTGTGAGATGCTCATTCAGTGCAGATGAAATATATGATTCCCAGTTCCACAATGAAAGGTACTCTTCCATGTTTAGATATTTGCAATATAATTCTTTATCTTTATTACAAGCAATTTGTTTTCCTTTTCCTTTCTTAAAAATTTTAAAAAAATATATTTACTTTTAGTTTACAACATTCAGTTACACAATCCCTTGAGTTCCAAATTTTCTCCCTCTCCTCCTCCCCGCTCCATTTTCCTTTTCCATGGGGTGAATGATAGGGGGAAAATACATTTCTGTGAACTAATTTTTATTTAAAAAAAACCAAAAGGAATAATGAACAAGTTTCTACTCCCATTTTGACCATGTCACTGAGGAAAGCCAGGAGAATCAGTTGTTCCTTGGACTTCCCATGGAGGAAGGAGGGGTTTTATCTATCTTCTTGTCGTTTCAGTCATCACCTCTACCTCAAGCACATGGCAACTAGAGCATATGCTTGTCTAGTTGATCTCAAGTCCCTAGCTACCTTCTTTTGCCTTTCTGTTTCTCCTTTGATCATGGGTCTGCAACCAATAACCAGGTATTTAAAGATACAGATATTTCCATGCTTGGTGGCTAACTTATGAGTTCAAAAGATCCTGGGTTCCTTATGTGGTGCTTTGTCATTTATTAGCTTAGTAACTTTGGTGAAGTCACCAAGCCTTTCTGGGCCTTAGTTTCTTCATCAGGAAAATGAAGGAATGGAACTAGATAACCTATAAGTTTCTTTTGAGTGCTAAATATATACTCCTGTATCTAGATAGATTTAGGAGTTTCTGTTACTGGTATATCTTTTTTCCCCCAATTTATTCATTTATTTTTAATTTTCAACATTCATTTCCACAAGATTTTGAGTTACAAAATTTCTCCCCATCTTTCTCCTGCCCCTACCCCTTGTTAAAAGCAATAAAATAAGGAAACTGTTTTGCTGAAAAGTGCCATATATAATGAATTAATATCAATAGTAAACAAATTGATTTAGTAAACAACAGTAAACAAAATGCTATAGTGTTTAAATCCTTAAAGGAAATGAGTTACAGGGAGAAATAAATAGTGAAACTTTGATAGTGTGAGAGCTCGATCTGCTCCCTTTCAGACTTAGATAAATCTAACCAAAGAGTAAAAAAGAAAAAGAAAAAGAAATGAAGGACCCTAATAGAATTTTTGAAAACTTAGATGAATGAATTTCTGGAGGATATTAAATGAAAATAGAAGGGAATGTATCCATTCCTAACCCGTGTATGAAACTCTCACGAAAAATTGACCACATATTAGGACATAAAACTTCATAAATAAATGCACAAAAGAAATATTGAATGCCTCTTTTCCAGACCATAATACAATAAAAATTATGTTCAATGGAGTAACTTCGAAGAAGAGAATAAGAATTAGTTGAGACTAAATAATTTAATCCTAAAGACTGGGTAGGTCAAAGAAGATATCATAGAAATAATAATTTCTTTAATGATAATAAAAACAATGGTACAAAATGCCAAACTTTTGTGGATGCAGCCAAAGCAGTACCTTAGGGGAAAATTTATGACTTTAAACACCTTTATCAATAAAAGAAAGAAAGAAAATAACAATAAATTGGGCATGCGACTAAAAATACTTAGAAACCTAAATTTTTTAAAATTAAACACCAAGTGAGAGATTCTGAAAAATCAAAGGAGAGATTAACAAAATTAAAGATAAAAAATTGAATTAGTAAATACAATTTGAAACTGTTTTCAAGAACAAAATACATAAGCCATGAGTTAAACTTAATTAAAAAGGAGAAAACTAATATACCAGTATCAAAAATGAAAAAGATGAATTTACAGCCAATGAAGAATGAATAAAGGAAATTGTTAAGAGTTCTTTCACCCAACTCTATGGCAATAAAATTGACAATCTAATGAAATGGATGAATATTTACAAAAATATAAATTGCATAGATTAATAGAACAGGAAATGGAGTACTTAACCCAATATCAGAAAAATAATTTGAATAATCTATAAATGATCTTCCAAAGAAAGAACACCAGGACCAGATGGATTTACAAGCAAATTCTACCAAATGTTTAAAGAACAATTATTTCCAATACTACACAAATGATTCATTAAAGAAGGAAAATGGTATTACTAAATTTATTCCATGACACAAACATAGTCCTGATACTTGAAACAGGGAGTCTCAGAGAAAGAAAATTATAGACCAATAGTTCTAACAAATATTGATGCAAAAAAATCATATGAAATATTAGTGACATATCACAAAGTTACATATCCCAAAAGTTATATACTGTGATCAGGCTGGGTTTATATCATGGATTTGGGGTTGGTTAAATATTAGGAAAACTACAAACATAACTGATCATATTAACAATAAAACCTACAAAAAGTATATGATTATATCAACAGATGTTGAAAAAGCTTTTTAAATGAAATCTATCATCTTCCTGTAAAAAAAAAAAGCTACACTAGAAAGTATAGGAATAAATGGAGCAGATTAATTTGTTTATGGAGAAAAAATTAGACCTAGATAAAAATACAGTACTCATGATGGGTGTGGCCGCATTATTTGTATGCCTTGGGAGAGTTTTCTAACAAAAGTCTATCTCTGCATGTTTCTCTCTGTATATAATGATCCATGACAAAGTAATCGGGATGAAAATTTGCAGTGTCTCTGTTCCCTCTCCAGCCTCTCACTTTCAGGTGGATCTTGAATGCCATGTCTGTTCTTATTAATTTCTCAAGGAATGGGTGAGTGAGCATTCTGGTATAAGTTAGTGTCCCTGAAATATACTAGGTTCCAACTTTGTTACAACACCCATCTGAGACTTTCCCATACCTTTCAGCATCTCTTTGAGAGCACCAGACTATTAAGTGTAAAGGTTCAGCAACATATAGTGGGTCTCAGGTCCAACTGAATTAATGATAGAAAAGCTCTTCACCAGAAAGTGGGTCATGAGGTAAAATATTCATTAGTTGTTTTGACTCATGAAACACACTAAAAAACAAAATGATGCCCCATTGCTATGTAGCCCATTTCCAGTTTCACAGTAATGGTGACCGAGAGCAAAAAAGGCCGGTCTATTAAGAACCGTATAATTATTATATCAAATGCAGATATGAATTTAACTGCTGGTACTCTTAGATATTAGTTTTGTCTAATAGTTGACAAAGTACCAGAGAAACCAAACTACTTGACAATCTCATTACAAATTAAACCAAAAGACTTTTTAAAAATGCAGTTAATGGAAATCTGGCTCACAGTTTATCCCAAAAGAAGTCAAATAAAGAAGTTCGTTTCATTGTTTACTCAAAGACAAAATATCCAATTTCATGCATCACTTGCTCATCTTGTCATTCAGTTCTCAATAATGAGATCCAATGAATAGACTATGATGAAGATATATAACAATATTCATTAATTAGCAAAGATGAGGAAATAAGAAATTCTACATAGAACTTGGTAAGATCCTTCAAATTAAGTCACTTGCTCCTTTCTATTCAGTGATTTAAGCCTGAAAGTGAGAACATGGGAAAATTATTATCCATCCCCATATCTTCCCCTCTCACATTTAAATTACTATTTCCCACTGGTGACAATGATTAAGGAAGAAAGAGATAGGCAAATTAGTTTCTGATGATACTGTCATACTTGAAAGGAATGTACTACCCTATTACCAGGAATCTTGGGGAATCTATGTTTAAGACCAAAAGAAAGTTATCTCACAGCAGAAAGGAGATCCACATGTTGGCATAAAGAATTGTATTTCCTCTCTATCTTCTGCTGCCTTTGAAATCTGGACTTGCTGATCACCAGGGCATCTGTGGGTAGTGATGGTAGCCATTAGATTGATAGTGCTCAGATTTGATAAGGTAGTTCAGAGTAAGACTATGACTGCAGAATCCAATGCCACAATAACCAAAGAATCTATTGGTCAATGATGAGATACCCAGACCAATACAAAGGAGGATATTTTGAGCCAGGAGCAGTAGTGTAGGTGGTAGCTGTGAACACACACACACACACACACACACACACACACACACACACGCACATGTAGCTTTCTATTTAGACACCAGGTCCTGGACACACATACAGACATTAGCCCTTCCCTTATTCCTTTTTATGCACAGTGGAAGAGTGTGCGGGGCTTATGAGATGACTGGAAATGGATGGATCCAATCCTTATAGAGGTATTTAACTCATTACCATTTCACTTTTACCATATCAATTAACCTATGTCATCCCAATGAATTAAATCTCTGATCCCAGTGGGTGTGGGTAGAGTTGTAATTACCAACCAGTAAACTTGTATTTTAATCTCTTTTTAAAAATCCTTACGTGTTGACAAATGGTCAAAGGATATGAACAGGCTATTTTTCAGAGGTAGAAATTAAAAATATCTATAAGCATATGAAAAATGCTCTAAATCACTATTGATTTGAGAAATGCAAATCAAAACAACTTTGAGGGGGCGGCTAGGTGGCACAGTGAATAGAGCACCGACCCTGAAGTCAGGAGGACCTGGGTTCCAATCCGGCCTCAGACACTTACTAGCCATGTGACTTTGGGCAAGTCACTTAACCCCAATTGCCCCCCAAAAAGCAAAATAATAATAATAATAAATTAATTAAAAAAACAACTTTGAGGTACCACATCTCACCAGTCAGATTGGCTAAGATGACAAAACAGGAAAATGATGAATGCTGGAGAGGATGTGGAAAAATTGGAACACTAATGCATTGTGGTGAAGCTGTGGACTGTGAACCATTCTAGAGACCAATTCTAGAGAACTATGCCTAAAGGGCTATAAATAATTGCATACCCTTTGACCCAGTAATATCACTTCTGGGGTTGTATCCCAAAGAGATCACAGAAGTGGGAGGATGACCCATATGTACAAAATATTTATTGCAGCTCTCTTTGTGGTGGCAAAAAACTGGAAATTAAGGGGATGCTCATCAATTGGAGAATGGCTAAACAAGTTGTAGTATATGAATATAATAGAATACTATTTTGCTATAAGAAATGGGGAGGAGATTGACTTCATATTTACCTGGAGAGGCTTATACAAACCGATGCCAAATGAGAAGAGCAGAACCAGGAAAAATTTGTACACAATCATAGACACATCATATGTGTGATGACCAACCTTGATAAAGTGGTCTCTTCTCAGCAACACACAGTTATAAGACAACTCTACAAGTCCCAGGAAGGAAGGAAATATCTACATTCAGAGAAAGATCTAGAAAGAACAGAGTTTAAATGGAGACTGAAGCAATGTACATACTATCATTCTTTTCCATGTTTGGATTTGTTTCTTTTTTCCCATTGTTCATTCCATTGGTTACAACCCTTCTATACACCCAGACTAATGTCCAGTGTGAAAGTATTTGCAGATCCTATACTTGGTTGCATATCGCCATGGGAGAGTCAGGGAGAGGGAGGAAAGAAAATTTGAAACTCAATGGATTATAGAACTGAATCTCATAAACTGAAAGTAAATAAATCAATTTTTAAAAATTAAAAAAGAAAAAAACAATAAAAATAAACATCTTTATGTGAATAGTACACACACACACACACACACATACACACACACCCTGGGTGTTGATGAAAATGCAAGCAGGCAGAAAACCAGGCTTTCATACAAAGTTTTCCATAGCAGATCACATCTTTATTATCCTGCAATTGACTTAAAGTGTAGATACAGGTCATAGTGTGCCTATTATGTTATGAAAAAAGCAACAACAGCATGTGATTTAGTGGAAGAAATGCATCCTTGAAAGGTCTCCTCAAGCAAGGTGTTGCCTTTGGTAAATAGTTTCCTGTGCTAAAAGTATGCAAAACTTTAATGACGCTGATTTTTTTTAAATGATCCATTCTGTACTAACATCGAATGGGATATAAAACAGGGAGACATATGTTCATCTAATGTATTTTCCAGTGCCATGGAAGATATACTATGCAGAGTCAATTCAAGAGCAGTTATTTATTGAGTGCCTAGGAATCAGACACTGGACCAGATTTTGGAGATACAAAGATAAAAAATGAAATAGTCCCTGTCCTCAAGAAGCTTACATTCTACTTGGGACAAGGAGGGTAGAAAATGGTGTGGGTACAAATAAGGAAATACAAATTACATAGTATTTTGTTGTTATTGTCCTAATAACTGTGGGAATTAGGAAATGCCTCTTCTAGGAGTTGGGAATTTGAAGTTAGGATCCTCCAAGGAAGAAATGAAGGAGAATATTCCAGGGAAGGGTGACAACACAGAAACCAGAAAAGTAACCTTGGATACACAAATCACCAAGTAGGCCAGTTTGTATGGAATGTAGAATGAATTCGAGTAATTGATGATCAGTTTGGAAAAAATAGGATGGCACCAGATTGCCCAGGTCAATGAAATGATTCCCTATTCATGACAACATTCTCTGAATATTCCTTCTCACAGGTGACACTACACTAATTTTGACATTTCCTAGAACATTATAAAATTTCAATGAAATCTACAGCAATGTGAAAGAGACTAGAATTATCTACACAGGATTAATGAAGTGGATGAAAAAGGCATACTTCCAGGAATATGATATGCTACTGATTGGTCTGTCCATCCATTGCATTAATCCATCAGTATATACATATCTTAAACACATTCTACAGATAAACAAGGAATTGGGTCAAGAATTGAGAAGTAAGAACAGATTAGATTGGATCATATTTGGAAAACTGCACTGTTATTTTTATACTCCCAAACTGTCTATTGATGCAAAAAATCATCTTTTGAACACAAATATTCTTGTATGTGAGAAGTGGCATAAAATATATCATCAAAGGCTTATAAGACCTGAAAAGGAGTTAGGCTACTCAAGTCGTGAGAATAAAAGACAAGTGAACAGCCTGAATACCCCATTGGTACCTCCAACACACTAAATGACCTAAAGGAAGTCCTTCAGTCTGTTGAGACTATTCTCTGTGAAGAATTAATGGAAATACAAGGACAACAATCAAACAGGAGAAAGGGTAGAGGATATCGAACCTGAGTCAGTGGAAGGAGCCCCAAGTTGATCAAAATACAGGTCCTTCAATATATCAAAATAAAGATGAGGGAATGTAAAGAAATGCCAGACAAACTGCAGGACTTTGAACTATTAATATAGAGAATGTAGTGAATAAAACTGTGGGGAAGTAGAAATCACAATCATGTAAACAAGGAGTTTCACTGTAGCTAATATTCTAGGTCTATGTTAATGAGAATATCCACATGTTACCAATTAATGGGAATCATTAAGAATAATCCTTCCCTCAGGTGTTGTTTTCTTCTTACAACGCCCATGTGACTAGTCAGTTGTGTCTCAAAGCATCCCTTCCACTAACCAGGCAGTATTACCTCTTCCTTTCCATTTGAAATAGTCACATCACACTATATGGGTTTTTTACTCCCAATACCATTTGCACCCCAAAACACTTAGAGTCATGGAATATAAGCATAAGAGAGGACCTTGCAAATCACCTAGTTCACAACCATTTTTTTATAAAGACAAAGTCCTGCAGATTCCTCAGAGTCATTTAATTTCAACTAAAGTAGAACTTGAAAACAGATTTTCCAACTCAGCCTTTTATGTCTTTGGTCTCAGAAGTGCTTTGAACAGCCCCAGTGGGTTAATTAGGAAGAGCACAGCCTGTAAGCACATAACTTTTTACCTCTAAAATAAACCTCTTCATAAAATCAAATGCTACGTAATTATTATGTTGAAACTTGGCCCCAAAGAAGAGATGAGAAAATGCGCCTCCAACGTTTCTTTGCAGATGTGGGGAACTATGACTGAGGATGATCACTGTCTGACTCAGTTTCTGCTTTGGTTACTTTCACAAAGCTGTGTTCTTTTTTAACAAAGGATGGCTTTCTGGATAAAAGGGTAGGGGGGAGAGATATATTGAAATGAAAGTGATAGAGACAAAAGATGTGAATACAATTTTAGGAAAATAAAGAAAAGAAAATCAACATTTTTACTGTAATACTTTAAGATTTTTATGACTTCAGTGATTTCATAGTAAATCATTTATATGGTGCTCCTGAATTTGCAAAGTGTACGTTATATGATACAAATGACATCCAATACATTATATTGGATGATCTGTAATTTAGCTGATCTTTTTTTCACAACAATATACTTCTCCTGTTCGACTTTGTTGTTGTTGTTAATTGAACTTACACTCTAAGTTTCTACTCTTTTAAGTTTTCAACTCTTTTTTTGAGGTATTCATTTATGAAGAGTAATTTTGAGTCAGAAGATGTAGGTTAGAATCCCATCTCTGCCCTTCAGAGTGTGTGTCCCTTCAGCAAGTCACTGAGGGTCTCTGGATCTCTGTTTCTTCTTCTAAAAAATAAGGAGTATGGAAGTGGGGTTAGATGGCATGGTTTTTAAGGTCCCTTTCAGGTCTATTTCTGGCGATCCTCTATTTTCCTGTGTTATTCTTCATGTTGAATGTACAATACTAACAAGGATCATGTCTGATTTGTTAAGGACATTTGATGATGGAAAGAATATTTTACTGGAAGTTGGGGGACCTATACTCAGACCCTGTTACTAATTTGCTTTATAGCCTTAGCCAAATTACATCATCTTTTTGGGCCTGTTTGCTCATCTGTAAAATGAGAGGGGTGGACTAGCTGATTTCTACAGCTCCCTATAGCTATTATGTTCTGCAATTCCATTTTTTCCTCTGTATCATTTTAAGAGTCCCAAAGAAATGCGTATGTATGTGTATGTGTGTGTGCGTGTCAGTCTGATGACAGTCATTAATGAATGCACTACCCATTCCCCTTTTCTTCTTGTCCTTTAAAAAAACAAGAGATTGACATTTTTAAAAAACTGGTGTGAAAACAGATCTGAATGCTTCTTCTGTAATGAGCAATTGTATTTTTCATAGGGTAGGACATTGCCCACATACTCCCTAAATACTTTTTAATTGGTTAAAATGAGACAAGTTCATTCTGTCCTTAAGTCTAATCAACATCAAAAGCAATATGAAATTACAAGTTATTATAGGTGTGCAATTATAGTGCCAATGCAATATTCACAGCACCGATGGTGACTAGGAATATGCCAACATAGTTCTGAATTGCTAAATATAACAGAATTTTCATATAGAAGACAGAAGCAAAACATTCATTCAGACAGCAGAAAACCAAATCCAAACACCAAAAAGTCAAATCCATCATAGCAACAAAGAAGTTAATACACCATAGCACAACAGGGGAGCCACACCATCCTTTAACCTTTGCACAAACAAACACTCACAAGCCTAGCTGTCTCTTTGGCTGTATCCTCTCCTTCCTCAAACTCTCAGCTTCCTGTGGGCTCTAGTCTACCCTTCAACAAACTCTTCCCTCCACAGGCTCCATGTGATTACATTCAGCCTATTAGTGGGTGTGGAAGATCTTCAATGCATGGGAAAAATCTTCAAATTCCCTTAGGCCTATTAAGGGGCAGGGAAGATCTCCAAATTCCCATTTACTGTTACAACATTACATAAGATCTAACATCAAGTAAAGTATTTCAATATATGTGGATTGCTATATTTCATGTTGAAAAGTTTTAATTCAATGATAATTATGTATACTATATAATTTGTATTACATTTATTATATTATGATATTTATAATATATAATATAAATACTATATATGTATACAGAGAGAAAGACAGAGTGTATGTGGGAGAGAGAGAAAGTTTTGCTTGGGTAAATGGATGGAGTTTGCATTGTGTTCTTTGGGGTACCTTCTGTTCTTTTACTGATGATTTCATTCTCTGTGTCTCATATTCCTCATGTATAAAGGTTGGAAGTTAGCCCAGATTATCTCTAATGTTCCAGATACCTCTAAATTCAGGTTTTTTGGAGACCTGTTCTCCTTATCTCACCCTGGACAAAAGTTCATTAACCAACTCTAAGCTCAATCCAACACTAAAGATGGCTTCATTCCTCTCTAGGCTGCTCTTCAGACTAATCTCCACTGTTAGGTCTCTGATACCTCATGTGGGGAGGAGACTCCTAAAGAGGGTCTTTGGGGCGGCTAGGTGGCGCAGTGAATGGAGCACCGGCCCTGGAGTCAGGAGTACCTGAGTTCAAATCCGGCCTCAGACACTTAACACACACACACACACACACACACACACACACACACAAAACTAGCCGTGTGACTTTGGGCAGGTCACTTAACCCCAACTGCCCTCCAAAAAGCAAAAAAAAAAAAAAAAAAAAAAAAGAAACAATAAAATTGTTAAAAAAAAAAAAAGAGGGTCTTTGATACTCCACGTGAGATGGATGGGTTGAGCTGAGGCTCAGCTAACAGGAGTGCACATGATCACCTGGGGGCGGAATGCAAAGGCTGCACCTGCTTACAATAAGCAGGATAATCTCTCCGCCTTTGCCTTCGAGGTAAGACATATTGGCTCGCTGTGGAGAGGGCATGGCCAGGGGAGGAGCCTTAAGGGGCCCTGGAGAAAGGACTTAAATACAGGCTACCCGAAGACAGAGGGGTCCAGGCCAGTCCAGTCCAGCCACACTGACATAGAGGATGAACTCTCAATAAAAGCTAGAAGCAAGCCCTGTGTCCTGAGTTTTTCTGTGCAGCTGTTTCTCCCGGAGTGGACGGGAGCCGGGGACGCCCGAGGCCTGTTGAGGTGGGTATAGGTAAGCCCTATACATTCTGACCCAAAAAGATAACCCTCACCTGAATAAAAAACCCATAACACTCCACAAGATTTCCTTTACTATGCCATGAAAGTTCTTCACCTTGTAAGCTCACTCACTCTAGACTATTTCTCACATTGGAAATATTTTCTTCCCTATATGACCTCCTTTCTGATTGATTAATTCTTTCCAGAACTGCCAATACAGACCAAAGGCTTGGGTCTTCACATCTCTTAAAGCAGTACTGCTGACTTTCCTTTCAATGAGTCAGAAAGATGGTACCTATAGGATTTTTTTCCACTTTCTTTCTCTACCCACACCCTCCATTTTTTGTCTCCCTTTATGTATAGTATTCTTTAATTAGAATGTAAATTCCTTGAGAGCAGGACCCAAACTTTGTATTTCTAGCACTTAGCAAAGTGCCTGGTTTTGGTGCTTACTATGTGCCAAGCATTGAGCTAGCTACTAGGAATACCAATTTTTAAAAGACCCCCAAACTTCCACTCTGACTTCATAATTCAACTGCTTCAAAACCATGTTTTTCCCTGCTCCTACTGACTCAAATCAGAACCTTCTAGTGGTCAGTAACTCATCTTTCCCCTATTAGGCAAAACTCATGGAATTCATCTGTCAGTTATGAAAAGATTTAATTAATCTTCTCATGATCTCCAAAGAGATATGTGATTTATAGCTCTAACATTTCAAACTCTAAAACATTCACAATATATAAGACCAAATAGCCATTCTGCAGTAGACAAATGCTCAAAGGTTACGAACAAACAGCTTTCAAAAGAAAAAGTTCAAAGTGTTCAGAACCACATAGAAAAATGCTCCAAATCACTAATAATAAGAGAAATCCAAATCAACCCAGAAGTTTCACCTTACACTCCATAAATGAGCAAAAATTACAAAGACGAAAATAGTCACTGTTAGAGAAATTGTGAAATGATTGGCAGACTAATACATTGTTGGCAAACCTGTGAAATCACACAATCATTTTGGAAAGAAATTTGGAATTATATAAATAAAGTGACTAAAATCTCTGTACCCTTTGAAAAAGTAAATCCTTCCAAAGAAGTCATTAAAAAGAAAAAAAGTTCCCATATACCCCAAATTATTTGTGGCATCACTTTTTGTGTTAAAAAAGAATTGGAAGAAAATGTAGGTGTTCATCTATTAGGGAATGGCTAAACAAATTTGTTATTCAGTAATTTCAGTCTGATTCTTCATGACCTTATTTGGGTTTTCTTGACAAAGATACTGGAGTGGTTTGCCATGTTCTTATCCAGCTCATTTTACAGAGGAGGAAACTGAGGCAAACGGGGTTAAGTGACTTGACCAAGGTAATGCAGCTAGTAAGTATCTGAGGGCAGATTTGAATTCAGGTTTCTTAATTTCAGGCCTGGGTGTTCTATCTCTGTGTCACCTAGTTGACTTGAGCAAAATATTACTAGGCCATAAGAAGTATCTGTGTAATGAACACAGAGAAGTATAAAAAGATCTGCATGAACTGAGGCATAGTGAAATAAACAGATGCAAGAAAACAATGTAGAAATACAAAGTAACTACAACAATGCAAATGGAAAGAACAACCACAAACATACTCAAAATCAAAAATGAATGCAGCACAATTATGAATATCAAGCAGGACCCTAAAGGCAAGAAGCGAGAGGATACCCCAACCTACACCTTCATGGAGGTTGGAATCCCACATATATTACAAGTTGCACATATTTTCAAATTTTTTCAACGTACCAATCAGTTGTGCTATTTTTTTCCTCTCTAAAAAGTATAATTGTTGAAGGAGATGGCTCTCTTGGTAGGAAAGATAGAGGGTTACTATAATAAAACAAACAGAAGTCATCAACAAAAACTTATTTCAAAAAATAAATAAAAAGTGTAAGATAAAACAAAAACAAAAAAATAAACTAAGGTAAACTCAATCATTTTTCAAATAATCCAAGGGACCATAATGACCTAAAGTTTCAGTCATTTCTTTGCCTTCAAATAGGTCCTCTCAATACACTTATCTAAGAAGCAGTCTACTATCCTCCTAAAAGTCTGTCTTTCCTCAAATTTTGTCTGGGAAACTGTCTCTTCACAAGTGAATTTTATCAGTTTTTATTTACAAAAGTTCTTTCAGCAACAAAACAGTTCACATATGAAAATACTAAATACATTTATGAACCTGAAAAAGAACTTTGGAAGGAATTAAGCTATTTTGGGGGTCAGGGAGGAAGAATTGAAAGAAGGGAAGGAGGGACAAAAAGATAATAGAAATAGATCTACTAGTCTAAGTTATTCTACCACATTTGGATAAAGTGTTTCTCAGAGTATCTTAGAAGGATACTTTGAGAATCATTCTAAAACCTAAGTTGGCTATGAAATTATGCACATTAAGAGAGGCAAGATCATCTTCTTCCAGAACTGCTAGTCTGCCTTTTTGGGCAGCTGGGAAGCAGCTGCTTCCTCCTAGCCTGAGTTGGGTGTGGTTTCTTCCCTTCTCCCTCATTGCATTTGAGGTTAACAGGGAAAACAGGAGGTACTTTCTATAAGAAATGAAATATATCTTTGTAGTTTCTAGGAAAGTCACCCATTTTTATTTCACTTTTCTTATCAGAATCTTACAAATCCACCAGGATTTTTAAAAATTCCTGTCTCAGAGTTGTTTCTGAATTCTGGACTTTAAAACTGAGTATCTACCACTGTCTCATCCTTAAACTTCTCTTAGGAACTGTAGCCTCCTTGACTTTAAACATCTATTTCTTATGTATTTCTCAACCTAGAATATCTTCTGAAAAGTACAATTACTCTCACTGGTGACTTCCTCCTGAGGCCTCCATTTTGTGGAGGAGACCAGACTGGCCTTCATTCTCCTTAGCCTGTTTCTGGTTTCCAAACTTTATAACCATGATCTTGGGGCAGCTACCTTCATCACCTTTGTTTGTTCTCTTCTTTGATTAGAATGTAAAGTTCTTGAAGGCTGAGACTGTCTTTCTTTTTTGCTTGTACTTTTACTGTTGTCCTTAGCACAATGTCCAGCAAGTGCTTAATGGCCAGTAAGTGCTTAATGTTTCCTTCCTCCCCCCTCCCTCCATCTATCCTTTCCCTCCTTCCCTTCCTTCCTTCTTCCATCCTTTTCTGCTCTCTTTCCACTTTCACTCCCTCTTTCCCTTTCTATCTTCCTTCCTCCACCCCTCCATCCCTTTCTTTTTCCCTCTTTCCCTTCCTCCTTTCCTTCCTTCTGTATTTTCTTTCTTACTTCCTTGCTAAGAGGGAGTACTTAATCTCATTCAACGTCAATAAATTCCTCATCTCAAATTTATCAATTTCTTGTCAATATAAAGGGATCCTTGGAAAAGGAGACATGGAACTCATGAGAGGTAGTTCACTGAGAGACAGATAGCAGCTTCTGAAATTCCCCCTTTGGAATTGCAAAAATTCTCCACTTTTGGGTCACCCCTCTCATGCATTTAGAGCTCCATTTTGATAAAGTTCTTGATGTTCCCATCCTGGAAATGTTCATCTACAATAGCCAATGCTCAGCACCTACCATGCTGGTGCTGGTACCATCCTTGGTCTACACAGGATTGTGGTGGCACCTCATGTAGTGGTTCAAGGCAAGGGTGGGGACTGAAAACTGGGGGAATTGAAGAACTGGAACTATAGGAATTCTGACCCCAATTATCCCAAGTGATGCCATGCCCTTGCCTACTGGATGTTTCCCTACTGTCTACAAACATACTCATGTTTCCTGTGTCAGCTGGAATGGGGCCAATCTCTAACCTATGGGTGGTCAGAGTTACACAAAGCAGGCCAGAGTCAGGAGAGTCAGGACACAATCCATGACTCCTCACTCTTTTATCCTCTCCCATATCCAATCAGTTACTTTATCTTTTTGATCTACCTCTTCAACATCTTTTGTACATGGCCCTTTCTTTGCTTTGTCATTGCCACTACCCTGGCATAGGTTCTCAACATCTTTTACCTGAACTATCACAATCGTCTTCTGATTGATCTCTGTGCCTCATTTCCCTACTCTAGTCTATCCTGCATTCAGTTATCAGAGATCTTCCTTATGTGTCGACCTGGCTATGTCACTGCCCTATTCAATAAACTCCAATGGCTACCTATTACCTCTTCTGTTTGGTTATTAAAACCCTTCATAAACCAGTCCCTTGCTAACTTTGTAGTCTTCTTACACCTTCCTATCATGTCATCATCTCCCTGATGTCATGGTCCTCTTCAAAAACAAAGGATAAACACACAACAGTACTCTACAACATAGTGACTTCTGCCTCCTTTCTGTTCTTCCCAGAAGATACTCCATCTCCTGACTCAATGAATTGTCTCTGGCTGTCCCACATGTCTGGAATTCTCTCCCTCCTTCGGTCTGCCTCCTGATTTTCCTAGCTTCTTCCTTCAAGTCTCAGCTTCTCTTATTTAAACATAGTGGCTTGCATACTTTCTCCCCTTCATTTTGAGGTCCTTCAGGAAAGGGGTTTTTTCTTTGAAAGGGACTATTCCTATCTTTGTAAGCCCAGAACAGTGCCTGGCTCACAGTACCTGCCTAATTAATGCTTGTTGACTTGACTTGACTGTAGAGAATACACATGAAAGGAATACCAGGTAGTTTTAAGAAGATGAATACCTCTAGTTTGGGGAGCGGGGGGATAAGGAAGGGCTTAATTTCGAAGGTGGAGCTTAAGATGAATCCTCCCTTCCACTGCTGACATTCAATGCTTCTAAATAACTCTCTTATGATCTACTTATCCACTCAAAGTGCAGTCATTTTCCAAAGACACACTCATGGGGTCATCATAATGTAAAAGTATTATGTTGATTGTATATCAGGATTAGTGCCATATGCTACCCATGACTATGAAATCCAATCAGCAATCTAAGTAGCATGGCTTTCAACATGGAAGTCTGTTACACCCCACTGAAACTGCCCAGTCCTGCAATAGGACAATGTGATAAATATATCAGGGACTTAGCATTGCTTGAATGAGAGTGTGGGACTAAGGGATATTACAGCTACCTTGGCTTCTAGGCTCTCATCTCTGATGCTATCCCAATGGCCTGGCCGTCATACATCCTTCCAACTGGCCATTACAATCCTCTTTCATCTTTTCACTTTGGGAGGTAGTTGCTCTCCTCATCCAACATGCCAATATTGCCAACAGCTTTCAAATGTGTTTAAAACTTTGATGACAGTAATTAATGTGTTCCATCAGCACCCATGTCTTGCAGCCAGCTGTTTGTGAAATCTGCCAATTCCAAGAATCAGAAAACTTGCCCATCCTCTCTCTGCAGACCTCCCCATACTCTCAACTCCTCCTTCTCCCATCTGATACAATTTTCATGTAATAACTAATGACTTTATTCAATCCATCAGCAATGGGTGAGGCCTACAGCAATCCCTTGGGCAACCAAGAAAGAAACCTTATCTGATTAAAAACAGTCAGCCAAAGGAGAATTTCCAACCTGAGGACTGATACCTAAGGATAAAGAAAAGAGAAAGGGCAAGGATTGAGTAAGCTGACAACAAAAAATGTTGGTGAAGAAATACCAGTTCAGTTGTATGAGGCCATTATGGTTTAGAACTTCACTCCTTGAATCAAGATGCAGTGGCCTTATGGCCACTTCCCTTACAGGGAAGAAAGAAGCTGTACTCCCTAATTAGACAGAGGCTTTCATACATGACCTTTGCCTGTAGGCAGATTTTGAGAAAACTATTCATTTCTCAGACAGGGACCCATTTGTATTGATTAAAAAAAAACTTAATGTAGGAGATTTCCATAACAGAGGAGTAGCTGCTTTAGGAGACACAGATTTAAAGCAAATGAATAGGCAAATGTATAGATGTTCCTTTAGAATGACTTGGGACTTTCTTTATACCTGTGCAATTAATGGCTAGAAATACAGTAAGATGAGAACTTTGGTGACATTTTCCCAGGGTTAACTCCTAGGCCAATTCCATGAGGGTTTTAGGAAAGCTGTAATGGGGAATGAAGGGTCACCTTCATGAAAAAAGGTTCAATCAACTTTGAATCTCTTTTGGGAAATGGCTAAACGTTTAGGAAATTGGGGCCTGCGACAGGATGTGTCAAGGGAAGAGTTTGAGTTGTGTCTTACGATTTTTCCTATCCTTCCTCAGATTTTACATAATGAATGGTTTTTTGTTTGTTTTTACTGCATCCATTGATCATAAGAAATAAAGCTAAAAGGAAATTTAGTGATTATCTAGCCCAATACTTTCATTTTTTTTAGACAAGGAAACTGAGGCCTTAGGAAATTATGCAACTTACCTACCATCACACAGATATTAAGTAGCAAAGTCAGGATTCCAGCCCAGGTAATCTTAGGTTATGAACTCCTGTGTTAGTAACCTCAAAGAATGCCTTGGCTAGTGTTCTTAGCTTGCATCTTTTCAGAAAGAGGAAATGTTTGGAGTATGTTTTTTAAGTGGGGAAGGGAGGACAGAGGTCTATCTTATAACCTAGATAGAACGTATTTTTTATGACTGACTAAAATAAACCTAGTATTCAAGGGAAAAGAGAAACATTTACTTCATGCTTAGACCAGGTTTTAAATCTAAATAGTCCTATCATTTTCAACCTTTTCTCAATACTTTCATACCATGTTTACTACAAAATATATTCCAAACATTTTAGGCTATGCAGTCATAAATACTAGTAGGAGTTAAAAATGAAGAAAAAGCAAAACAAGAAAAATATTTTTCTAAATATGTGAAAAGGGGTAATGATTTCATTATATTCAAGACTAATATAAGTAGTAATGATGATGATACCTTTCTTTATCTAGTTCTTTAAGATTTGCAAAGCACTATATACATAAATATATGCATATATACATCTATACATTCACACACACTGATAGCTAACTGTAGCTAAATATTACACACACATAAATACATACACACATATAGCTAAATAGTATAGTGAATAGAATTCTTGGAGTCAGAAATATCTAAGGTCCAATATACCTTCACTTAGTAGCTATAAGACCCTAGATAAATAACTTGACTTCTTTCTGCCTCAGTTTATCTATAAAATGGGAATAATAGCACCTACCTTAGAGGGTTGTTGTTGGGATCCAATTTGATATATGTAAAGTGCTTTGCAAATTTTAATATAAACATGAACTATTAACATTACTAATAATGTTTCATTTGATTCTCACAACTCTAAAATCTATGTTACATAGCAAAAGCAAGTACTTTAGAAACTAGGTAAAATTAACAAAGAGATCAAGTGTTAATGATGCAGTAACATTTTCCAATGTCTCCTCAATTTAGGAGGTAAATGCAGAGACAGGATAAGGAAAAGAGCAGGAACAAATACCTGAATCATTTAAGCCTCAAATGCTGTGACAACAGAATCAACAACTCAGGTCAATGGTTCTTTGTTGATCTAATTTATCAGATCATTTTTCAACTGCTCAATGTTGGATTACATTTCGTATACAATCAGTGGGCTACTGGGGAATGTGTGTGTGTGTATGTGTATGTGTATGTGTGTGTTTAAATGCTAGAACGTTTTCATTGTCTCTTGGATGCAGATGTAAGTGGGCTTTGTTGCTGTAAAGAGATCCAGGCAGAAACTACCCAGGCAACTGGAATGCAAAAGTGAGGCTTTATGTACCACACTCTCTCTTGCAAAAAGAAAAAGAAAAAAAGACATATGGACAGAAAATATCAAGTGGAATTTGGTGCTGACATTCAGAGAAAAGGGAGAGGAAGTCAAGGGTAAAAAGGTCTTTTTTAGTTTGGTCAGTTAAGCATATGGATAATCTAATTCTTTGTGGGAGTACATCAATGTTTATAATCTACTTAGACTTTTAAAAAAGACAACACCCACTCTTTCATGAAACTATTACAAATCTATATTAAGAAAACTTTTGTTAAATGCGTGGTTAAGAAAAGGTTTCTTCTTGGAAGATGGCAAATGCTTTTAGTTTTTATTCAGAGGAACACTCATAACTGGGTTACAAAATCTGGAGGGTATTGGACTTTTATATTCCATTTCCATTTTGAGCAACATCAACTATCAGCTGCGATCTAGGAAGCATAATAAAGTGGGTAAGTCCTGCAATGGTGCAAATCTCAACCCATAATGTTGCTCATCCTGTACAGCTCGTGTATGTTTTCTCCCCAAAGATCATCAAAAAAGGGCTCTGGAGTGTGCTGGAGGCTTTCCTCCACTTCTCCTGACATCATGAGGATATTAATGGCTATGGGACTGTCATCTTTTCCAATACAAACTTTAAAAGCAAACCTTAAAGACCTAACTAAATGTCAATTGCTACTACAGCTAGCACGGAGCTACCGGGTCAAATCCTGTCTTAGACACTTACTGTGTGGCCCTGGGCAAGTACTTAATCTCTCTTTGCTGTTTCATCATCTGCATAATGAATGAGAAGAAAATGGCAAACCACTCCCTCATCTTGGCCAAGAAAACCCCAAATGGGGTCACAAGGGTCAGACATGACTGAAATGACTGCCTAAGATAAAAACAACTACTCCAGCTACCACCACCATCACCATCATTGCTCCTACTACTATCACCACCATTTCTACTGCTCTGCTACTAGTAGTAAAGCCACTCTGCTGCTCCTGCCGCCACCACTACCACTTGACTACTCCTACTGCTGCTTTGTTACTGCCATGACTTCTACTTCTATTCTACTACCACTACTACTACTCGATTACTACCACAACTCTACTATCACTGCTAAAGTGACCATCACTAGTACTGCTATTACTGCATTACTACTACTACCATTACCTCTACTACTGTTACTGCTACTGCTACTACTACTACTCCTACTACTACTACTACCACCACCACTATTACTACTACTACTACTATTACTCTACTACTACCATTACTTCTACTACTACTACTACTACTACTACTACTAGTACCACTACTACTCTATTACTACCACTACTCTACTATCACTGCTACAACGACCATCACTAGTACTGCTATTACTGCATTACTACTACTACCATTACCTCTACTACTATTACTGCTACTGCTACTACTACTCCTCCTACTACTACTACTACCACCACCACTATTACTACTACTACTACTATTACTCTACTACTACCATTACTTCTACTACTACTACTACTACTAGTACCACTACTACTCTACTACTACTATTACTTCTACTACTACTACTACCACCACTACTACTCTATTACTACCCCTACTCTATCACTGCTACAACGACCATCACTAGTACTGCTATTACTGCATTACTACTACTACCATTACCTCTACTACTATTACTGCTACTGCTACTACTACTACTATACTACTATTCTATACTACTACTACCACCACCACCATTACTACTACTACTACTACTACCACTATAACTCTACTTCTATCATTACTTCTACTTCTACTACTTCTACTACTACTACTACTACTATACTACCACTCTATACTACTACTACTTCCACCACCATTACTACTACTACTATTACTACTACTACTACTTCTACTTCTAGTACTTCTACTACTACTACTACTATACTACTACTCTATACTACTACTACTACCACCACCACTATTACTACTACTACTACTACTACTACTATACTACTACTCTATACTACTACTACTACCACCACCACTATTACTACTTCTACTACTACTACTACTACTATACTACCACTCTATACTACTACTACTACCACCACCATTACTACTACTACTATTACTACTACTACTACTACTTCTACTTCTAGTACTTCTGCTACTACTACTACTATACTACTACTCTATACTACTACTACTACTACCACCACCACTATTACTACTACTACTACTATAACTCTACTACTACCATTAATTCTAATTCTACTACTTCTACTACTACTGCTATACCACTACTCTATACTACTACTACTACTTCTACTACTACTACTACTACTATTACTACTACTCTATACTACTACTACCACCACCACTATTACTACTACTACTACTACTACTACTATACTACTACTCTATACTACTACTACTACCACCACCACTATTACTACTACTACAACTATAACTCTACTACTACCATTACTTCTACTTCTACTACCACTACTACTACTACTACTGCTACTACTACTACCACCACTACTATTATTCTACTACTATCACTGCTACTGCTACTACTAATACCACAACTACCACCACCATCACTGCTACTACTACTGCTTCACTATTACCACTATTACTGCTCTACTACTACACCCAATACAACCACTTTACTACTACTACTATTATTGTGATGCTAAGATGGAAGAGAATAAAAAAGAAAATGATGCAATTAAGGAAATAATTATGAAAAGAACTTTTTTTTTCTCCAAACCCCTTACTGTTCTGTTGCCCAGAATCTTTTTCCTGCTACATGAGAGTAGAACTCTGAGACATAATTGGCTGAGGAAGAAAACCTTGTGTCAGAATATTATGGGGAGACAGCAAGAGCTGCCTGCTATGAGAAATTTGTAGGATTTTTATGATAAATTGATCAGAAGCTCCAGACCTTTGGCCAACACCAAAGAGACCTGATTTCACAATGAGCAAGAAGTGTTGTATTAATATCTGGGGAAACTAGCAAAGTTAGATTGAATGGTATTTAACTGAAGATAATTACCAGTGAAAAACATATGAATGCAGACCTTTGACTGCTTTTACTTTTAAATGTTTGTCTTCTCACTCGTCTTGCTCCACGCATAAGCATCCTGGAAAATAGCCTTTGGATTCATTGTATCTGTGATGAACCCTTGCAGTCATCTTCCCAACTAAAAAGGGAAAATTGGCCATCCAGGTCAAGGCTACTCACTTCTGCTTTTTCTTCCATGGAGTGGGTCTAGTTGGATTCATTTGGGTTATTAGTTTCATAAGACATCACTTTAGAACTAAAATGAACTCCAGGCACCATCTAATCCAGCTCTTTCATTTTTCAAATGAGGGAACTAAGATCCAGGGAGGACAACAATTTGCTCAGGGTATGAGTAAGTGTCTAAAGTAGGATTTTTTTTAATTAATTAATTTATTTTCTTGTTCACATCATTCATTTCCATGAAATTTTCAGTTACAAGTTTTCTCCCCATCTTTCCCCCACCCACCACCCCAAAACAGTCATCCCACTGTATAACCCCTCCCCCAGTCTGTTCTCTCCTATGTCCTCCCCCATTGCACCTCTGACTTTCCAGTAGGGCAAGATGGATCTCCCTGCCCCAGTGCCTGTATATCTTAATTCCCAGTTGCATGCATTTAATAATAATAATTATATGTATATATATGCATATATATAATATATATTTTTAACATTTGATTATAGAACTTCAAATTCTAGATTCTTTCCCTTCCTCCCTCATCACCCACCCCCATTGGATAGACAAGCAATGCAATGCATGCTGTACATGTACCGTTACACAGAAAATCTCCACAATGGACATATTGTAAGAGACTGATTATGTGTCCCTCCTTCCTATCCCAGCCCCCCCCACCTTGTTCTATTCTCTACCCTCTCCCTGTTCCTTTACAGAAGTGTGTGCTTCCAGTAACCATCCCCCCCAACCTGCCCTCCCCTCTGTCATCTTACCTCTTATCTCCATCCCCCCTACTCTGCTGTGTGGCAGGATACCCACTATAGAGTTTATGTCATTTCTCCCCTAAGCCAAATTCAATGAGAGTAAGGTTGACCCTTTTCCTTTTGCCTTCCTGTTCTTCCTCTCCATTGTAACAGTTATCCCTTGCCTCTTCTATATGAGATGATTAACCCCATTCTGTCTCTCCCTTTCTCCTCTCATTCTATTTCTCTCCCACCTCAGAATTTCACCTTTTAAAGGATCATCCTTTCCT
>CM053593.1:351668737-351711570 GCA_028646575.1 Pseudocheirus occidentalis
CCTCTCCATTGTAACAGTTATCCCTTGCCTCTTCTATATGAGATGATTAACCCCATTCTGTCTCTCCCTTTCTCCTCTCATTCTATTTCTCTCCCACCTCAGAATTTCACCTTTTAAAGTATCATCCTTTCCTATTCAATTGATCCTGTGCCCTCTATGTACACACACACACACACACACACACACACATACATACATACATACATACATGCACACATATATACGTACTCAGATATCTAGTCATATGCAGATATGTACTCTCCTATATAGACATATGTGTATGTATACATATATATGTGTGTATGTATGTATATACATTTGTATTCCCTCCACCTATCCTAATACTGAGAAAAGTTTCATAAGTTACAATTATTGTTTTTCCATGTTGGCATGTAAATAGTTCAACTTTGATAAGTTCCTTTTGAATTCTTTTCCATGTTTACCTTCTCATGCTTCTTGTATTTGAATGTCAAATTTTCTATTCAGTTCTGGTTTTTTCAGCAAGAATGCTTGAAAGTGCTCCACCTCATTGAATGACCACATTTTCCCCTAGAATATTATACTAAACTTCCCTGGGTAGGTGATTCTTGGTTTTAATCCTAGCTCCCTTGATCTCTGGAATATCATATTCCAGGCCCTTCAGTCCCTTAATGTAGAAGCTGCTAGATCCTGGGTTATCCTGATTGTGTTTCCACAGTATTCAAATTGTTTCTTCTTGGCAACTTGTAATATTTTCTCCTTGATCTGGGGACTCCAAAACCTGGCTGTAACATTCCTAGTTTTCTTTTGAGGATTTTTTTCAAGAGGTGATTGGTGAATTTTTTCAAGTTCTATTTTTCCCCCTAGTTCTAAAATATCTGGGCAGTTTTCCTTGAGAATTTCTTGAAGGATGCTTTCTAGGTTCTTTTTTGAGCATGGCTTTCAGGTAGTTGAATTATTTTTAAATTTTCTCTTCTGGATCTATTTTCCAGGTCAATGGTTTTTTCAAGGAGATATTTCACATTTCCTTCTATTTTTCATTTGTTTGGATCTGTTTAATAGTATCTTGATTTCTCAAACAGCCATTTGCTTCCATTTGTTCCACTCTAATTCTGAAGGAATTATTCTCTTCAGAAAGCTTTTGAGATTCTTTTTCCATCTGGCAAATTTGACTTTTTAAGGCATTCTTCTCCTCATTGGATTATTGGTCCTCTTTTGCCATTTGAGTTAATTTATTTTTAAGGTGATATTGTCTTAAGTCAGGTTGTTAACTCTCTTTTCATGATTTTCTTGCATCATTCTCATTTTTCTTCCCAATTTTTCCTCCACTTCTCTCATTTGGTTTTCAAAATCCTTCTTAAGCTGATCTATGGCTTGTAACCAGTCTACATTTTTCTTGGAAGTTTTTGGTGTGGGAGTTCTGACTATGTTGTCTTCCTCCTGTTCCATGCTTTGATCCTTTTTGTCCCCAAAAAAGGAATCCAAAGTTCGATTGCTGTTCTTACTTTGCTTCCTTTGCCTACTCATGTTGCTAGTCAATTATTTGATTTTTTGGCTCTGTGGAGCTCTGCTTCCAGAGAGGAGTGCTTTTGTCCCAAATCACTCGGGTTTTAACAATGGCTGGAGCTATTAGGAGGCTGCTGCAGCCTCCATCAGCTTTGGCTCACTGAAAATGCACCCCAGGATCACCACCACTGAAGACTATGATCCTGATCCAGGCAGCTTAAGGAAAGAGCACTTCGCCTCTAAATGATCACTTGCCCCCGCTGCAATCTGCAGGCCGTGAGCTTCTGAAGCAGCCACATGGAAGTGGCTGCATGGGGCCACTTCTACTGTTTCTAGCCCTGGGGAAGTTCGGCCAGGTTCTCTCCCCCAAATTTAGCTGAGTTCCACTAACCTTTCACTTAGTTCTTATTTCTTATGACTTGGTAATTCTGGAAATCACCACAGCTACTGCTGATCCCCTCTCCTGCAGCTTGGGATCACCCTGGGATCAAGCCGCAGTTCTAGGCCAGGCTTTACTGCTCCCAGCATGCTTCAATGAGCTGCCTTCAGCGGGAGATGTGTTTTTCTATAATTTTGCGAGTTCTGGAGCCCTAAAATTTGTTTAGAGTCATATTTTATGTGTATTTGAGGTGATTATGTGGGAGCTGCGGAGTGTTCCTGCTTCTCTACCGCCATCTTAGCTCTGCCCCCAAGAACTCTCAAAGTAGGATTTGATCCCAAGACATCTTGACTCCAAGAATGGAGGTCAGTTTTGTTTTGAAAGTCCAACACAATTTTAAAAAATCAATAGGCATTCAATACCTTCTTCGTAAAAGTCATTGTCCTTAGATGCTAGGGATATAAATAAGAAACAAACTCAAAAGAGTGAGACATCTAAGTGACACAGAGTCTTGGGCCTGAAGTTGGTAGACCTGAGTTCAAATCCAGCCTCACATACTTGCTAGCTGTTTGCTCTGGGACAAGGTATATCACCTCTGTCTGCCCCAGTTTCTGTACCTGTAAATCTGGGGCACCTACTTCCTGGGTTGTTGTGAGGATCAAGCCAGATAATTGCAAAGAGCCTGACTAATAGTAGGTGTTATATAAATACTTACTTTTATTATTATGGTTATTACTTGGGGAGAGGGGAGGGATGTTGGGAAGGAATATGATCTCTCCATATAAATGCACATATGACAATGTGGGGAGATGTAGGGAGTGAGTGCTAACCAGTAAATGGCTCAAGAGAGGTTTCCCATAGGAGATAGAAAATGAACTGATTCTCAAATTCCATTTCAGGTATGTATCTTGTGAAAAGAGTGGGTACCCAGATGGCTATTTTAAGGGTGGGGTGCTGTGACTGCCAGTTTCTAAAGCCTCTAAAGCCTCTTGTTGGTCCTTAAAATCAACTTATCTAACTGTATCTCTTCTCTGAGTCTGATATCCACCTCAGTTTTATATTCTGGCTTGCTTCAGAGTAATAACAGTCCTTGTGAGGACCCATGACCCATCATTGGCTATAGCCTTTATTCACTCTTTACTCTTTCCTGTTCTGCACTTTGAAAACCTAAACCTGCCATAATCCCCTACCCACACAAACTGCAGCTCATCACAGTGAAGGAGCTTTTGCTGTCTTTGCTTTCAGGATCAAAAGATTCTGACAGGTGACTTATTTGCTGTCCTTGAGCCCTGATTCATCCCCATACCTGATGGTCATGCTGGGATTCTATGAACCAGGAGCTCTACCTGGTTATACTGCCGCCTCATATGATTCATTATTGCATGGATTCTGGGATACCAAGAGTCATTCTCTGAGACATAAGTGAAAGCCTGATAGAGAAAAGTACTACCCCAATAGAACCATTTTCCAAGACTCAAAACACAAAAGATTTCTCTTCCCCAAGAGTGTTGAGTGACTTTAACCTATCATGATTAAGTACTTATGAAACTACTAGGGAGGCACCGATTTCTTTTGGTGTCAATTTCCTCATCTGAAAAATAAGGAAGATTATTTAGATATTTTCCTGAAGTTCTTTCCCTCTTGAAAATCCTACATTGATATATAAATATGTTAATCTTACATTTATTTGGTATACAATTTGCATGAACTTTTATGTGTATGTAAGGAAATCAGTCTTCTGTAAAACCCAGGACCAATCTGCAGAGAATAAGATGTCTAAATATATGGTTGTTGTCTAAATATGTTTAAACATAAAGTTGGAATCCTCACAATATTGTGAAGAAGCAGCTCACACAGCTGGATTTTTTTTAAATTGGTTCTAGCAATTTATGACAAAAGTACATTGATTACCTCAAAGAAGAAAGACGAGAAAATTCTCCACTACACCCACTCCTTTGCAGAGGTGGGAGGCTCACAGGTGTAAAGCAGTGCATTTTTTCAGACTTTTTTATTATATTGACCAACTTTGCCGATTTTTTGTTTAAAAATGATCTTTGTTTTACAGGGTGACCCTCTTGGAAGGAGGAGGGAAAGGCTACAGAGAAAATTTTTAGTGATATAAAAATAAGATCAATTTTTAAAAATTTCTTACATCATATTGATTAACATCAATTTCCCATGAAACAGGTTTAACCTCAAGAGTAAGGGGGAATATGTTTGTTCAATGTTGTTGTTTCAGAAATGACATTTCCATCAAGTCTTACCCAGTTAGTCCATTACAATTGCTCATGAAGGGGCTTGATCCTAGACAGCATTATTTAGAGGAAAGAATGATGGACCTGGAATTAGGAAAGACTTAAGTTTAAAGAGGGATTCTCATCCTCACCAGCTATGTGACTCTGGGCAAGTCATTTATCTCGTTGATCCTCAGTTTCCCCATTTGTAAAATGAAAATAACAATGTGCCTACCTTGGTTATTGTGAGAATTCAGTGAAATCATGTTTTTTTCATTTTTTGGCAAATCTTAAAGTGCCAAATAATGGTTAACAATTAAGTGACAGAAAAGGAGCAAAAAGAGGGAGGGAGGAAGGGAGAAGCATGAGATAATAGAGTACTAATGAAAACAAGGTACTTGGAGCACACTCTAAAGTTATTCATCACTGAGTGGAATTGGTTTAAAGGGGAGACCCTCTTGAATCCTATCCAAGGACCTTTAGTTATTGAAGTTATCTAAGGTCATTTTAAAATGACTTCATCTTCAGAATGGTTCCATAACAACAACCCTAAGGACATCATTATAGCAAGACTCCAACATATTCATAAACAATTAAATGCATTTTGAAAGCTTTATAATGATTACCCTGACAATTAGAGAATTCTCCCATGAAGGAGGGACTATGTACTCACAGTACACAGCACATTCTAGCTGGGGTTTTCCAGTGGTCTTAGCAATTGAGTTTCGCTTTGGCAGGTTTACTTTCCCAGATCATTCAAATGGGATGTCGTATCAGTCGAAGAGACCTAGTTACATGCAATTTCTGGTTTTCACATCACCTTTTATGATAAATTTGAGGGAATTGGTGGTGCTCTTATTCACGTAGCATATTGACTTTTCATAACACTTTCTCATCACGTATCTCCATTGAACCTTACAAGTCTCTGAAGATATATGTACTAACCTCATTTGTAGAAGCCACGGCCCAGAAAAGATATTTCGTTTGCCCAAAGTCTCAAGGCAAAAATGCTTAATTCTAATTTTACTTCTGTTTTCACTACCAAGAAGTATGATCTCTGAATTAGAAAGGCTAGAACCAAAATGGCTGATGCTAAGTTGATACCCAGTGTAGAGAAAGGGATGAGAAGAGTACACTTACCTACTCATGTTGAGTTCAGATCACCTTCTCCAGATGAACTCTATCCTTAGGTAATGAATAAGGGGGAGATGTGATTTCTATAAGTCACTATCAGTACTGTCTGAAAGATCTAAAGCATGAGGAAGCTATTATAGGAAAGAAGATGGGCAAATGTCTTCCCCATTTTCAGAAAAGGGAAAAGAATAGAATCTGAAAACTATAAACTAATAATGACCTTGACTTTATTTCCTGGAAAAATTCTAGGATATATATTTTAAAAAGAGTTAGTCAAACAACCAACAAACATTTATTAAGTACTTCTGCTCCAGGTATTATACTGGGTGATCAATGCATTCAGAAAAATGAAACATCCTAGAAGAAGGAGTTAAAAAGGGAGTGAGGGAGTGGGAGAAAGTAGAAGCTTGCACTCTATCAAGGAAGATAACATGGTCGTGTAAGTCTATACAAAATACATACAAGAGAAATACAATGTCATTTGGAGAGAACAGTACTAGTAGCTGGGAATTGTAGTAATTACTTTAAATCTTGTAAGAGCTAAGCATGTTTCTTGCCAGAAGGGAAGGAGACAGTTAGTCAAGATAAATATTTTTTAAAAGTATAATTTTTGGAAGAAGATCTTGGGGGAAGTGGAAATGAATACGATCAAGGGAATAGGCAGAGGGTTTCAATTTAGACAGAGTTAAGGATACTTCTTCTGTGATCAACAGAAAGAAGGAGAGAGGAGATGGTGATGTAGAGAAGTTTTGAGGAAGGCTGCTAAGGGAATTCATGTCTGATGCCCTTAATCTTCTCTTTAGAGTAGCAGAATAATTGTTTGTTCTAAGGGCAGGGAGGAGCATTGGTGGATGCAGGAGAGAAGGAAAGGTTTCAAATAGTCTGTAAGATAGTGACCCCAAATGAGGTCATGGTGAGTCAGATACAACTGAAATGACTCAAGAAAAGAAGAGCACTATCAAACAGTAAGGGTCCAGCTGAGGTTCTGTATCATTAATCTGTACTAAGAAAAACTAGATCACTTGCGTGACTTTACTGAGCAGCATGAAGCAGTCCCATAGAAGAAATAGAGAAATTATATGCTGAAGTTGAGGGTAGGTAAATGGTACAGTGTATAGAGTGCCAGACCTGGAGTCAGGAAGACTCATCTTTATACGTTCAAATCTGGCCTCAGACACTTACTAGCTGTGTGACCCTGGGGAAGTCACTTAACTCTATTTGCCTCAATTTCCTTATCTGTAAAAAAAAATGAGCTGGGGAAGGAAATGGCAAACCTCACTAGTATCTTTGCCAAGAAAACCCCAAATAGGGTCATAAGTTCAAAAGCACTGAAAAATAACTGAACTACAGCAATAACATGCTAGAGTTGACCTCTGCATCTTAGAGTTCTTGGTTTCCTTCAAAACTCAGTTCAAACTTCGACCTTCCTACAAGAGGCTTTTCTCAGTCTCTCTTAAGAACTTTCCCTTCTAAGGTTACCTTTTCTCTACTATATATGTCTTACACATCTGCCCTATTGTCATCTTCCTTTCAAAAATGAAAATTCTTTGAGGGAAGCTCCAATTTTTGCCTTTACAAAGAATTTTGCCCAGTGTTTGGCACATAGTAAATGCTTGCTGTTTGACTAATGGATATTTGCATTTTTTGGAATGAGGAGCAAGGTAGTAATTTAGGTCATAGGGGTCAAGGTTGGGGATAGAAATCAGCAGAATCAGAATGGGGAAAGTGTGTGTGTGTGTGTGTGTGTGTGTGTGTGTGCGTGCGCGCGGGAGTGGGGAGGGGGCAGGGGATGGATTTCAAGTCAGGGACACTTCTTTAAATTGCTACTTTACCATTCGCTAGCTGAACTATTTTGCACAATCCAATCATTCTGGACTTCTGTTTCTTCACCTGAAAAAAAAATCTTAGATTAAATTACCTTTTCCAGCTCTCAATCTATGTTCCTATTATCTAAAGAAGGAAATAGTGATTATTATAAAGAGCTAGTATGGACTCAGCAAAAATAGAACACATCAGACTGACCATTTCAATATGGGTAATGCCATAAATGTAGTTTATCTAAATTATAGCAAAGCATTTGATAAAATACTCGATGTCATCTTTTTTTTGGTGAGAAAGATGGGTGGGGAGATAAAGGTTATAGAACAGTATAATTAGATGCTTTGGAAAGACTGGATTTCGTTTTTGAATACCAGTTTGTATGGAGGTCTTGTTGAGCCCTCCAGGGATCTGTGCTTGGCCCTGTATTAAAACTGTTATCGATGACTTCAATAAAGTGATAGATAGTATGCTTATCAAACTCACTAATCTGGAAAAGATTGCTAACATCCTGTATGACAGAGTCAATCCATAAAGATATTGGAAGACTAGAACATTGGGCTGAGTCTAATGACGTTCACTTTAATAGGGATAAATAAATGTCTTCCCCTTGGATTCAAATACTTACATCACCGATACAAGATAGGGGAGTCAGGATGCGATAGTAACATGAAAATAATCTGGGATCTAGGACTTTTAGTGAACTGCAAGCTCACCATGAACCAATACTGTGATATGGTGATCAAAAAAAATAATGATACCTCGAGCTGCGTTAGAAGAAGCATAGCTTCCAGGAATAAAGAGGTGATCGTACCAATGTATTGCACCCTATTTAAATGATATCCAGAGTATTGCATTCAGTTCTGAGAATCACTGTTTAGGAAGGACATTGATAAACTTAAGAATGTTCCAAAGAGAATAATCAGAATGATGGAGGGCCTCAGAGCCCTGCCATTGTCATATGGCAAGGACTAGAGATACTTAGTCTAGAGAAGAGATTTGGTGGTGGAAGGTTGCAGGAGGAGTTATAGTTATCTTCAAGGAATTATATGTTTATCATTTGGAGGATAGAGGAGACATTTCTTTTGGCTTCTGGGAGAAGTATTAGAAGCCACAGTGGAAGTTGTAAAGAGGTTGAATTTAGACTTGATGTTGGGAAAACTTCCTAACAATGAAAGCTATTTGGAGGGTAATGAGCTGGTAGTGGATTCACACTCTTGGGAAGTCTCTTAGAAAAATAGAGCATAGAAGCTCAGATGTGGGATATTTTGGGTGGCAGCCTCCTTCTGGTGTGCTGATTGGACAAGATGGCCACTAACTCTGCAATTCCACAATTCTGAGTGTCTGGACTAAAATTTCAGTGTACTTGTCTGTTAGGACCACAAGTACCATAGAATATTGTTCTTGCACCTGTGAAGTAGCTGGTCCAGGAGCCTCTATAACATATCCTTTTGGGGGAGAGAGGGGAGTGCAGAATTTGTGTGCAAGTGAAAAGTATCAGGGTCTTGGGTAATAGGCTTTACAATAGAGTTGTCTTATTTTTTTTTCTGAAAACAGATTATTTTATGGGGTCCTAGTCTGTGTGTCTATGGTCCTCAATGGGTAGTTTCATGTTCAGGAAGTCATTAATAGTTTAGTGGACCATGATAAATATGGACTAGCAGGGGTGGCTAGGTGGTGCAGTGAATAGAGCACCGGCCCTGGAGTCAGGAAGACCTGAGTTCAAATCCAGCCTCAGACACTTAACACAGAAACTAGTCATGTGACCTTGGGCAAGTATCTTAACCCCAACTGCCCTCAAAAAAAAGACACATACCAAAAAAAAGATGGACTAGCAGACAATGATCTGATTCCCTATGCTTTATTCTAGAGTAGCCAGGGGTCCAGTGGGAGCTGACAAGCCATAATCCTTCAACAGAAATAATTTCACTCAATTCATCAAACATAGACCAAGCACAAGAGCTATGCAAGACACTGGAAGTGCAATGACAAAAACCTAAAAATAATTCTTGCCCTTGAAGAGTTCACATTTGACTTGGGGAGTAAACTCTAAATAAGGTAGGAAGAGGACAGAGGTAGAGGTGGCCTGGACATCTGGAAAAACCGAGCTGAGCCTTGTAGGAATATAGAAGTGTATCACCTGGGCACAAATATGCAAGTGAGAGAGAGAAGAAACATTGCCAAGTTCAATATCTTTAATAGAGGGTTTGAATCACACCTCCAATACTTACTTCTTGTATGACCTGGAGCCCTGGGCCTGAGTTTCTTCAGCTGCAAAAGACTTTCCTTTTCCAAACTATGACCCAAGGGCCAAATCTAGCCTGATGCCTGTGTTTGTGTGGCCTGAGAGTTAAGGATGGCTTGGGCACTCAGGCCATAGCTTGGTGACCCCTAAATTGAATGGTTTCTGACTTTCTTCTAGCTCTAATTCTGCAACCTTAGAATGTTATAAGCTGGGTCAAGTCCATGGCTCCCATGTTTACTCTCTAGGTTACCATGGAGAAGTCATTAAATTTCTCAATTTCTTAATCTGTAAATTGGGCATAAGATACTATCTACCTCTCAGGGTTCTTTGAGTGAAAGGTAAAAATGGCTTATAAATATGATCTGTTTATATATGTGTATATACTTATAAAGAGAGAAACAGAGACAGAGAGAGACGCAAGGGGGAGAGAGAGTGACAGAGAGACAGAGAGCTCCAGTGAGCATGAGGCTTAGCTCTAGGAAAAGAAGGCAGGAGAGTTACTATAAGACATGACAGAAGGCACAACCAGTTTTCCCATTGTTCTTCCCTCCTAGAGATATTTCTTTCACCAATCATACTTCCCTGTGCTGTGAGGGTGTCAACACTTTGGGTTTTTATTTTATTTTATTCATCTGGTGTTTTATATTGCATTCCACTTAATTACCTATACAATGTGGTCTACAATACTTAAATGCTCTTGGAAAAATCTTTATAATCTATTCTGTTTGAATGAGCTCTTAGTTTTCCAGAGAGTTAATTAATATGTCCTTGCATATGGCACTCCAGTTTTTACATCCAGCCCAGCTTCCTGCTTTCTATATCTGTCTGAATATCTTAATAAGCATTTGAAATGCAACATGTCCCCAAGGTCATGATCACACACACATACACACACACAAATTTTCATCTCTAACAAAATTTCTTTTGGTATATGATCAAGAACCAATATTGGTGGACAGAGCTATTATCATCACCATGTATCTCTGAGGATAATATTGTCCCCAAGTCTCAGCTATCCTTAAAGCCCATGGACAATCAAAGCCAATGAAGTCCTCTAAGTCTATTTTCCAAGTTATACACAGTTCATGACTTTCTCCAGGTATGTAACCAGATCCTATCCCTATTCTCCCATTCCACTCCCAAGAAAGACACAGAATTTCACATAATAAGAGTAAGACTCAGGAATCTGAGCCCCAGTAAACTACACTGGGGCCGCTGAGCCTGGGATACTCATTTGGGGAATGTTTGCTAGCACACCACACCCAACTGATGTGTTGCACATTCTGCTTCTGTGGAACCTCAGTTGTCCTTTAAACAAAACTAAAAAATAGTGTATTGCTGGAGATTGTCATTTAATGTCCTCCCTATAATTCCTTCTCCCTCCTGGCTGCCGTTTCTCACAGAGCCTCTTACCAGGTTGAAACATTCCTCATACCTGCTTATTATTCCCTTTCCTATACTACTTCGGAATGTGACTATGATGTTTCTTTTTGTAATTTTGCCACCTCTGAGACATAAGGACAGGAAGTTAGGAAGGTGCAAGGGAAAAGTCAGAATGAAGAGCGCTGTAGGTAAGGTGCCACAGAAGAGGTCTTCTGTCACTATAGGGCCCAGTTTGGGATGACTGTCCTCCACAGCACAATAGGAGTGTGGAGTAGAAAAAGAAGTCCTGTGATTTTATTGAGATCCCAAAATCTCAAAAGGGATTGTCTAGTCCAACCCAGAGCTAAACAGAACAACTCCCCCCACCCCCAATCCCCTAAACACACAGACATTTCCAGCAATTAGATTGTCTAGCCTTCATTTGAAGACTTAAATTGATCAGGAACCCACTACTTTATAAAAACAACCTTATTTTGGAAAAGCATGAACTATTTTGGTATCATAGATTCATAGCTCTAAAAGCCATAGAGTAATTAAAGGTCATCTAGTCCAAGACCTTTGTTTTACACATGAGGAAACAGACACACTTAATGAGTAAATTGAGATTTATACCAAGGTTATCTGACTCCAAACCCAGCCCACTTTCCACTATCTCCCATAATACATAGAAAGTTTTTCCTCACTGAAACCAAACTCTTCCTCTCTGCAGTTTTTGCCTGTTGTTTTCTGGAAACAAGCAGAACAAGTCTACTTTTTTACATGTGCTAATCCTCTATTCAGAAGGGAAGGTAGCTATCCTGTCACTCTCAAGGTCTTTTCTCTCCCTAAATAAGCATTTCTAATGTTTTCAGCACAGCCCAATATGGAATGCTTTAAGATTCCTTCATAATTCTGGTCATCTTCCTCTGGATAGCTTCCAACTCATCAATGTCCATCTCAAAGTACCATCATCATCATCTTCATCATGGTGAACACTCATATAGTGATTACTATGTAACAGACACTGTGTTAAGGGCTTTATAATTATTATTTCATTTAGTCCTCACAATAATTCTGGGAGATAGGTACTATTAGAACCCCCATTTTATCATTGAGGAAACTGAAGCAAATAAAGGTTGTGACTTGCTCAAGGTCATACAGCTAGCAAGTGTTTATGGACAAAGTTGAACTCAGGTCTTCCTGTCTCTAGGCCAGGCTCTCTATCTGCTATATCTAGCACCACCTAACCAGAGGTTTGAATATGAAATTGAACATGATGCTACAGATGTGATCTGATCATTGGACTATTCATCCCCTCATTCCAGGTACTGTGCTCCTCTTACATAGTCAGGCTGTCTCTCTGTGATCACGAGTGCCTTTTCTAGGTGTTCACCAACCATCCCTTTGATATTATGTCATATAATATTGCTGCAATGTGATATGATATAATATTACCTGGAATCAAAGAGAAACTCACTGTCCTATTGTCTGTAGAATTTGCTTATTTGAGAAATGGGAAAGTTTGCCCTTGTGTTTATTCTTTTTGTCATAGAAGTGACATTTCTAGGAGAAGTGAAAAGTTTCTTTGAGAGAGGCAGCATGGATTGACAGTGGCCCAAGATCAAGTTCATTTAGCTAAGTCTCTTCCTGGTGGGAAATGGAACATCCTTTTCCCTCTTTATTTTTTTTAAACCCAATATTAGGACTTATGTGCTGTCTGCATAACTCAGTTCAAATGCTGCCAGCATTTTTTGGCTGGAATTTTTAAACTGGTTTTCATTTAGCAACTATTTTCAAGTTTTTATGCAACTGGACATGTTTTTAATGAAGAAAAATATTTGACAACCTTTGGCAAACTTGGCCATGGGGGTGGAGGGTGGGGTCCACACTACTGGTTGCATTTCATTCCTTTCTCATTTAAGGAAAGAAGGATGATGATAAACTGCTTATTCCGTATTTAAATAGAGGTGAATTTGGAGTCAGAAGACCTACATTTGAACCCCAACTATATTACTTAGTATTTGTATGATTGAGTAAGGTCACATTTTTGTGATACAGTGGTTTGAAGTATATTCTATCAAACTAACTGGTACCAAGAGACCACTGAGAAAATCCAATTGTTTCATTTTTAAAATGTTTTCAGCCCCCAAAATGAAACAAACCGTAATGTCTCAATAGAAATAGATGGTTTCTTTCAAGTCTTAGCACAAATCTCACTTTCTGAAGAAGACCTTTCCTCTCCCCTCAACCCCAGCTAGTATTATCTTCCTCTAAGACTACCTCCTATCAATACTGTCACTATCTATATTTGTACCTACTTCCTTATATGCTCATTAGAAAATGAGTTCCTTAAGGATATAGACCTCCCCTTTTTTGGACCTCTAGTACTTAATATAGTGCTGGTAAATGGCAAATACAATACTTTTTTGATTTTCTGACAGATATTTTTCCTACCTGTATCACAGTTATAGCTTAGGGACAAACATAGACATGAGTGCAGGGTGTGTCTAAGGTACATCCTAATGTCTCAGAAAAAGAAAATGACTTTTTTTAAGTCTCAATTTTAAGTTAAGGGCATTTTTAATGTCCTTTATTATTGAGCACTCAGTGAAAGTTAAATCTTAAAAATAAATAAATGAATGAACAAACAAAAATGTATGAATGTATGAGTAGATTAATAAATGAATAATAAAAAAATGAAACATCTCCTAGTAACACCTAAGGTGTTGAGTACATTTACGTAAGGTGAGAAATGAAGTAACATGTTACATCTGATAATCAAACAACATGTCCATGATAATGATAATACTTTTATTTAGCATTTTAAAGATGATTTGCTCTTTTGGGGTATGAATCCAGGGAGTTGTGTCTTCCTCTTGTGCCCCCAGGGGAGTAGGGACTTCCTGGATGAATATTCACAGTCTGTTGTCCATCTGTGGACAATGAGTTTGAAGAGCTGATTTAAAGTAGACTATGAGGCGTCCTCCCACTAATTCCTTACTCATTAGCCATTCTGAGACACTCCCTATCTTGGTCTTTAACATGCCACACTGGAGGAGAATGAAGTGATTTCCTTGGCACCACTTTTCTCCTTTCACTAGACACTTTATACACCAGTATCCAGTAGCACAAGAAAAATAAAATACTCTTTTAGCAATTCTCTAGGGAAAAAAAATGTGTTAAGGCTTCCTTTCAAAAGTTTGTGCTCATGATCTGCTAACTACCTTTTTAATGACTTCATCATCGATTAGGAACTGCTCAGATAGCTGCCAACAAAGTGCCAAGTAATTTAGGGGATCTTGTAAGAGCTGGGTTTTTGTTTGTTTATTCCGTTTATGTTCAGCACACAAAAAATACTCAGCTTTTGAAACACCATAGCACAGTGCAGCTAAGTCTGGGTGGGTCCCTTCATCTCTGTCTGCCTCCCTTTCCTCATCTGCAAGATGGGTACAATGATAACACCTACTTCTCCGGGTTTTGAGGGTAAAATGAAACTATTTATGAAGCACTTTGTACAACAAATACTAGCTATTATTTATTATGTTTGTCATTACTATTCATCTTTATCTCATGGACTTCTTTGGCAATCTGATGAAGATTATGGACACTTTTTTAGAATAAATTTTTTTAATAATGCAAGGAAGTGTTAAATTTCAGTTAGAGCTCAGTGAAAATTTTGAAATGTCTATTTTTTCCCCCACCCAGGTTCATGGACACCAGGTTTAGAACTCCAGGCATAGTGGATAAAGGGCTAACCTTGGTACTGGCTCAGACATATCCTGATTATGTGGCCTTGGGCAAATCGCTTAACTTCTCAATGCCACAGGCTAAACTCTAAGACTCTCAGTTGGGAGATAGAGTCCTTTCCTCAAATATTAAGGACTTGTTTATTGTTACTTAGGACCATCCCTACACAGTGATTTGGTTGGATTTTAAGAGGTTTGGCTGTTATAGTGCAAGAGGCACCCCTCTGTGCTGGCATTTAAAGACAGCTGGAAAGATTTTCCAGTGGACCTGAGCAGGATGCTCCTGAATTTTGAGCCCCCACACCCTCCCACCTACCCATTCTGCTTCCCACTCTGAGCACTGGTAGAAGACTGGCCAATTGGGAGTGAACCTTTTCCAGCCTGAGAAAAGGCAACACTTTCTGAGCAATGGAGGAATTTGAAAGACAACCACAGACTAAATTTGAATGAGCAGATATGGGCCCAAGTTGTCCGAAAGAGGAGGTCATGGGCAATAGTTGTAAAAGTCAATTTCTGAAAGAAAGACACAAGGGAAAAACCGAGGGGTGGGGTAAACAACCTTTAGCTATCATTTCTTTTAAATGCCGGCATGAAAGGGTGACCTCCCCAGAAAAAACACTTAATCATAGAAACATAATCTTACATTTTCCTTAAGCAGGCAGGGATGAACATGCATACTTCATAGGAAGAGGAGTTTGCAGGGTCCCAAGGTTCGCCTCGAATAAAATATTCAAGTTGAACTCCTCAAGGGAACAAACTTGATCAATATAATTCCTTCAGTTTTCTGGTTGCTCAGTCCTTTGAGTCATATTTGACTCTGTGACTCCAGTTGGGATTTTCTTGGTGTGTTATTTCCTTCTCTGGCTCATTTTGCATATGAGGAAACTGAGGCAAACAGGGGTAAGTTACTTGACTAGAGTCATGTAACTATTGAGTGTCTGATTTCAGATTTGAACTCAGGTCTTCCTGACTCTAGGCACTACATTCTATCCATTCTGCCACCTAGCTGTCCATCCCCCTACCCACAATCTGATTAATTGTTACTGTAGATAGCTTATTTTGGGGTCAAATTAAAAACACTGTGGAACTGAATTTCTATGTGCTTTATGGATGATTTGTATTCTATGCACATGAATGTATATGTACGCATATGTTCTTCATACCCTGGGGGCTCATGTGGAATCAATGTGCACAGTCTGGTTATACTCATTTTATCAGACTTGCAACAGCACTTTTACCACTTTAAAAGATTGTAGAGGTTTATAGTTGCTACAGAAGCAAGGTGATATGGTGGATAGAATCTTGGATTCAGGAAAGCCTAGCTTCAAACCTTGACTCTCATAGTTACTACCTTTGTGACTTTGGACAAATCATTAAACATTTCAGAGCCTCTGACTCCTGCCTAGGACTTATCTACTAAAGTTACAGATGGCACAGCCTCTTTATCAGTATAGGGAATCCCCAGATCAGCAGTTGGCCATGTGGAAGAAATTGGAGACCCTTCATGCATTTGCATATAACCATTTTCTTTACCTTTATGACATACTGTTGGTCATATCTACGATTTTATGATTTTTCCTCCAATCCTTCTGGGAAAACATGATCCATTTTATGGCAGTTTCTAGAAATACATTACAGTCAAAATCGAGGTCTGCTGTTATTTATTTATTTTTTACATAATCTTACTCATTAAATCTCACTTGGATCACATCTCTGCAATTCTTTTCCCAGATGGAAACTCTGAAGATCATTTCCCCCTTTTCTATCTTCAGTGAGTTTCTTTAAATGCATTTTTTGTGTTAAATATTACAGTTAAAACTAGTTATTAAGCTTCCCCAAGAACACTGAGTAGTGGGATTCTGGGGACTGTTTAAAAATATCCACTTCCAGAGTAGACAAAACCAACAAGAGTCCAAAACTTTTCTTTTTTAAGGACAAGAAAATAACTCCCATTTTAACTGGTACTTGAAGATCAACAAAGCATTTTCTTAATCACAGACTTGTGAAATACTGAGGGCAAATGTTGGTATCCCCATTTTTCAGGCAAGGAAATTAAAGCTTGGACAAGGTTTACTCATGGTCCATCAAAAGTAAGTATTAACGGAGGCTAGATGGTGCAGTGAATAGAGCACCAGCCCTGGAGTCAGGAGGACATGATTTCAAATCTGGCCTCAGACGCTTAACACTTACTAGCCGTAAGACCTTGGGCTACTCATTTAACCCCGATGCCCTCCAAAAAGCAAAAAAAAAAAGAAGAAGAAGAAGAAGAAGAAGAAGAAGAAGAAGAAGAAGAAGAAGAAGAAGAAGAAGAAGAAGAAGAAAAAGAAGGAAGAAGAAGAAGAAGAAGAAGGACAAGAATCGTAACTTGTGAAGCACAACCAGGAAAAAGAGATCTTTTCAATTTAGTACTTTGCTTCCTCCTGTTCAGGAGAGGTTTTCCGAAGGAAGAAGGGGCTCTAAAGTCCTTCAGATAACCAGAGAAGCATTTAGCAAATTGGGGAAATAGGAAATATTCTGAATGTGAGTCATACCTTGGGAGAACGCTCACTCGTTTTTTGAGATTACTAACTAGGCTAATTGATCAGGAAAAATATAAACAGAGTAACCGTAGAAAGGAATTTGTCAGCTTTGTGATGTCTTGTAAGCCAAATGGAGAAGCATGAGCTGGATGGTAGTGCTATTAAGTGCGTTTTTATTTTTATTGTTTTTTATCAGATTTAGATGTCTGTCTAGTTGAATGAGGAGCTAGAGTATTGATAAATGGGTCCATAGAGCTCTAGCAGCATGCAACAGGACTGATATTTAATTCTGTTTTTCACAAAATCACTTCAAAGAAGACATTGATTCCAGGCCTTTGGAGATTATCCCTAGCTAGGAGGGAGGGAAAGTTAAAGACAATGAGGATTAAAAGATTTAGGATTAATCAATCATTGGTCTATAAACTTTGTTAAATGCTTGTTTGCCAGTCACAGAGATACAAAGGAAAAAAGCAAAATAATCTTTGCCCTCAAGGAGCTTACATTCTAGTTGGTGGGGAATGGGGAGAGGTACTGTGTGTAAAAAAAAACAACAACAACCACAAAACAGGTAAATTTAGGAAGTGGGGTGGGGTGGAAAAAGGCCTCGTGCAGAATGTGGTGCCTAGGACGAGGCTTCAAGGAAATCAGAGATTCCAGAATGGGGAATTGAAGAGGGAATGCATTACAAACATGGAATGTATCCAGCACAAAATCACAAAGAAGGTCACTTTGGCTAGACACAGAGTAAATGCAGGGGAATAGTGTGTAATAAGATAGGAAAGGTAAAATGGGGTTGGATTGTGACGGGCTTTAAAAACCAAATAGAGGATTTTTATATTTGAGCCTCTAGGTAACTGGAATTTATTAAATAGAGTGGTAAACTGGTCAAACCTGAACTCTAGGAAAATAAATTTGATGACTAGTGGAGGACTGATTAGAGCTAGAAGAAACTTGAGTCAGAGAAACCAATTAAGAGGCTGTTGTAATAGTCCGAGAAAGAGAGCACTGGCTGTGTGAGTAGAGAGAAGGGGAGAGACCAAAATGTTTGAGAACTGCTAAATTACAAGTCACCTGCATAACTCCTGAAGTGGTCCAGACCAAATTAATGTGTAATTGGGAAATGTTTCATGAAATATGATAAAGAGTACAATGAAACATAGATAATGTTAATTTATGGTTTTCTGAGGCAATATGAGGCAGCCTGAGAATCTACAGAACATCAGTGTGTGTGTGTGTGTGTGTGTGTGTGTGTGTGTGTGTGTGTGTGTACAATAGATTGGGTCCATTACTGAATAAAAGGAGGAATCCGGTTTCACTGCTTTAGGGATGTTATAAAGATCTACCGATAACACCAATTCTTCTTCCTTTCAAAAAGCCTTTACTTTTTTGGTTGACCAATTGTCTCCAAAGAAGAAAAATGGACTATCATCAAAAGGATAATTGAGAGGCACGTGGTTGGTGTGCCAGCTGAAGTGCATTTCAGACAAGGAATTCTGCAAAAAAAAGTGAAAATGAGGTCATCAAAGAAATGGAGAATCTTCCCCCCCCAAAAAAGATGGCCCCTTCATGTACTGATAGTGAGAGAGCAGATGAACAGCCCTTTCACTCAACAGATGTTCTTGCAATGTTAAGGAATCCCCAAGGATATTGCATTGATCTTGTGTAGCAAAATTAAAAGACAATACGGGCCAATATTAGGAATATAATCATGGAAAGAGGGGAAAGCTGATGTCATAGGACCAAAGTCCTGTCCTGCCTTCATGAGATGTATCTGTTTAGCAGAGAAATAGGAGACATAGAAGCCTATTTGAAGGCTACATGGGAGAAGCATGCTATAACTACAATGATTAGAATTTATACAATGTTTTAGTATTTATAAGACATTCTCCATATGTTGTCATTTGATCCTCACTTCAGCCTTGGGAGGCAGATGTTATTATCATGCCCACTTTACAGATGAAGAAACCTGGACTTAAAGAAACCTAAGTGACTTACCCATTTTCATAGTTAGTAAATGACTGAGGCTGGATTTGAAATCTGTTTCCGGCTTTACTGCTCTGTCTGCTATTCCCATCCCCTCACTCCAGCCCTTAACTGCCAGATTTAAGCTATGGATAATAAAGACTGCTTTTGGCTTTAGCATTCAGAATTACATCAAAAGGGAAAAGATGGGAGGTAAGTGACTTAGTGAAAACTGTTGTGCAATGATCCAGATGAAATCGGGACAGTAAAAAGACATAGAGTTAGCCAGCAGAATAGTTCTTCATTAGCACTTTAAGGAGGGCTGTATGGTAGGTTCTGCCCTACGGCACTTTCGGCTGGGATAATTTTCTCATCACCATGCTGTGGATTCCAGATCCAGTTCAGTATCCTTCCCTCCTCCCAACTCAATGGAGAGAATGCTTTATAAAGACTCATCTTAAGTATGTTTTATGGTACATGGCCAAAGTACAAAATGGCATACGCATACATATACATATATGTATATATATACATGCATACATATTATATATATATATACACACACATACGTAAAATCTTGGATAGTTGTCTAAATAGGAATGTATATGAAAGGAGCAACTGGATGGCTCGGTGGATAGATAACTGGGCCTGAAGTCAGGAAGACATTTTCCTGAGTTCAAATTTGGCATCAAAAACTTACTAGCTGTGTAATCCTAAACAAGTCACTTAACCCTGTTTGCCTCAGTTTCCTCATCTGTAAAATGAGCTGGAGAAGGAAGTGGCAAACCATTCAAGTATCTAGGCCAAGAAAACTCCAGATGGGGTTACCAAGAGTGAGACAGGACTGGAAAATAACAACTAAATAACAAGTAAAAGGAAAAGTTTACAGTACAATGGTAGAAGAAATAAAATAAATTTCATGTGAACTATTGACCTCAGCTTCCAGTATAATGGGACTGGGGTGAAAGAAAGTGCATTGAATAAAAGACAAGTGCAGTAGGAAAAAAAAAGAATGTCAGGATGCTCGGGGAGGGGGGGAGAGAGAAAGACACTCAGAAAACATAGAAGGTCAATGCTGCTAGCACTTTTCATGTATTTGTAGATCAAATTCAAGTCATTACTTGACTTCATTAGAACAAATTAGGGCTGCTTTCCCAAAATGTGTCTCCATGGTCATATGGATGACAGACAAATAATCACAGTCATTTCTTCCACATTCACCAGGGCCTTATTTCTGAAATCTGAGGCTAGCCTGACTTAATAACTGAAAGAATCATGGAACTTTAGAGCTGGAGAGGGCCTTGGAGACCACCTTGTCCAAACTTTTCATATCACAGATGAAGAAACTGAGGCCCACAGTGTCTCACTAGCTTGTTCAAGGTCAGGTAGGGGCTTTTTCCCTTGGAAATTCAAGGGCTGGCAGTTTCTTCCTAGATACTGAACGCAGTCTTTATCATTCCTGTAATTCTGAGCTGATCTCAGATTCATTTTTATTTCATGGGTAAGGGTCAGAGTCCTTGTCATAAAATGAGATATTTGCAATATTTTGCTTTCCCTTGACCTTCCCACGTCCATCCTCGCAGGGGGCTCACCACGCCAGGAGAGTGTCATGATTTCCCTGTCAGTGTATAGTATTTCATTGTTGTCATTACTGCATTTATCACATTCCTCCTTGTCACGGACCATTAGCATTCCAACAAGAAAGTATAAATTCTGAAATGCAAAGTAAAGCAAAGGCTAGGCAGGGAAACATGACTGCTCTCTCCTCACAGCCTCACTGCACACATAGGAGGTAGCTCCCATCTGGCCTGACCTGGCAGCTGAAACCCACCCTGAGGGTTTCACACTGCTGTCAATCACAACACCCTGCTGTGAATACAGTGTTGTCATTACTCTCAAATGGCTTCTCAGGCTGGCAGAAAAAGTCAACAGGCAGCCCTGGACTGGCCATCCCAAACCCCTCACAGAGCCTGGAGATAACAATGAATCAAGGCACATCACCACAATAGCATCTCTGCTCTCCACGGTGCCCATCACCCCTAGAGGATCTTCAGTCTCTTTGCAAGCTGATCCTTTCCCTAAGCTGTGCAGAAGGCTTGCTTCATCCACCACTGGAGCCTGTCCGTGCACCTCAGGGGTGGAATGTAGCAGCTGTTTCACAGCCGCCCAACAATCCCATATTCTGCAGTTGGGACAGGAAGCCAGAGAGAATACCATATCCAATTAGAACTACAGGGGGGAATTTCAGGAGGTAAAACATCCTGAGCCAAGACTGGACCCTGGCCAGGACACCTGGCTAACACCCCAGCTCTCCCCAGAAAGCATCACTCTGTTCCCAGTGACATTCACAGCCCATTTCTCTCCTAGCTATTCAGTCACCAAGGTAGAGCCCTTTCAAACTCACTCTGCCTCCAGGACACTGTGAAGTAACATCTCAGGATGCCTTCTCATGAAATATCCCAAGAAGAAGCATGAGATGTTGCTGAAACTTTCTTTTCCAGGCACCCAGTATCCAAATCCTGAACTGTTGAACTGGGGGTGAGACGAGGCAGGTAATGAGATGAGGCAGGCCCCTATTATTAGAGCCTTAATGACATGTTGGCATTATGGTATAAAGCTCACCTTCTCATGATTAGAGTTATACCCTACATGAGCAGGAAGGGGAGCTCCAAAGGAAAAGGAAGAGGCAGATGACCAGATGACATGCACAAACCTGGGAATATTGACCTTAACTCCCTCACTACCTCCCCAGAGATTCAGAGTTCTACAAACATTTATAGGGCACTTATTATATTCCAGGCCCTGTGCTAAATTCTGGGGAAACAAAGAAAGGCATAAGATAATTCCTGCCCTCAAGGAGCTCACAATCTCATGTGGGAAATGACACATTAAAAAAGAAGCTGAAAAGGAGGTGGAAAGTAACTCATTGAAGGACACAATGAAGTCCTGAAGTTGGTGAAGGAAGTAATAAAATGAATGCTTTGAGTGCCCTCCTCAAACAGAGGACCTCACTTCACCAAGTAGAGGGATGGAGGGAACCCTGGACAAGGATCATTGAGGAGGTATGAGATTGACATCAAATGTTATCGTGCAGAATGATGAGTTTCTGAACTGATACTGAGTGAAGCGAGCAGAACCAGGAGAACATTTTACACAGCAACAGCAACATTGTGCAATGACTAACACTTAGTTCTTCTCAGCAATGCAAGGATCTAAGACAACTTCAGAAGACTGAACATGGAAAATGCTATCCAAATCCAGAGAAAGAACTATGGAGTCTGAATATAGATTGAAGAAGCATATTATTTGCTCTCTCTCTTTCTCTCTCTCTGTCTCTCTCTCTGTCTCTCTTTCTCTCTTTCTCTCTCTGTCTCTCTGTCTCTGTCTCTGTCTCTCTCTGTCTCTGTCTCTGTCTCTCTCTGTCTCTGTCTCTCTGTCTCTCTGTCTCTGTCTCTGTCTCTCTGTCTCTGTCTCTGTCTCTGTCTCTCTCTCTCTCTCTGTCTCTCTCTCTCTCTCTGTCTCTCTCTCTCTCTCTCTCTCTCTCTCTCTCTCTCTCTCTCTCTCCCCCTCTCCAGGGGAAGACTTGACTGAAAAGGATTCCAGAATCCTGAAGAAATCTTCTATCCCAATTATGAAAGTACCAAAATTCCCAGCTATAATTTGGCCAAGGAAATTTGTACTCTAAATCAACATGACCTCAAAGACTCTTGGGGACTTAAGATTATGTTCTAGGGAGTCAAGACCTATCTTAATAAAGCAGTTCTTTTCTAAGGCTAGCAATACCAACCATCCCAAATAAAAACTATAATTAGCAATATATGGTCATCACTAGAACAAAACACACTGGAAAATCTCCTCATGGTTTCTCAACTTCTGCTCAATCAGTTTCTCTCAACCTAGCACAGCCTCATCAATCAAAATGCCTTGTACATTAATCTGACCTATTTATCACCTAATTGAGGAGTTTATGGGCAGCCCCCCCCTTTTTTTCACCTGCCTTAGAGTTTGTCAGATCCCAAGTCCTACATGGAAAACAAACAAATATATTTCAAGACACTACTATGGAACTTGCTGGGAATATTTCAGTCTTATATATACTTTCCCATCCAACCATATATTCTAATAAAACACCATTGGTCCCACGATCCACCTGGAAGACAGCCCTTCTCTGGCTTGAGTTCTTGCTTACCTGATATACTCTGGCCAAAACTGGATATTAACCACTTTATGCTAATTTTCAATTATTCAAATGCTTGTGTCTGGTTTAGGGTTTCAGAGAAGTAGATACTGGAATATGTGAATAAATTTATATTTTCTTATATTCTTTTTCTCCACTAGTGCATATTACAACCTCTCCATGTCATTTCTCCTGTCATGTGCAATTTCCATCTTTGTCTTCATATAAATCCACCACAGAGGATTCCTCCAGAAAGCTAGACTCCAGTGCTAGGTAGCTGATAAATGTTTAGTAAGGGCTTGTTGACTGGATGGAATTCTTTTGTTCTTTTCATATTTCAAGATGAGGGAATATGACAGAATGATAGGTAAACGAGGGCATAGCCCCAGTCCATAACCCCAAATAAATAACAAAAAATATCTCCCTTTATCTCCAAGGGCAATAACTAGGAGAAGAAAAACATAAGATTCAACCTCAAACTAATTCTAAGGCAAAAATACTGTAAACGACCTCATCAGACAGGTATTCCTGGCCTTCCTGCCACTCCCTACCCCCACTGGAGTAATAGTTGTCATTCTAATGCCCTCTATGCAGTTGTGTTTTTCTTGGTGGCTAGAAATTTTAAAATACTTTTAGAGTTAATCCTTTGGTCAGTTGCTTTAAGAAGACAACACCAAACCCCTCCCAGATTGGGTCTAAGACCATGAATCAGAAGAGTCTTGATTTTGAAGGAATTCTTCCAAAAGAAGACTGCTATATAGGAATATGTGGTCAGTGGGAGGAGGGATTAGATTATGTAGGACAAAGGGGTCCAGGAAAACAGGGATAAGTATAATTATTTAATACTATCCTGAAAGAAATTAACAGTGATCAGGAGTGAGAGAAAAATGGAAGAGAGATCATATTGGAAAGTACTCTCTAAGCACCCTTCATAGTCATAACCTGTGAGACTTCTTTGCCTTTATGGCCAGGTCTCTGAGATCAGTTTAGGGATTATAGGAAGTCAATCACAGACAGAAGATTAGAGACAAGAAGAGTTGAATCTGAGAAAGGTGGAGAATAGATCCAAAGAAAGTGGCTTTTCAGAAGTCTTTCTATGCCAGTATCTTAGATTTCATTAATTCCCAGAAATCTGAGAAAACTTTAAAAAAAGGCAAAAGAGGATGGATACAAAATTAGATTTTAAAGGGGAAAGCTGGTTATAATAAACTTGTTTTTAGTGAAAACCATAGAAATCCACCAGATCTGATAAAAATAGACTAAAACTGAGTGAGGAGGAGCAATAAGTAAGCAATTGAAGAAAAAAGATTATTTCAATGAATAAGCACTTTACAACAAAGAAAAACAAATCAAAATATCCTAAGAAGTTTGGGATCTATTAAATAAATTGTGCTAAGCCCCTGAAAACATCAATAACAATAATGATAATAACAGCTAGCCAAGTTTTCCAAACACTGTATATATGTTACCTCATTTAATTTTCAGAACAACTCTGGGGAGCAAATATTACTATTCCTGTTTTAAAAATCAAGAACTTATGACTCAATTAGCTTTTATATATTCGAGGCAGAATTTGAAAACCTTTATGAACTCCAAATCTAACACTCTATCCTGTAAGCCATCTAGTTTCTGAATGGAAGAACTCTGATAACCTGGTTCAAAAAAATAATCACAGAAGGAGGAAAAAAAATCTCATATAAGTGCAGAAAAAAGAACTTTGATGGAAAAAATTTAAGTCTACCTAGAGATTAGGAAATTTAGAGCAACATAGAACAGTACTTTCCAAAGTAGTAGGTTCTTTGAAAAAGAGAAACATAGAATATAAATGTAAAAGTGCAGAGGTGGAAGAACAATTTAATGACCAAATTAGAAGGCAGAACTAGAAATTTTTATGAAGTAAAGTAGTCTAACTATTATCTGGAGGTAATCTGAATCTTCTGGGAAAATATATTAAAGGGAAAAACCTTGCATACTATACTTTAAGGAATGAAGGAAAATTTTCCAGGAATAATGAAAACACCAAAATCTGGATTGTGAGAATCACAGAACACCAATTGAAAAGAACTCCAAGTTTAATTCATGCCAAAACATCATAGACAACTTTAATAACTACAAAATCAAGCATCTTTTCACATTTCAAGAGCAATGAATCAGAATAGTGTAAAATTACTCCTTATTTACAAGAAACAAGAGGAAAAGTTGAAATATAATATTCTGCAAAGCAAATATTGATCGACACACAATATAACATTCTATAAAATTGATACTAAGCTTTAAAGAAAGCAATAAAATATTCAGCACAAAGGAATAGGTAGCTATTCAAGTCATTCCTTCAAAAGAACCCCAAAGTATGCTGAGTATTCAACACGCAAACTAAAAAAAGTAAAACATTTTTAATAGTAATAAAAAACCTAAGAAATTAAATGTTTGCTTTCATGTGGTTAGAGCTAGATTGAGACATTTTTATGTAATGGGATGTTTCTTTCTATTCATGACTATTCAAGGAAAATAAAACTTTACACATCATTTAAGAGCCATTAAGAAGGCAAAAGAATACAAATAGTCTAAAGAATCTAAAGTTCAAAAGATAAAGGGAATCAGGAAAAAATAGCAAGAGTAAGTAAATTAATACTTATGAAAAAAATCATTCTATCCTTAGTGAATCGATATATGTATACATATTGGTAGTGAAATGAGAAAGTGGGAAATTAAGGTTCAAGAAAATTCTTGTCAGAATTCAAGGAGAATCATCACCATCATAGCTAACATTTATGTAGTACCTACAATTTGCCAAGAACTTTGCTAAGTGCTTTAAAATATTATCTCATTTGATAATATTGGATAGAGAGGTGATTTTGATTCCTATCCATCATTGAGGATAACAAGAGAAAAAGGATAGCTTTGTGGCAAATCATACAGAGAGGAATGATAACTGATTATGTCTGGCAACATCATAAAATAATTCCACAGAAGCAGGAGAAAGTAAGAAAGGGGTCTTACTATGGATTATGGGAAAGTATATTATTCTTAAAGGTACCAAAACAATTAAAAATGTCATTATTAAACACATGTGTACCAAATGATATAGAATCTAAGTTAACAAAAGAAAAGTTGGGTGAATTTCAAAAAGACAATCATGGTGACACACGAAGGGCATGAGAATATAATGTACTTTCTCAGAGTTGGATAAATCCAACAGGCAAATAAATGAGAAATTAAAATATAAAGCTGAACAGATTGTCAGACAATATATTTAGCTGATCTGTTGTGATTTCTATATGAGAATACAAAGTGTCCCCAAAATCTTAAGTTTTAATAGTTTAAAACTGCACTAAATTATTTTATTAAAGGATTGCTTAGCAATATCTCTATAAAAATATATTTTGCACTGGGACATAGAAGATTATAGGATAACCAGTTTCAAACTGAATCTATTCAATGATCAATAAGGTTGGGTCCAATCATTGTAGAAATGATAAAAGTCAGCTGAAACCCAGAGAGATCAAGTGATTTATCCAAGATCTCTCTGATAGAGTCAGAGATATGATCTAGTTCTAACACCAACCTCTGTAGTCTTTCCACAGCAATCTTATCCATTATAAAAAGATAAAAACCAAAAATATCCTTTGTGGCCCATAATATAATACAAAAAATTTATGAAAAAATGAGGGAAAAATTATGAGTACATGGAATTTAATGATAATCTCAATATTGAGTAGTTAGAAGAAAAAATAGAAACAATACGTTTTTTGAAGAGAGTGATACTAGAGACAACATACCAAATCCTGTTGGTCATAGTTAGAGTAGTCTTCAAAGGAAAATGTATATTTGTGACACTTCATATTTAAAAAAAATTTTAAAACAGAATCAATCAACTGAGCATGCAGTGAAAAGGATTAGAAAGCAAAACAGGTTAAAATTTGTAAAGGAAGTTCAAAAGAAGGAATCTTGAAAACTAGAGGAGAAATACAGAAGCTTAACAATAAAAATACCATGGAACTGATAAAACTAAAATCCACATTTTTTAAAAAAAATTGACAAGTTCAATAACTATTAGCTAACCTGTTCCAACAAAAGAGAAGAAATCCAGATTAACAAAATGAAAAGCAGCAGCATAAATTCATAATAGAAATGAATTAGTATTATTAACATTTTCATAAGTATGTGCTAAAATAGCAGTAATAATAAATACCAAGGAGAATTTTTTTTTAAAGTGAATGAGTATCTACAAATATATAGACAAATACTCAAATTGACAAAAACAAGAAATGCAAGTTTTAAAATACCCAGTCTCAGAAAGGGAAATTAAGTAAGCCATATATGAATTGCCAAAAGGGAAACAAATTGTAGGGTCCACTTGATTTTCAAATGAATTTCTATCAAACATGTAAAGAACAATCGTTACCTCTGTTTAAAATAAAGACACGTGCGCGCGGCACACACACACACACACACAATCTTCAAAAACAGAGATAAAAGAGATTTTACTAAACTCCTTTTAAGGGATAGATAAGTTCCTGACACTCTATTGGGAGAAGGGAAGGGAGCAGAACAAATATCATTAAGTACCAACTATGTGCCAGTCACTCTGCAAAGAGCTTTACAAATCATTTAACAAACATAATTCTTTACAATTGCTAGGTATTAATAATATAAAGATATAAATGAAACAATTGCTTCCTTTCAGAGAAAAAGAACTATGAACCATTTTCACTAATACATATCAAAGGAAAAAACCTTTAATAAAATCCTTGGGAGGGAACTATAGGAAATGGTCCAGAATATAATTCCTCATGACCAAGTTGGACTCATACCATATCTACAAGTCTAATTCATTATCACAAAAACAATTGATTTAGTTATAATATAATAACAATAATTGTTGGATCATTTCAGTTGTGTCTGACTCTCCATGACTCTATTTGGAGTTTCCTTGGCAAAGACACTGGGGTGGTTAGCCATTTCTCTTTACAGCTCATTTTACAGATGGGGAAACTGAGACAAACAAGATTAAGTGACTTGCATAGGGTCATCACACAGTTAGTAAGAATCTGAGAATGGAATTGAACTCAGTTCCCCCTGATTCCACGAGCAGTGCTTTATCCACTGCACCACCTAGCTGCCCCATAATAATAATAATAATAGTAACTAACATGTACATAATACATACCATATGCCTGGCACTGTGCTAAGTGCTTTACAGTTACTATTTCATTAGATCTCCGTAGCAATCTGGGGAGGTAGGAGCTATTATTATCCTTTTTACAGATGAGGAAACTGAGGCAAACAGGTTACATGAAACACCCAAAGTCACGTAGCTAGTAAGTATCTGAAGCTGGATTTGAACTCTGGTCTTCCGGACTCCAAGCCAACACTCTATCCATTTTACCACCTAAAAAAAAAATTACCCCAAAATGAATATTTTAATAGATGTAAACTGTTTTTTTAAACAAATACTACACACCCTTTTTGTTTAAAATAAAAGGCTTAAAATAAATAAGTTAACAAACAAATTAGACATAGAAGGATCTTTCTTTAATATGACCAAAAGTCTAACATATAAAACCAAGAGTTAGTATTATTTACCAGTGAAAAACACTAGAAACTTTACTATTACAAATATTACCCCTACAAAACAGTTTTTTAGAGAATTGTAGGGTGAAAAATTATTGAAGGGACCTTTAGCAGTCTGCCTTTGTCCTCTCTGTTGTCCTCACAATTCAGAGCCATCTTTGCACTGACTTCAGACCCCTGTCCCAGATTTTACATTGCTTCTGCCTCCCCTGGCTCACGACTTCCCCAAGGACTTAATGGCTTCTCATCTTCTTCTGCCCAGTTCCAGGCTGGATGTGGCTTCTCTTTGTCTTCTTGATCATTGTTCAGCCTGCTGTTGTTTGAGATATTTGCTGATGTTTTTGTGGGAAATGGAGATTCTCTATGGCCTTCCACAGCCTGATTCTAACTTATCTTCTAGCCCTATTTTTTATAACTCCCCTTCACACAGTCCACATTCCAGTCAAACTAGACACTCTATTCTCTTAACTTAACATTCCATATGTTGCCACTGTGGATTCCTTCCCCAGTCCTTAAGAGTCTTTATTTCATATACACTGTCTCATGTATGAAGCCTTCCCTGAGTCCCCTAGTGGTTAGTTATCTCTCCTTGCTCCAATTACCTTGTATTAAGTAATTAGTGGGAAATCAGAGTAAATAACTTAGCTTCTACTCAGCTCAGATGGAAGGCTCAGGGCAGATCAAACTCTCTTCTCTAAGGGGCCCTTCTCAACTCTGGACCCAAGCAGATAGCACTCAGCTTTTAGCGAGCTGGGTCTCTGAAGACCTCAGAGGTCAAAACTCACTTGTCTTTCTGTCTCTCATGCCTTACATCCCTTGTTCCCCATCTCCTTTCATCCATCACAGGGTGGGGCAATAAGGAATCACCTATGACTGATTTCTAATTTTTTCATTACAAACTTTAAAAATATAAAAATATTTCCTTATACAAAGGAGACAAGAAAAAAAGAGTATCCTACATGAAAATTGTAAATATTATTATATAGATGCCTTCAGAGGTAGAAAGGACCTTAATGGACTGAATTCTAATTCAGCCTTCCAGTAGACAAGTCTATTTTAATCTTATTACACAGGCTTGATTAATTGGTGCATTTGGTATCAGATAACTGGAGTGCCCAGCCTGAGCAAGACTAAATATGATTTTGAAGATAATGAAAATTAAAAGGGAAAGAACACACATGTTTGTATGCACATGTATGTGGTGTGTGTGTGTATTTTGTATCTTTTAAATACTAAGTACTTTGATAGCAAGGGTTTCAATCTTCTCTTTTCTTTTTCTTTTTTTTCTGTTGAGGGGGTAGGTAGATTATAAATTGTATTATGTAGAGACTATTCTACCCAAAACTAGAGGTGGTGACAGATTCCAAGGCTCACACCCACAGGGTGCTGTGAGTAAAAACCTAACCAGGGATGTCACACCCACATCAACCAGTGTGAATGCCATGCCCTGTCTTTGACTTTAGGACAGTTTGCACTAGTTTTAATGATTTTCTAGTTAATTAGGTTTCTATACAACATTTCTGCCAACTGCTTATCCAAAGAGAATAATTCTCCCAGAACACAACAGTTCAATTCACTTTAAATGAAAGTCTAATGATATTTTAATGCAGATTCAGAAGTCCTCAAGATGTGGGAGGCAAAGAGTTAGAAAATTCCTGTTTTAGCTAGAGTTGACTGTAAAACCAAGAAATGACAGTGACCTTTCCTCTCTCTGCCATTTCCACATTTCTCTGTTAGAATCACATTGTTTCTAAAATCCTGAAAAGGGCTTCCAGGGTAGGGCAGACACTTTGGTAATTGACATTAATTGTTATTGTCCTTGAAAGGCTTCCCACAGCTCAAGTGTGCGCATGAAAGACTATGGCCTCACTACCTATGGTCAGTCCTCATCATCATCCTAATAGCTCACATTTACATAGCGCTTTAAGACTGACAAAAATTTCACTCCCAACAATCCAGTCTGGATGGGCTGCACACTCATAAAACCAGAGAATCTTTGAATTGACGAGCATCTCTAGTTTATTTAAACTAATCCATATCCCTCTAAGGGGACCTCTTCTACAACGTACCCATTTAATGGCAAGCCACATGAAACATGGATTCCTGCTTGAAAACTTCCGATGGAGGCAAGAAGACATTGGGAACCAGGGTGAGAACAGCCAGCCTCAGTGTTGTTCTGTGGAGGGAGCATGAATTTGGGAGTGAAAGAGACTGAGAATTAAATCCTACCTCTGATGCTTGGTGATTTGAGGCAAGTCACACCCTTGCTGTGCCTGCTCTTTTCACTTAGTGGGTATTGGGTGGCATGGTCTCTGAGGTTTCTTCTAACTCTAGCTCTATAATTCCACTCCACTTTGGGCAGCCCTAATTGTTAGGAAGCCTTTGTTTACTCCAAGATGAAAGCTGCGTCTTTACAACTTCTACCCATTGCCACTGGTTCTACAGACTTTGGCTTGGTAATATTATTCTCATGTTACAGATGGGGAAACTATTCTCTGAAAGATGATATGAGTTGCCCAAGGTGGCATAACTAGTATGTATCTAAAGTCTGAGGTGGCATTAGAACTCTGACTATTAGTCTAGTGTTCAGTTGGGTGATCTAAGAGGGTCTGCGGATGGGCATTACGCAGAATGTAACTATAGAAGGAACAAGGAAAGCAGCTATATTGGACATGGTCAAGAACGGACTCTATCTATCTAACTATCTATCTATCTATCTATCTATCTATCTATCTATCTATCTATCTATCTATCTATTTATCATCTATTGTGTTTGCTTTAGAAAGGGTAGAGCAGACTCCTAGTGTCCTGAAAATTTTATATATATATATATATATATGAGTGTGTGTATAGGTAAATATGTATGCATATCAATATATGCATGTGTGTATATATACACATACATGCACACACATGTGTGTATATATACATATATGTATATATACATATATGTTATATATGTCCGTGTGTGTGTGTGTGTATACACACACACTTCTTTTTTTCTACAGACACCACTCTGGCAAAATAATGTTTCAAGCTAAAAAGGTGGAACTGATTTTCATCTGGTCTTACCATATCAAGGAAATTTTCTGCTACTCAAGAAAACATCATACCAAAAATATTTTCAATTCATCAAACGGGAGGTTGGAACCCCCTGGCATGCTATGACCCATGTGGCCAGGTGTACCTTGAAAATTTATGGACTAGAAAAAATTGGAAAAGATGCACAAAAAGAAAAACTCAAATTCTAATGATGGAGATAACATGAGTCCCAGGCTCAACCAATGAGTCACTGGCACAGATAAGCCTGATTCAAACACGGTGGGCCCATTCAAGTTATTTATTCTATCTAGTTCCACAGATATTGAGAATCTCAATTGCTGTTGTTGTTACTCAAAAAGAAGATTCTGTAGCAACATAATCTTAGTTTCAGGGTCAGATCAATTCTGCCACAATATCTATAGATATGTCAGAATGTTGATTAATAATTACAAAGAACAAGGAACCTAAAAAATGTCATAAGGAAACTAGATAGTGAAAACTAAGCAGGTCAGTTACCCTGTTCTCAGAAACAAGATGAACTCTCTAAGATCCTTTTAGATTGATTACGATATATGATTCCAGAATCATGTGCCCCAAATTTCTTTTTCTTTTAGTAGTTTCCACCTACATGATGAATTAGATTAGAAACTTCTTGACAACAAGAACGATACCTTTTTCTCAGTCTATCAATCAACTAACAGGTTGTTTACTGTGTTCATATTGTGGGACCAGTATATTATGGAAGGTATTGGAGAGAAGAGGAATTTAATATTCTGGTCATTGAGGAGCTTCCAATCTAATTTATCTAAATCCTGTCCCCTATCCCATAATATGGGGTATAGAGCCATGCATTCATAAGAGAAATTGTAATTATTATGAGATGAAAAACCAGAATTCTTACTCTTGGCTGGTCCTCATTTTGGTTACTTAGTTTTACCTTTTCGAAGGATTGTAAAAGTCAGGCCACTCACAGAACAAGTCTGTTTTTCAGCCTTCCCTGGACTATGTAGCTCAAATGTGTTTGTAATAAGATGACAAGATTTTTCTAAGGTCAGCGAGTGGTTCTGTGCATGCTAGCCTTTAGCCTGGAGGTAGAAATGGTAGAGTGGAGGAATTAGTGAATGAATCTATCTTTCATTTTTAATGATTATTATTTAATAGAGGCTATAACCTTTTTGTGGAACGGCACAGTTAGGCCCCCAGGCCGGGGAGGGGGGCGGAGCAGCAGACATTAACTTTAAGCTGAGCAAGATGGAAAGTAGTTCTTTAAAAATCCCCAGTGTAGCCTTCTCTGGAGTAGACAACTTTAGTATAGTGATTCCTGGCAGACTTTACTAAAAGGGGACTGATTAACATAAGTAAGAAGTAAAAAGCATTGAACAGGATTCCCTAGAACTGGGGTAGGGATTTTTTTTTTCCTTTTTTCTTCATTTTGTGCATCTTAACCGTAAAGAAGAACTAGGAACATGCTAGAAAGGGTAGACAATTCCCCTGCTATTGTTTAACATTAAGAATGCACATTCCTGAGTCAGGAAATGGTAGTTATATTTCCTTTAGCATTTTATAGGGTGTTGTGGGCAGCTAGGTGGTACAGTAGTTAGGGAGTTGGGCCTAACTAAAGTCAGGGATACTCATCTTCCTGAGTGCAAATCCTGCCCAGATACTTATTTATTTACTTACTCTGTGATTCTGGACAATTCACTTAACCCTCTTTGCCTCAGTTTCCTCATCTGCCAAATGAGCTGGAGAAGGAAATGGCAAACCACTCTAGCATCTCTGCCAAGAAAACCCCAAAATGGGTCATGAAGAATCTGAAATGACTGAGCAACCACAGGGAGTTGTATAAATTAGTGAACATCATGAATCATTCAACTGAAGCTGCTCTCTCCAAAATTACAAATGATGTCCAGTATAATGGTCTTTTCTCTATCCTCACCCTTCTTGAGCACTTTGTAACACTGGAAACTGCTGATCTTCATCTGGATACTCTCTCCCCTCTAGACTTTTATAAAACTGCTGCCTTATGCTTTTTCTCCTACCTCTCTGACAATTCCTCTGTTTCCTTTTCTGGGTCATCCTCCAGGTCATGCCCATTAGCTGATGGTGTCCCTCAAGCTTCTGTCCTGGACCTCTTTTCCTTCTATACTAGCTAGATCGAGGGCATTGTCAGTTGTCATTGGTTCAGCTTGAGCTATATCTATACAGATGATTTCCCAATCTATATACAGTCTGTTCTAATCTTCCTCCTGAGCTCCACTATTGCATCACCAGCTGCCTTTTGGATATCTTAAAATGAATAAATGTATGTTCTGTAGGTTTTCCAACATCTCAAAATCAGTCTGCCAGTTGGTAGATTAAGAAAATATCTATTTCCTGCTGTCAAAAAGTTTGGGGCCATGATTCTATAGTCTTAAGCTAATCAACTTCTAACACAAAGCTCATTACATCCCATCGTTGTCATCCTTGGCTCCTCATACCTGCTCACCCCACATATCTTATCTAGTTGTCAAATCCAGTTGTGTACACCCCATTCTCTCCACACACACAGCCACCACTGTAGGACAAGCCCTTGTCGCCTCATACCTAGACTACTTCATGGACCATTAAACAGATTACTCTTTCCAAAGTCCCTAATGATCTCCTCGTGGCCAAATCCAATGACCTTTTATTCAATGCTCATTCTCCTTGAAGCCTGAAGCCTTTAACACTATTGATCACCCCTCCTTGATATTCTCTTCTCTCTAGGTTTTTGGGACGTCACTATTTCCTGGTTTTTCTCTTGGCTACCTGGCTACTCCTTCTTTATTACTGTGGCTACAGCTTCCTCCAGATCATGCCCTCTATTCATAAGTGTTCCTCAGGGCTCTGTCCTGGGCTCCCTTTTCTTCTCCCTTTGTACTATTTTGCTTGGTGATCTCCTCAGTTCCCATGTATTTAATTACCATTTCTAAGGTGACCATTCTCAAATCTACCTTTCCTGCCCTAACCCAAACTGCTTTTCAGAAATGTCAAACAAGATGCCCAGTAGATATCTAATGCTTAATAATGTCTCAAATAGAGATGATCATTATCTTTCCTCCTTAATTCTCCCCCAGTTCTATCTTTCCTATTAATGTAGAGAGCCATGCTCCCACTCCCCTAGGCTCACAAGTTAGGAATCACTCTAGATTCTTCACTATCTCTAGCCTTCCCATATTTGAGCTGTTGCCAAAAGTCTACTGATTTCATTTTTATAACATCTCTCAAATTCTCTCCTTTCTCTCTTCTGACATGCCATCACACTGCTGCAGGTCCTCATAACCTCATGCCTGTTTGTCCACGCCAAATCTTTCTCCATTCCAACCTATACTCCATTCAGCCATTACAGAGATTTTTATTAAAACACAGGTTGGATCATGTCACCTCCCCCACCCACCCGCCCATCCACCCACCCCTTACTTTAAAAACTCCCGAGTTTCCTATTGCCTCCAGGAACGAATACAAAAATGCTGTATTCAAAGTCCACCATAAGCCAGCCCCCTCCTACCTTTCCAGTCTTCTTACACCTCACTCCCTGACATGTACTCTTCCATCCATCGGCACTGGTCTTCTGGTTCCACATCTCTCATCTAGTAGAACTGAACTACCACATACAATACATTCTCCCTAGCTGTCGCCCATGCCTGGAATGCTATTTCTCCTCCACTCTGACTACTGACCTCTGGCTTCCTTTAAATCCCAATTAAAGCCCCACTTTCTACAGGAAGCTTTTCCACACCCTTCCTAATTCTAGTGCTTTCCCTCTTTTAATCATGTCTTATTTATCTTGTCTATAGCTTGCTTTGTATAGATTTGTTTGCATGTTGTGTACCCCCATTAAATTGTAAGCTCCTTGAGGGCAGGGACTGTCTCTTGTCTCTTTTTGTATCCCTGACACTCAGGAGAGTGCCTGGCACACAGCAGGTACTTAATAAATTTTGATTGATTAATAGTTGACTTCATGCTCAAGTCTCTTTCCACTACAATCCTCTTCCACTCAACCTCCAAAGTGATTTTTCCCAAAGTCCCAGTCTGACAATGTTACCCATTGCTCAGTAAACGCTACCTCCCTCCCACTTCCAGGATCAACTATAAAATCTTCTTTTTAGTATTTAAAGCTTTCCACACCCTGGTCCCTTCATATTCTTCCAGTTGTCTCATATTTTACACCTCTCCTCACATCACAATCCAGCTACAGTAATCTACTTACTATCCCTAACATGAGGCAACAAGGTGGCACAGCAGATAGAGTGCAGTGTCTAGAGTCAAAATAGACTTGAATTCAAACCTGGGCCTAGAGTTTTGCTATCTGAGTGACCCTGGACAGATCATGTAACTTCAATATGCCTCAGTTTCCTCAACTATAAAATGAGAATGATAGTAGCACCAAGGTCCCAGGGTGGGTGTGAGAATCAAATGAGTTACTGCCTGTAAAGTCCTTCATATAGGGATTAGAACATAGTAGGCACTAAGTAAAAGTTTCCTCCTTTCTTGACTACTGATTGACTAAGGACTAGGACCTCAATTAGTCAGAACCTCCGCGACCTCTCAGTTCACAAACATTTCTCCTCTGCAATGCCCTCCAGCTCCCTTTGCTGCCCCAAACCCCTCTTGCTTAAACAGTGCTGTGGACCCTTCTCAGTCATTGCTTTTGAAGACACGAATCCAAGGCTGACCATACAAAAATCATAAGGGAGCACATCAAAGTGTCGTGTTGCACATGCTTTCAGACCAATGAAAAGTGAGTTCATCCTTATAAATCAAATAAATCCATTGCTACTTCGTCATATTTTTTTCTTCTACCAGGTACTTGGTCCAAGAAATTAAATACATTTCCATTGTTTTGTTTGTTTTCATCTATTCCTCTCCAAAAAGTTTTCAGTCAGACGGACCAGAGGCCAGGAGGCCATGTGCTTCTGACTAGAAGGAGCATGCCGAGATGGGGCTGAGAAGGGTGAGGGCTTGGTCTGAGTACACCCACTGCATTTTCTTATTCCAGATCTAAGCTCCTGGACTGTAGGCCACCAGAAAAGTCTTCAGTCCAATGAACAAAGGCAAACATCACCCATCATGGTGCCATGTGGACTGGGGCCACACACCAGTGTTCTCAATGGCAGGACCTGAAATGTGTGATTCAGTGGCTGCAAAGCTGCACATAAGCATCTCAGGAGACTTCTCAGCAGTGAACCATGGCTCCCTGACAAGCACAATGACTGCCAGACTGGCTGGGAAGGGAGAGGAACAGATAATGTTTACTCTTTCAGATGGGAAAAGAGGAAACACTGATTCATTGGCAGATGGGGCTTGGAAAAGGAGGAACCGCTCCAGTTGTAGGGACGAATGATTCCCCATGCTCTGGGATTGTAAATTGATGACTGCCTAGAGTCAGGATTTTCATTAAACCACTCACACATTCAGATGACCCATGTGTCATATGGCCACCCACTCAAAAAGCCAAATGCTTACATCTTCCTAGAACTGTTCAGCAGCACACAGTCAACCTGGGAGAAATCCAAATCATCACTAATGAAGTATTTGCACAAAGCAAGCATCAAAACTGATTAAACCTGCTTACCCAGAAATAGAAATTAACCCTCTAGAAGGGGCCTATGGTACCAAATTCCCAGAAGGCAGCAAGATTAGTCTGTACACTTTCTCTACAAACATCTCCCTTGCAACAATCTCTTTCTCTCCATTCAAACTACAACCTTTTTTATGAACTAAGGTTCAAGCACTCATTCATTACCTTTTACCTGAATAGCTTCCATTTCTAGCCACTCCCTTTAATCCTTCCTCTAAAAGTTTCTAATGTGATGTTCCAAAGCACAGTTTTGACCCCATCCTTGCCTTGTTCAAAAAACTCCGGTGACTCCTTGTTACATGTGCAATCATGTGCAACCTCCTCTAGTTGGCATTTAAAACTCTTTATCACTTGACTTCAAACTGACTTTCTGACCTTATTATGTACATCCCCCTTCCTGAACTCTTCAGTCTTGGTAAACCGGCCTTCTAGCCATTACTCAAACACAGCTTTCAATCTCTTACTATTCTCCATTCCTGGAATGCTCTCACTTCTCAGGCCCACCTCAAAGACTACCTCCTCTATGACTTCACAGCTAGTAGACCTCTCCCTCCAAAATAATTTTGCATTCATCAAATTTCAGACTAATTTTTGGGTATGTATATGTATATGCACATATATATATGTATCTATGCATATAGATACATACGTACACATGTACACATACATATTGACTTCTCCTAAAGAATATAAATTCCTTAAGATCAGGAATTGTATTTTTTTTAACATCTGTAGTGCCTAGCACACTGTCTGATATACATTAGATGCTTAATAATTGCTTGTTGATTGATTAATCAATGATAGGCTCAACTATGCTATTTCCCAACCCAAGAAGCTTCTCTATTGCCCTTTAAATAAAATGGAAATTCCTCTGTTTCCTATTGAAAGTCTTGCATGGGCTGCCTGCTGCCTCTCCTTACAGGCTAATTATAAGTTATTATTCCATCTCACATACCATATGTTTCAGTCGACCAGCTTACTTATGTTTGTACCCAACACTCCAGCCTCCATGTCTTTCCTTAGGCTATCCCTCACATCTGGAATGCCCACCCTCATGACCTTCACCTCCTTGAAGCTCTTGCATCTTTCAAGGTTCAGCTCAAGTGTTAGCTTCTGTGAGGGCATTTTTCTAATCACCCAGTCATTAGTGAGCCCCACTGAAATTACTTTATATTTTAAATATATATTTCCTTATTCATTTACTTGCTGCATCTATCCTTAGGATAACAAAAGTTCCTTAAGAGCAACAATTGTTTCTTTTCTTTTCTTTTTAAAATTTTATTTCCCCAAAATCTGGTCTAGTGCTTCGTATAGAGGAGTTGCTATACAAACATTTGCTTAATTGAACTGAATTAAATTCAGGTAATGCAAAGCATCCAAAAGAAAATGCACACTGGATAAAGTGCTGGGCCTAGAGTTAGGAAGATTTGTCTTTCTGAGTTCAAATTTGGCCTGAGATACGTAGTAGTTGTGTGATCCTGGGCAAGTCACTTCACCCTGTTTTCCTCAGTTTCTTCACCTGTAAAATGAACTGGAGAAAGAAATGGTGAACTACTCCTAGTACCTTTCCCAAGAAGATCCCAAATGGGGTTACAAAGAGCTGGAATTGACTGAAACTACTGAACAAAAACAAACCAGACTAAAAGATCAGAAGAAACAGTTGACAGAATTTAACCAAATTTTGAGAAAAACATTTGACAAAGGTTTTCAAGCTGTTCTCAGAGACAAGATCTAGCGATGTTAGCTAGACACAGTGTATTGAGAGGGATTCAGACCTCGTTGAATGACTGGATGCAAAAATTAGAAGTCAATGGACCCGTGTCCACTTGATAAAATCAAAATAGCAGAAAGGCATTATTACCTTGGAACTGCTGATAACTTTTTCCCAATGTCCACAGAAGATCAGAATGACAGAAATATCAGTCAGTTAACAAGCACTTATTGAGTGCTTGCTATAGAGATGAACTGTGGATTCTTTAGAATTAGTACTTTATTTTCTGTGTTCAGAAGTTCTGGGCAGTTTTTTTTTGTTTGTTTTAGTTCTTGCATTTTTGTATTTTTTTGTCTTGTATTTCTTCTGGAAGATGTATAATCTTTAAGCTATCTCTGTTCTGTCTTCAAAATCAACATACAGAGATATATTTATAGAGATTAAATTTTTTTTAACATTTTTTTGCTTCTTTTCTTCCAGATTGTCTTTTACTTCTATGTATTTGAATTCTCAATAAGCCATTCTCTTTTGTTTCTATGGTGAGACTTTCCACTCTAGAAATTTGAATAACTTTTCTATTCTGCTGATTATTTTTGGTGGGCAGACTATAAGTTTTTCTTTTGCAATTAGTATTTCTCTCTTAATCTGTTCGGGAATATCTTGCTATGGCTCCATGTTCTCTTGAGAATTGACAAGGTCTTCTGCTTCATCGGCTGGTAAATAATTTTCCTTTGTCTTACAATACTATTCATAGATGTTTATACTCATTTATATGACCTGGAAGCCATGTTTCCTTATGTTATTAATCCTGTTGATTTATCCACTTGTTTTAAGATCTTTAACTGTGTTTTTTTCCTCCTGAAATCTTTGGAAATTTAAAGCTTTCCCCTTATATTTCTCTATTGCTCATTTTTACCCCTTTCCCTATGTTTCAAAGCTGTTTCAGTTTCCTCCTCCACTGGGTAATTGATGTTTTACTTGCTTTGGTATCTTCTTCAAGTGACTTCTCAGGGAATAATATTAATCATAATTGCATGACAATCCCCTTTGCTTCAGACGTATTGGAACCACATACATACATTGATGTCCTGCTCCTCAGTTTTCTGAAAGAGCAGCATGTCAGGCTTTTGCTTTTGGCTTTCCATAAAACAGGGAAGTGGGATCATAGTTGAGTTCTGTTGTAAGCTTATGGTTGGGCTTGTGCAGTCCTGCCAAAATATAAAGCCTGGTGGAGGAGAGGGGGATGAATGAGCACTTTAAAGATTAGAGAATTAGCCTTCTCCACAGTTAGTTCATTATTTGGAAAGCTATTACAATAGTTCAGGTGAGTGGTGATGAGGACCTGAGCTAAGGTGATGATTTTGTATGTGACTAGAAGGAAGCAAATGTGAGACATGCTATAGAAAAAGGATATGTGGGGTGAGTGGTGGGGAAAGATGGCAGCACTCTCAACAGTAATAAAGAAATTTAGAAAAAGGAGGGATTGGGGGGGAGGGAGAGGCAAAACCTTTGTGAAACTACAGTGACAAAAGAAGTGCATATGCATTGAAGGACTCTGGGAGGTACATGCTCACCTTATCTTGCCTGAACCCAAGCCACCCCACAAACTCCTGAGTGTTTCCAAAATACGCCATCATATCACGCTATCATGCCATCCCTACCCCAGTGTTGTCTTTCTCTTTTAGACCATAAGGTTCATGAGTGCAAGGATAGCTTTGCTCGCTTGTTTTTATATTCCTACCACTTAGCACAGCACCTGGTACATTGTAAACAATTAAAAATGCTTTTTAATTTATATCCATACATTCATCATTCATCCAAAAATGATAGAAAGTAAGTCTGGAAAGACTGACTGAAACCAGCCTTGTGAAGGATTTTAAATGCCAAATTGAAGAGTCTGTGGTTTATTCCATATGCAGTAGTAACCAATGAAGAATTTTGAACAGGGAGAGTAGTATAGTCCTGGGCTTAAGGAAAATTATTTTTGCAGTCATGGGGAAGGTAAATGTGAATGGAGAGAGCTTGAGCATGTTTTTGTGAAAGTGAAAGTGAGAGGGATAAGAGCCAGGACCCAGGTAGTAGTTATTGGACTAGAAAGAAGGGGGAGAGCTGAGGGACATTGTGGAATCAAGACTTGGAAACTAAATATGGGGAAGTACCCTGCCAAGTGCTACAGATGGAAAAAGATGGGAAGAGATAATGTTGGAAAATTGTGAGAAGATAGGCACAATACTGCATGGAACTATGAATCAATGCCAACATTTTGGAAAACAATTTGGGATTGTGCAAATAAAGTGACAAAAATATTCATTCATATTTTTGGCCCAGTGATTCAGCTACTAGACTTATATATATCCCAAAGAGATAATTAGGAAGAAGAAAGGTCCCATGTACATCAAAATATTTTTAGCAGCACTTTTGGGGCCAGCAAAGACTTGAAAACAAAGTGAAGCTCATTAGTGGGTGAATGACTAAACAATTTGTGGTATATGAATGTAATGGCACTTTACTGTACTACAAAAAATGATGGCTATGATAAATAGCAAGAACCATGGATTTACATGATTTGATGCAGAGTTAAATAAACAGAGCTAAGAAAACAGAAAACATGGAGACTATCACAATGGAAATGGAAAACACAACCACAAAACAGTCTGAAGTGAAAGGTGCAAAATTATAAAAAAAACCAAGCTTGTCCCCAAAGAAGAGAAATGAGAAGGCACTCCCACAGCTCTCTCTAAGGTTAAAGGAATATGAATGTTGAATTCTGTATTTTTTTCATCCTGTTTCAGTTTTTACTGATTTTTTTTACTTTAAAAATATTATTTGTTATATGAGATAGCTTCCTGGGAGAAGGCAGAGAAAGACACTAGGAGAAATTCTGATGACGTAAAAAACAAAAGATGGAAATAAAAATATATTTACAAAAACACTGTAGGGTGAGAGCAAGAGAAGAGTTGAAGATGATTGTATAGTGGAAGTATAGCTGACTGGAAGGACTGGGATGCCTTTTGTAGTATTTGTAGGCAAATTTGTAGTAGGGACAAATTTGAGGAATAACAGGGAGTAAATGAACGCTGTTTAATGAATCAAAGGCTATATCATGCCCCAAAATGTGCTTGGAAATGAAAATTTCTTTCCACATATGATGGCAAAATCCACAGACAGTGGCACCAGATTTATCAGGACCTACTGAAGCAGTTTACTGAGAAAAGCTATATAGTCTTCTTCCTTGGAGAAGAAATATCAGGAATATTAGAAATATTGAACAAGAAGAAACCTTAGAGACTCGACTCTCTAGCCTACCCTGCTAGAAAATCAAGACCTAGGAGATGGGAAATGATTGTCTAAGGCAATGGTTCTTAACCTTCCCAATGCCCTGTGGGTGTATTTGCATGTGGGCACACCACCTGGAGACAGATAGAGGAGTGGTGTCTCAGTTCCTAAGACCACTGGAAATATGTGTTTTCCAATAATCTTAGGTGACTCCTATGACCTCTGTGAAAGGGGTGTTCGACCACCAAAGGGGTCGTGACCCACAGGATGAGAACCACTGGTCTAAAGTCATATAGCAAATTAATAGCACGAGATAATCAAGAGCCCAAATACGTTAATTAAATAGTTATTAATTAGTTCAATTAACTAAATTTAAATTAAAACATTTAAAGTTAAATTAATTAAATTGAATTAATTAGTTATTAGTTAACCCTTTGCACTCCGCTGTCCCCTCTCAGGGGACATCGGAATTCTAGCATATCACTCGGATGTCCCCTCTCAAGCACTAAAACAGTTGCATACAGAAAGAATAATACTACGCTTCTTGCGTGGAAAGATAAAAGAATTATT
>CM053593.1:351712070-351738712 GCA_028646575.1 Pseudocheirus occidentalis
TAAGTCCAATATCATAATACGTTACTTGGTTCCAAAATTATACTAAATAATACAAGGGTCTGTAAATGCATGTTTTTGCTGCAAGGTAGCGTCGAGTAGCTGGTAGTCAATGTCCAGAATGGTTCGGAGTGCAAAGGGTTAAATGATTTAGTTGCACATAGTAAGTACTCAATAATTAGTTAAATAATTAATTTCAGACTGATATTTCAGATTCAAATTAACACAGGTAGTGCCTAGATAGGGAAAAAAAAACTAACAGAATTTCAAGAGCTGGAAAAGCTTGCCTTGGCTAGAAATCCAGGTGGTATCATTTGGATCAGGAAGATTTGAGTTTGAATCATGTTTCATGTAATTGCTAGCTGTGTGATTCTGGGCAAGTCACTTAATCTCTGGGCATTGGTTTTCTCACCTGTAAAATGAGAAGGTTTAATTCAGCGGCCTCTAAAATCCCTTCCCTCCATAAATCTTTACTTCTATAACCATGGAAGTTATCCATCCCAAATAGATAATTTGACCACGGATTTGGCACTAGAAAGGATCATCTAGGATCAACTTGTCTTACTTCATGATGAGGAAACTGAAGCCCGGATTGCTAAACTTACTGGGCGATGCAGCTCCATAGCTAGGAAGAGGTAGTCAGGCTTTATAAGGACAAATTCATACTTCAGGGAAATGTATTGAATGCCTCTAAGGTTACGTCCAACTTCCAAGATTCCATGGCCCGTTATTGCAATACATTTACCAGACACAGCAGTGGCAAGTTTAAATTCCATGCCTTTGGGCAAAACTTGATGGAGGAGTACGCACTGCCTTTGGTTCATCTATTCCAGAAGTCGACAAGAGGCAGCATGACTCAATGGAAATACCAGCTTCAACCTTATACTATTCAATTTGCTCTCAGTAAAATGAAGGCTTGAGAATCAGAAGACAGAAGGCTGATCTTGGAGTTAGAAGGATCTTGGTTCTAATCCTACCTCTGACTCTTTCTAGCTCGTTCCTCTCCAGGTTTCACTTTGGACTTCCTCTGCCATGGCTCAACTCTTCAGCCTGAAGTCTCACTCCAGTCCTATAACTCACACATTGGAAATGCCCTCCATCTCCTTCACATACTGGACCCGTTTTCCCTCCCCGACACCTTTCTCTGATTGAATGACTCCTCTCAGAACTTCTATTAAAGGAGGATGCCCAGATCAGCCATGTCATTCATTCTTCTCCAGAATGCCCCTACATGTTTCTCTACCATTTCCCTACACTAGGAATCTTTGTCTCCTCACACACCCCTCCTCCGCTTTTTCATCTTCATTTTATGTACTATCATCTTCCATTTGGGAGTCAATTCATTAAGTGTGGGGCTGTCTTTCTTCTTTTATTTGCATTTCTAACACTTACACTGCTTTACACATAGTAAGCACTCAATAAATGCTAGCTACTGTAGTTGTGTCACTAAACCCCTATGTGCCTCAGTTTCCTCATTTGTAAAATGAAAGAGCTGGGCTAGATGACCCTGAAAGTCCTTTCAATCTCTAAATCTGTGGTCCCATGATGTTATGAACATGCTTGCAACGACCATCAACTTCCTAAAATCCTACGTAAGTATAAGTCTTTGTTTGGTGGGATCTTCTCACGTGAGTGAAATAACAAAATTTCAAAAATTAAAAAAGTGACAAGTGTAGAATTAGATGATCTTTAAGGTCGTTTCCAGCTGAAAGATCTGTGATCCATTGTCCCAACTACTTTTCCCAAGTACTTGGAAACACTCCTTGTTTTAAGGCGCTTCCCACAAATAATTCAAGGGCTCCCTTAGGCTGTGACTATGCCTATGATTGAAAACAAACCAGCAAACAAAGTGCTAAGGATTCCTCGACTTTGGAACCATAAGGTCCAAATTTGCTGTGAAAATACCTGAATGGCCTAGAGGCTTACAAGCTCCACTGTACTAAGCCCCATTTAGCTCAGAATTTAAAGCAGTGGTAATGAGCCCTTCTGGGGCTATTTTGTAAGCCTGTCCACATCCTCCAGACCCCAAATGAAAATGAATATGAGAATGACCTTGACCATAGAGCTGTCCAAGGGATGCCTAGTCACAATAACCATGTAATATTCCCTCTCTAGATCTCCGTTAAGTGATCAATAAATGATGAATAGTCTTTCTCTGCAACCAGACTAGGGCTGGGCAAATTCTGAGGCATTGTATTTTTTTTGCATATTTCAAAATATTTTCAAATGTTTTGGGTTCAGCAAAACCCCAAGTGAATTTTTGCCAAATGACTTTTTTTCCTCATTAATTATTCGATCCATTTGTATTTCAAGGGAAATTCAGTCCACATGTTTCTAATTCATTTAGCACTAACTCATCAAAATGTTGTTTCTCTCAAATATTCTTCTCCAAGAAGCTTTTCTAGCCCTTCCCTTTTTTTCTTTCTTTCTTTCTTAGAAACATTTTACTTTGTTTTGCCAGAGGTAAAATATCCCAATTAGTAAAAAGTTCAAAGTTGCAACAAAATTTGAGCCTAGAACTCTGATTTCAAAGCCTGGGTCTGTTCTTTCCTGCCAACAGCACTCAGACCCTCCTGGAGGGTCTCACCTTTGGCATTTTCTCCCACTGCAGATTTCATGCTTTCTACCTCCATATGCCTGAGGCAGCCTCTTCATTCATCCAAGGCTACTCCTTCCCTTCACAGAAAATCTTCCCAGGCTAGGCTATCACCAGAACTAAAAGGGACTTTAGAAATCAAACAGAAGCGAAAATATCCCTGCGAGGGCCACAACCCATGTCTGAACAAATAAATAAAACTCATGTGTGTGCCTGAGATAGTTGATAGATCTGGTTTTGAGGCCTGTCTCTAAAACACACCCGCTCTGTGACCTTGGGCAATTATACCTTATGGAGTGGGAAGGGAAAACTCTTCTCTAAAGCACCTATTATGTGTTAGTCACTTTGTAAGGTGGGAGTTGATGAAAGCTGGAAAGTTACAGTACAACGGGTGTCAGGACTGGAATTACACAAATATTATCTTATTGGATCCTCAGAACCACCCTGCAAGGTAGATGCCAGTATTATCTTTGATTTACAGGTAACGAAACTGAGGTAGACAGAGGTTAAATGCCTTGCCCAGGATCACATAAGTGTATCAGGCAGGATTTGAACTCAAATCTTCCTGACCAGGCCTATACAAAATGCTAGAAAAGTGAAAGTTATTATTATTTTGTACAAGCAAACTCTTTCATATTATCATACTATATAGCAATAGATACTTCCATATATGTGTATATGTATGAGGACATAGACATATGTATGTATATACATACATATATACATGTATATGTATATACACACATACCTATATACCATGGGTGCTCAAAACATACTTAACAATATCTTGGTTAAATATTGTTACCCTACTTTTCCTCGCTATCTGTGGCATTTTATAGCCTTATGTTCTTGAGTTTAGCCAGGTTTTCATTAAAGATTGTGCCCCACCCTTTAACACACACTTGACCTTGAAGACAAAACACTTGAGTTTGAATCTTGGTTCTAGCGCTGATTGATTGTGTGACAACCGTAGGCAAATCACTTAATTACTCAGCTTAAGTTTCCTCAACCATAAAATGGGAGGGATCTGTACTTAACAAGTAATTATTAGGAAAGATTTTGTGACTCTCCCACATAAATGTTAAGAAGTTCCCAGTTATTTAACTGTGTCTTTCTCACATTAAGGTGTTCATAACAACCAGTGGAAATACCAATCGATTGCATCCTTGCAAGCTTGTTTGGGTGGGGACTGAGTAGCCACACTGAGAAACAATAGTTACCTCCTCTCCTTTTCCCTGATCCATCCCTGTAAATAATATTGGGTCACAGCTTCTTCCAGGAAACCACAGAGCATTTTTCAGACTCACTTGTGAGCTTTTCAACATCTTTACACCTTAATTGAGTGCAGGGGGAAGGGGAGGTAGGAACAGAGACTTTTCTCTGAGCTATTCAACCCCTGAGCAGGGAGGTAGGTGGAGATTATGGGAAGGAATTTGCCTCATTTTATGGGCCAGAACACTTAGAAGCAGCTCACGGAAGGGTGTCCAAGTAGGTCAGTATTAGGGCTGGAAAAAAGAGCTCTCCAGACCTTCTATGCTTGAAAGGTTGCAGCAGGCAGCCCCCAAGAGTATGAAATGAGAATTGACATTGCTGCCTAATTAACCTCAATGTACTTCTATGAGGGTATGAAATTTGTTGTTTCACAGTGCCTTGAGATTGGAGGCATAGCTCACAATCGGATCTTACCCTGCATAGAGAGGTGTGTAAAAGATAACTGCTTCTTTGGTTGCATAGACTAAATTGAATTCCTCTTAAGAAAATTTTAATACAATTTTCCTATTGACAATGTTTACAATTTGGAGAATTCCCTTATAAATTCATATATCATTTCCCTCCAAAGAAGTTTACTAGTTTGGGATGTTTATAATGATTAATCTCTTGAAATAAGGCTACAGAAATTTTTCTCTGAAGCACCTATTTCTAAGAAAAAAGCCAAAGTATTAGTGCAGCAACCACGAGATTCATTGAACGTTAGGGATGGTCAGAATCCTAGAGGCCATTTGGTTCAATCTCCCCAGCCAAGGGAGGGGGAATGATTTGACCTGAGTTTTTCTGGACAGTCAAGTAGTGACAAAGTTAGGAGGGAAACCCAGGTATCCTGGTTCCCAATCTGGTAGCTATTCCATTCTCCAATCATGTCATCATCATCATCATCATCTTTATCATCATCATCATTAATAGCATTTATATAGCCCTCTAGGGCTATTTGCCATTTTTCAAATATCTCATTTGAATTTCACAACAACCCTGAGAAGCAAATACTATTACAAATCCCCATTTTACTGATGAGAACAAATGAAGCAAGATGGAAGTAACCTAGAGTCACATAGTTGGCAAGAGTTTGAGGCCATATTTGAACTTAGGTCTTCCTGAGTCCAGACTCAGTGTTCTTTGCATGATGGTGCCACCTACCTTCCTTACTCTGTCTCTGCCTGTAGACTAACAATATTAATGGACATGTCTATAGCAGTTTATTATCCTACTGAGCATCAGGAGGTAGGTATTCTCATCATTATTTTACACACAAGGAAATTGAAATTAGAAATGTTAAGTGATTTACCCATAATCACACAGCTAGCAAGTGTAAGAGACAGGATTAAATACAGGTCTTCTTGTCTCCATATCCTGCACTCTGTGTACACTAGGTCCCACTGTCTCTTAAAAGTATAACTCTTCCTAACAATGACCTTGGTGTCTTCCCAAATCTTTAGGTGCCTACTAATCCTCAAAGAAAGAATGAGCCAGTAAATTGTAGTATTTTTGTCTATTTTTCTCAACTGAACCTGTGGTTTCTTTGACATAGGGATCTCATCTTGTGTGAATTCCCTCTAGCAATGCATCTCCATAATCCTTCCGCAATTTATAGGCTTACAATAGAAGTATTAAATACTTGGTCATTGGGCCCTACACTCCCAAATGCTTTGAAACAAGATTAAAATGGGTTAGGAAATATATTTTAAATAAATAAAAATATAGTACAACATAGATAATGTCAATATGTGGTATTCTAGGTCCTTTTAATCTACTTTTCTAAATATTTCCCAATTATATTTTAGCCTTTATGCATGGTTTATTGGCCCTAATTTTTTTGAGTTTGACACCACTGATCTTAGAGCATTGCCTGGAGGATGAAGAAATTAGGTGCCTTACTCAGGGTCATATAGCTATTATACATTAGAGGTAAGATTTAAACCCAGGAGGCCTCTCTATCCACTCTGCTATGCTGTCTCTCAATTATGTATCAATTATAAAAACAATAAAAATAATATTTATTATCATTATTAAATGATTTTAAAAAATAATTATTCTTTGACTCTTGATGATCTATGTTCACTTTGTAGGAAGAGCCTTAGTTAACCAGAGTATTTACCTAGCCTGATCACCCATTTTCCTGCCATGCTGGTTAACAGCTCATATTCACCAGCTGAGGCAGCCCCTAGTTTAGCAAGGTTTTATTAAAGGGTACCTCCTGTTGTGCTCTAACATTCTGACTTTTCATAAAGGCAATTGCCAATCACTCCAGTGAATGTGGAGGCTTTAAAAAAATACTATGAAGGACAAAACTGCAGCATTTGCCCATGTCCTCTACCACATTAGTAAAAGTGTCAGAAAATGTTACATATGATTAATGCGGCTGAAATAGGCAGGAAATTATTCAGGTGGATTCAATCAAGCAAACCAAACTTATAGGTACCTTATTAAAATTTAGACAAAAGTCTACAGGCACTTAATACATAACAAGGACTGTCGATCTAAATTAAGAGTCTCCCTGACGCTCTCCACTCTTGTGGAGTCCCCCTCCCTCCCGCCCTGGGTCAGCCACTCTTCTTACAGCTGTATTTATTAACCTGATTTCCTGGCATTTTCTCCAAAAAAAGAGACACATAACCTACCCCAGTACTCTACCCTGAGCACAATCTAGTTTAGTCAGTTACTCTAGCAATAGGACTTTCACGCTTCAATTAACTTAATGTGGATCATCATGAACTCCCTTCCATCTTTAAAACAATGGTCATGTTATTTGGAGGAAAAGAAATATAGTATGAATTCAATGAGGCTAGAGAATGAGAGTTGTTTCATTCAGCACCAATATCTTATTATTCTATTGGGTCTCTGTCCAAATTCACAAACATCCTCCAACCAAGCAGATCACAGCACATTCATGCTCTCTCATCCTATATAACTCTTCTCTGTGTTCTTCTGTCAATCTTCCAAAGGGACTCCACCCAAAATTTTGAGTGCCGTCCTCTACTTCCTTGGACATTGCATTATACCATCCTGGTTTTTCCAGAGGCCCTCATTCTGTGGCCTCATGTCAGATTGGATGGAGAGCTGGTGCCAGAACCAAGAAGACTTGGTTCCAGGTATTGCCTCTGACACATACTGATTGTATGAAAATATAAGTGGCAGAGAAAGGGCATTTTTATATTGCTGATAAGTCTCCTCTTTGGGGCGTACCAATGGAATTACAAGCCCAGTCTCTGTCCTCCTATGTCTCCCTCTCAACAAGTGAACAGCCTACTCCTCTTCTAGTCTTACGTCTCCCAGAGGAAAGCCGTTGCAAGATTCCTTTTGCACAATTCTTAGTTGATGGTATATTACCCCCACCTACCATTAGCGTTGTCTCTTGGGATGAGTTCAATTTTATTCTTCAGAGATGGTAGTGTCCTATTACCTGTATCCATGCAATACCACTAGAAACTTTACTGTTAGTTTTGTTTTTTAATGGAACTTTTTCTACCACTTCTTAAACTATGAGTTGAGACCCATATGAGAAAAATTTGGCAATAGCAAAAGACTTCTGAACATGCAACAACCAAAATTAATTAAAAATCAAACATGTAATGAATCTGGGTGTTTCTGGCAGCACTTGCCTGTGTTGCATTGGACAACTTCTCTGCAGCCTTGGTTCTGAACACAAAGCATGCATACTTTGCATTGTCAATGTCCTCAAGCCACATAACACTTCTGAACAAGGAACACTTTTGAAAGGTGACAAGCTATTAGAAAAAAGCAAAACACTGTGCTAGATGCTAGGGGAAATACACACGGAAAAAGGAATGGAGTACATAACTCTTAAATTACTGACAGTTCAAAAGGGTATTTCCCCTAGGGACTAAAAAAATCACATCTGGAATATCACCTGCTCTTCTGGACTCTACTTTTTAGAAGAGTCAGTGACAAACTAAAGCATGTCTAGAGGAAGGTGAACATTGGAAACAAGAAGGCTCAAAACTGTATCATATAAAGGCTGGCTTAAGGAACAGGGTGTTTTTGACCTGAAAGAGAATAGATATAGGGAGTCATAATAACCATTTTCAAGAAATAGAAGGAATGTCTCACAGAAGAGTCGTATTTTTCCTGTTTACTTCTAGGGGACATAACTAGTACCAATGGAAGAGAGTTATGGATGGACATGAGTTCAATGGAATGAAAGACATCCTAATCATTTCCTGAAAATGAAATGGACTTCCTTGGGAGACTGAGAGTTCTCTCTTGAGTAGAAAAGCTGAAACAGGGACCTAATGGTGATGTTAGACTAGAGTATGTTGTACAGCGGGGTTCAACCATTATCACAACTGTTAAAATAAGGTCCATTCCCACACTAAGATTTAGAACAAGTCCCACGTTCACATGTCACTGAATTTAGCATTTGCTCATGGACAGGAAGGCATTGACATCTACCTTGCTAGTTTGCTGTAAGGATCAAATAATCTTTGTAAAGAGCTTAGCACAGTGCTTACAGAGTAAGTCCTATATAAATGGTGCCTATTGGTTACAGTTATGATCACTGAAGGTCAATTTCCCCTCCTGAGTATTATACCCAGTTTTGCTGGGTTAGTTATTCTTGGTCATAAGTGTAAAGATTGAGACCATAGATACAAACAAAAAAGAAAGAAAAGTCCTACCCTCAATTGACCTACATTCTAATGGAAGGAGATAGCACATAAAAGGAAACCAAAGGAAGGGGCTGGAGGGAAGTTATCTAGTGAGGGTTCATGACAGAGGAGTCCAGATGAGCACAGACTGATGAGAAATGAAGAGATTACTATCCTAAGCAAACTCTTTAAATTGGGGTTTTCAGAGAAGCCATTCAATCAAAGGTAGGCTAAAGCCAGACCATGGGGGACTTTAAATGCCAAATAGAGTTTATATTTAATCTTTGAGGTGAGACAACTCTGGAGTCTTTAAAGGAAAGGTCAAACTTGAGCAAATGTGGTCAAACTTGTACATTAGGCATACTAAATTGGCAGCTGTGTGGAGGACAGATTGGAAAAGGGAGTACTTTGAGACAAGAAGGTCAATTAAGAGGCTATGGCCATAGGATGTATGCCAGGTGATAGTGGTCAAGGACAAATGAGAAGGTAGATTCAAGAGACATTGGGGAGGTAGATTTGACATGATTTGGCAAAATGTTGAATATAGGGGGTGAAGGAGGAGAGTTAAAGATGACTCCAGAGTAGTGAACCTAAGGTAGCTGGAAGGATGGTAGTATCCTCGATAGAAAAAGGGGGTGTGGGATCTAGGAATAGAAAAGGGTTTGGAGAAAACTAAAATGAGTTATGTTTTGGGCATGTATTTGCCTATTGGATGTTTCTATCTGGATGCCACATGTGCATCTCAAATGCATGGAGGTCTAGAGCTCAGGTAGAAGGTGAATGATTACTATGTGTCTAACAGGTGTACATGATGGTCACTCATACTGGAATACCTCATACTCCTTGTACAGGGACTATGAACACCTATTCATTCTTTGGGCTTAGTCAAACCTGTTCTTAGACTGACAAGTCTTACCCCAAAAGAATTTCTATTCCATGTTCATATGTAATTTTTTTCCAGGTAACTAGGGGTAATCCTGTGGTGAGAGAATAGAATTTCTCTAATTTAAATCCAGAGACTGAACTAATGAGCACTCATTATGCAGACCAGCCTCACAAAGATTACAGTGTATTTAGATTTTAAGTATTATTATTAGCAATGCAGCAAAATCTTGACTGATCAGCTAAAGAAATAATAATAATATTGCAGGTACTCACTTATTAAAACAAAAAATGGACAATAATATACATCATAATTCACAATTATAACTAGGTCATACTCTTTGGCCACTCGGTACACTCAGTATCTATGAGAGTGAATGGATATACCCCTACAAAGACTTGCCAAGGAGGTGCATGTTGTTCAGGTGTTCAAGGTAACTCACAACGCTGGACCTATAAACGGCAATGTCCTGTTTTCATGTTAGGAGTTATCCAAAAAATCTTTGACAAACTTAGCTTCACTTCTGTGTTGAATCAATTCTTCCACTCCTCAACTAAGATTGACTTACATTTCATTTCATTCACATATCAGACAAACTAACTGATCCAACCTGGCAACATCTCTGATGTTCTAATTCCAAACTATTCCTCTGCTCAGCTGAACTTATTATTCAACAGCAACGGTAGTATCCATCTCTTCCAGCATCTAGCTTAAATGATACAGTTTGGAAATATCTTTTTTCCTTTCTAAGCTTTTTTTTCAGTTCATACAATGGGTCTTTTCTGTGAATGACTCTATCTTGGCTTATGCTTAGTAACCAAATTCATATCTTCTCTCTATAACCAAATAAATTATTCCATAATTACAGAATGATTTTGGTGTCCATGTTGCTTCAGAATATTACAACTTGTTATATTCTAACATAAGCAACAACAACCTCAGAAGTCTGAGCTGATTTACTCTCTAAACAAGTGACTTGACAAAGCAGATTTAAATGAGCAACAAACTATACGACATGGAATTAAACGAACAATATTTTATACATATCTAGGAGTCTGAGAAGGATGGTCAGAAAGAAAGGAAGAGAATGAGTTGAGGTCAATATCACGAGACCCTCCAGAGGACAGAATAGTTAGGGGGAGAGGGCAGTCAGTAGTGTCAAATGCTACAGAAAGGCCAAGAAGAATGGGAACTGAAAACAAATCCAATTCAGCAATTAAGAGATCATTGGTAACCTTGAAGTAAACAATTTAGTAATGAGGTTGGAAGCCAAGGTTCAAGGGGTTAAGAAGTGAGTGGAAAGGGAGTGGAGGCAATGACTCTATGCAGCTTTTTCTCAGAATTTGGCCATGAAAAGGAGAAATACAGAACAATAGCATAAGCAGAAACTCTAGCCATATGCAATTATCAGGCATATTAGAAGTGGAATTAGACTTAAGGCTCATCTTATATCATCTCTTCATTTTTCAGATGAGGAAGCTCAGGCCCAGAAATGGAAAATGATTTTGCCAAACATCAGGTAAGTAGGGATAGTCCAAAATTATAACCCAGCCAGGTACTTATTTTTCCACTCTAGAGCTCTTTGGGGGGAAAATATGGAGATCAGATCTTCTAATGGAATCTTCTATACCAAAAAAGCAAATGTTAATAACTGAACAATCTTAATTTTTATGTAAGATTATTTTCCTCTCAAACACTCTCAGATTCTCTGTCTCTCTGTCTCTCTCTGTCTCTCTCTGTCTCTCTGTCTCTCTGTCTCTCTGTCTCTCTCTCTCACACTCACACACACACACACACACACACACACACTGAAATAAAGCATTTAATGGGCATTGGATATTGGTTCGGGAGAAAGCTACACTCGCATTTCTACATTAAATTTCATATAATACAAAATAATAATACAGTCTAAGGAGAAATCACTATTCAGGGTTCAAATCAAATATGTACATTTCATTTGAAAGCTGTGGAAGGAAAACAGTTCTTCCCAAGTACTGCTCAAGAAATAAACCATGAATAATTGACAACATCTGGTAAAGACAGAGAAGGAAACAAGCCAATATTGGAGGGATGGCCAAATCACCTTTTCCCTTTCTGTGGAAAGCAACCCTGTGGAAGAGAGAATGAAATGAAAACATACAAAATGCAATAATTTGTTCAGTATCACATGCTGAATATATGGCAGCGGAATTAGTAAAAACTCATCCCTGACTTGTATACCATTTACCATTAAGATAGATCAGTGTTGCTTCTCCCTTTTCATCCAAACAATATGCTTGTTAATTTAAAAATATGCAATAGGAGAACTTAAGAGGAAAATATAGCATTCCACAAACACTAACAATGATTGTGCCCTACTCCAGCCCAACACATATTCTAACACCATCCTATCAATTTTTTTATAATGTAAACTTTTTACTTTTTTTAGCACTTCTTTAGCATATAAAATATCCTTAATTTTTCTTTTTCTTAATGATATTCAAGGTTAAAGTCAACTTTGTAGATTGCGAAGTTGGTCTTCTGTAGTTTCTTTTCCTTTTGCTGTTTCATTGGTGCCTTTTATTTTTATATTCTTCTAAAGCTGCTTAATGGTTTATTTTCTTTTCCTCATAATATATGTTACCCATGATTAATTTAATTAGACTTTATTACTACTCTGGTGAAAAATATAGAGCTTTCTTTCCTCACATGAAGAATTATGACTTAATCTGGAATGATAAATATAACAAGAGCCTATGATAACATAGATATTAGTACTCTTCTTGTAAGTTTCCCATGTTATTATGAAAGAGATGTTCTATAACACTATAGTAAATGAAGACTCAGTTTCACGTACAATATAACCAAACCTGTGAGGTAACACAGCTCTTTAAACTAATGTTTTATTGTGGCATTAGTCAATTCAATTCAGTAAATATTCATTAATTACACAATATGTGTAAAACACTGTACCAGATACTGCATATGATATATTTAGACAAGACACTGGCCTAGCTGCATAGAACTTATATTCTAATAGGGGATAACATATATGTAGAAGAAGCTATACTACAAGTTAATGCATAAATGGATGGAGAGTAGGAGGAGGGGTGAGGAGGGAGGGAAATCATTCATCAAGGTGACAGAGTAGTCATTCCCTAATTGATAAATGGTGAAAGGATATGAACAGGCAGGTTTTTTGATAAAGAAATCAAAGTTATATTTAATTTATTTCTATCAGGTAAACAAAGTTAATGTCTTTTATATGTCTCAGTTTGATTGAGAAATATTTGAAGAACAAAGAGAGAATATTTATGGGAAAAATCAGTAAGAGGAAATAAAATAGAACTCTCCAAGAGAAGGGAAGAAATGGAGAAGGGTAAGGCATAAATTATTTCATGCAGTAGAGCATCACAGGTGCAAGTTAGTCAAGCAAAGAGTTGATGAGATGGTGAGGAAGAGAGAAAAGTAGGATTCTTAATCATACTGTTATTAGGTCTGGTCAAGGAAAGTATGAAAAGAAAGAATGACACTAAAAGTACAATCTGTGTCTGGTCTTGGACAATAAAAGAGGTATCTCTGGGTTGAGACTTTGATTGCAGTTTTGTTTCAAGCAAAACAATATTTCTTGTGCTAATTACTTTTAAAGTAATATAACAATATTAGGGAGAAATGATTTTACCATGTATAAGATTGAATACTAATGTGTTAAACTTAACAGAAAGGCAGAATAGTTACAAAATGAATTAGGAAACTCTACATAACTTGCAACATACAGGAAAATCTTTTGAAAAGAATTCTACATACACAGATAAATGAGGGGCTATAGCAAAATTCATTGTGCTTTGTGAAAATCTAAACAAAAAGCAGGAGTTGTAATCATGAGATTGGATTACAAAAAAAAGCCAGTAAAAATAGATAGTCAAAAAAGATAAGAATTTACATTGTTTGAAAGCACCAGAAAAAAAGTTTCATTTTGAAAAATATAAACACTTGGGGTAGCTAGTTGGCACAGTGAATAGAACAATGGCCCTGGAGTCAAGAGGACCTGAGTTCAAATCCAGCCTCAGACATTTAACACTTAACCAGCCATGTGACTTTGGGCAAGTCACTTAATCTCAATTGCCCTGTCCTCCACAGCAAATTTGACCTGCAAAGAAAAAGAAAAAGAAGAATATATACACTCGGGGCGGCTAGGTGGCGCAGTGAATAGAGCACCGGCCCTGGAGTCAGGAGTACCTGAGTTCAAATCCGGCCTCAGACACTTAACACAAAACTAGCCGTGTGACCTTGGGCAAGTTACTTAACCCCAACTGCCCTCCAAAAAGCAAAAAAAAAAAAAAAAAAAAAAGAATATATACACTCTCCATATGAGGAATGAGGATCAGAGTAAAAGATTAAATAAACATGACCTAGAAGCCCACAGTACAGAAATTTTAATATTTAATAAATGAAAGACCACAAACAACTAGATAAGAGATTCGTTATTCACCAAGAGCTTCCTGGGAAGACGGAAAGTAGTTTGGAGGAAAGAATGCCACATTGGATTACTGGTTTAAATATAAAAGTCACATAATAAAACAGAGGAAAATATAAGGTTACATATTTCAAAATTATGCATAGGGAAAAATTCATAACTTGCTGCAAGATAGAGAACAAAATAGAGATGATTATATAATTTTAAAAAAGCTTTTTCAGAAATAAAATCAGTGCAGTTAAAACTAGATGAAATGCTATAGATCAGGAAAATGTCTTTGCATTAAACATCTCTGCTAAAAGTCTGACATCCAAAATTTAAAAGACATTAATATCAATCTATGAGACTAAGGGATAGCTGCCCAAAAGGCATTTCCAAATGAAGAAAGGAGCTAACAATTTCCTATTGCTTTATGGTTGACAAAGCGCATTATAATATGATCTCATTTTTCTCGTTTAATTCTCCCAACAATCCTATGATATAAGGTCTATTATAATTATTACCACTTTTCAGATGAAGAAAGTGAGACCTGAAGAGGTAAAGTGATTTACTTGTGTTCATTGAAGTAAGGCAAACTAACAAAACCCATCTGAAAATGGTTCCAAAGCTATAATAACCATAGGTATGAAAATTAAAACAACTCTGAAGTATCACTTCACACGCATCAGTTAAAAAGAAACGAAAAGAAAAAAAACAGAAAAAAATCAGTAACAAAGAGCTAAAGCAGGCACTGTAATTTACTATTGTAAAGTTGTGAATTGTTTTACTCTATTGGAAAACAATTTGGAATACTACTGAAGAAAAGTTACTAGATTGTTCAGACACTTAGTCCCACGATCCCATTCTTGGGTTAATATTCCCAATGAACTTAATGATGACTTTCATATACCAAAATATTCATAGCAACACTATTTGTAATAGTAAAATGTTATAGGTAAGTTCTATAACCAACTATTAGGGAAGGGCTGGTCTTCTACTACATTGAGAGGTAGATTTTCCAAGAATAATGTCCTACTCAGACCATAACTGAATTATTGTATTCAGCTCTGAGTGCCCAGTTTAAGAACCACATTGTTAAGCTGGGGCCTTGAGAGGAAAGGAATGGGATAGTGAAGGACATTTATTTGTCTAATACATGGGTCAGTTGAAATAATGGGGTTGTTTAGCCTGAAGAGAAAACATAAAGAGAGATATAACAGTTTCCGAGTATTTTAAGGTTTGTTACCTGGGGAAAAATCAACTTGTTTTATTTCACTCCTGTGGAAAGAATAAGAAGCAATAGGTAGAAGTTAAAATGAGATATATTTGGGCTTAATGACAAGGGAAAACTTTCTAACAATTGGAGCTGCCTGAAAGTGAAATGGTCCACTTCAAGGCATGTTGATTTCCTCCATGCAGAAGCTAGATAGATGTCTATTTGTCAGATAGATACGTTATAGTGAGGATTACTTTTGGGAATTGTTGGTATTCCATAGTGACAGGCAGCTAAGTGGCACACACATTGTCTAAGTATTTGACCTGGAGTCAGGAAGACTTGAAATCAATCTAGTCTTAGCTATTGGAACCTGAGTAAATAACTAACCCCCTGTCCAACTTCAGTTTCTTCATCTGTGAAATGGAAATAAAATTAGCATCTATCTTACAGGGCTGCTGTGAAGATCGAATAAATGGTATGTTTTTTTTGTTTGTTTGTTTGGGTTTTTTTTTTGCTTTTTGGAGGGCAGGTTGGGGTTAAGTGACTTGCCCAAGGTCACACGGCTAGTTTTTCGTGTTAAGTGTCTGAGGCCGGATTTAAACTCAGGTACTCCTGACTCCAGGGCCGGTGCTCTATTCACTGCGCCACCTAGCCACCCCGAATGAATAGTATGTTTGAAATGGTTTGCTAACCTTAAAACATAATATCCATTCTATTTTATATTTTATTTTAATTCAGATTTGTTATATCTTGATTTTAATTATTAAGATCCCTTCCAACTCTCAAATTCTAGTATTTCATGAAAAGATAGCATGTGAATGTACTGAATTTTGTTCTCATGTAAGAAACCACAGTTATGAAGGATTCAAAGAACATGAAAAGAGTTGTCCTTAAATGGTGCAAAGTAAACACACACACACACACACACACACACACACACAATACATAAGGATTACAGCAATGTAAAGGAAGTAACACTACATAGTAACAGAATACAGGTAAAATACAATGAACAATGTTGTTTCCAAAATGTTAAAACAAAAGCATAAACCCTTCCTTTCTGGGAATAATATAAATATATATTTATATTATGTAATATATTTATAGAACATAAATATATAAAACATATTATATATAATAATATAAATTAAGTAATACTATCAATATATTTATACAACTTATTTATATAAAATAAATATATAAAACAAATATATCACATAAAATAATTTAAATTAAATAATAAATAAAAATAATAAAAACATAACAATTTTTAAAATAAATCAGAGTCATTTGGAAAAAAAAGAATAAGGGAGGGAAGTATATAGCTTTGTGAAGTTGCAGAGATGAGTGTTTATGAACAATGAAAAGACTTCCTGAAGGTAGTGTCATTTAAATTGAATATCAAAGAATTAGTGGGCATTCAATGATGCATTAGTGGGAAGGAAAGGCATTCCAGACACAGGAAACAGCAAAAAGAAAGGCACCAGAAAGCTAATGTGTGATGCATACAACCCATATGGGCAGTCTGGGTAGTGGGGAGAATGTGTAGAAACAAGGAGCTGCTAAGTTTGGTTGGAGCACTGGAAGTATTGAAATAATATTGTATTGAAATAATTATTACATGCTGATGCAAAATTGAAAAAGGGTCTTGAATTCCTGGTTAAGGAGTCTGAATTTTACTCAGAAAGTCATAAGAAGCCTCTTGAGATTTATGTGCAGAAGGCTGTGTGACCAGGTCTTTGCTAAGGGAAGATTAGTCAATCAGTGTATGTGAGGAAAGAGTCAAACTGGTTAAGAAACTGATGCAAAGGTCCAGGCACTTGGCAAGAAAGGCTTGTACTAGAGCAAAGTCAGTGGAAAAGAAAGAAGGGACAAGATGTGCGTGTGTGTGCATGTGTGTCTGTGTGTGTGTGTATGTGTGTGTGTGAGATATGTATCTGGATAAGAATCTTATCCCTATAGGAACAGTACAGGCATGAACTTATATATAATAATATAAATTAGTATTATAATTATATATTATATGTATAATATATATAATTATAATGATAAACTCCTTGTATAGATACAAATTAACTTACCTAGAAGGATTTGTCTAGGGTCATACACCTAGGAAGGTGCATTATGCAGTTCTTCCTAACTCCAAATCCATGTCTCCATCCACTACGCCCATGCGATCTCTTATGAGAAGTGTGGCAAAGGAGGAAGATTAAATGATGGAACATAGATTTTGAATGCGAGTAACTAGGTTAATGGTAGCACCACAGACAGAAACAGTAAAGTCCTGATTAGGGGGAGGTTTTAGGAAATAGATCAGGTCATTTTTGAATATGTTGTGTTTGGGTTACCAGTGTGACATACTCATGTGTGATATATAAATACACATACATATACATATGTGTGTGTGAATTCACATTATGTATCTACATACACATATAGTTATACTTGTTGAGTCAGGTCTGACTCTTCATAACCCATTTGGGATTTTCTAAGCAAAGATACTGGTGTGGTTTGCCATTTCCTTCTCCAGCTCATTTTACAGATGAAGAACAGGGTAAAGAAACTCACCCAGGGTCCTACATCTAATAAGTGCCAGGTTTGACCTCAGGAAGATGAATCTTGCTGACTCTAGGCCTGGCTCTCTATCCACTATGCCACTTAGCCTTTCCACTAAATATAGATATACATACATACATATATGTGTGTACATATACATACACATATATACATGCATATACATGTATATGTATAAATGCACACACACATATACACACACACAGTTGTTTGTCCTTCATTCTCCAAGAGAACCATGACAATGTGGAGGTGACACCATGACAGGCAAACAAGTGGATTGAATTTAAGTGAGGGAGGGCTGTGCAAGGTCATCAGCCTCATTTTCTCCTCCCTAGCCATCTGCATCCAGAGGCAAGATATAGATCAGGGACAATTGGAGATAGCCTATAGAAAATCAGAAATATGAGTGTGGAACTTATAAGAGAGGTGAAGGTAAGTCAGTCAATCAACAAATATTTATTAAGTACCTACTCTGTGCCAGACACAGTGTTAACTCTGGGGATTCAAAGAAATTTTGCAAGAGGAACAGCAAGGAGGCCACCAGTGTCACTAGACTGAAGAGTGTGTAGTGATAGGGGGAGGATGTAAAGTATAATACTAGAAAGGGAAGGGAAGGGAGGTTATGAAGGGCTTTGAATGTAAAACAGGAAATTTTCTATTTGATCCTGGAGGTAATAGGGAGCTAGTCAAGATAGTAGAGATGAAGAAGGAGAACATTCCAGCCAGTAAAAATGCCCACAAGTGAGATGAGGAGTGTCTTGTTTTAGGAACATTAGGGATACTACTGTCAGTGGATCCAAGAGTATGGAGGTAAAGAATAAGAAGACAGGAAAGTGGAAGGGACAAGTAATGAAAGATTTGGAATGACAAACAGAGGGTTTTATGTTTGATCCAGAAGATGACAGGGAACCACTGGAATTTATTTAGTGGGGATGTGTGTTGGGGGGGTCACATGATAAGACCTGTGTTTTAGGAAGAACAATTTGACAGTTGAATGGAACATGGACTAGAGTTGGAAATGATATGGGACAGAAAACCCAACTAGCACATTATTACAATAGTTCATGTGTGGAAATATATAAGTGAGAGATGTTCTAAAGGCAAAATCAACGAAATTTACATCAGATTGCATATGGGGTTGAAAGAGAGTGAGGAATCAAGGATGATAGCTGGGTTTCAAACCTGAAGGGTTAAGAAAATGGCAGAGTCTTCTACATTAATTAAGGCTAATAAATTAAGTTTAATTAAGTTCAAATAATTAAGTTTAGAAGAAGGAACAGTTTGAGAGCAAAGTTTTCAGAATTTGGATTTAGACAAATTGAGGTTAAGATATCCACAAGCATATCTGGTTAGAGATGGAAAATAAGCATTTGGAGATGTGAGAGTGGAAGTGAGGGGAGAGATTAGGGCTGGATAAGTAGATCTGAGAAATCATCAGCATAGAGATGATAATTGAATCCGTGACAACCCATCCAAATTTTGCCCATTATTTCAAGTCTTTTCTGAGGCATCACTGACTCAATAAAACTTTTTTCTCTGATTATTACTTCTTACACTTATCTTCTCTTTATCTGAACCCTGGTTGTATTAATCCCACACCATTAAGAATTTACCAGACAGAAGCCTAACTGTTTCAAATGTATTCATTTTATATCTCTAACTAGATGATGCATTAGGGAGAATTTTCTTTTCTCAAAGCAGATCAGTTGACACATTCATGGCTAATTCCTATTTCAGCAGGTAGAGGAAGTATTAAGGTACTTTCTGAATCTGCTTTTAACCAGTTGGAGGAATTGGTTGGAGAAGTGGAAATGAATGGAAGGAAGGTGGGAAGGATATAATCACACTAGTTAAAATTTCATAGCAGAGAAGAAAGAGATGTTGAGCATTGACATGCAGAACAAAGTAGGAGCAAACATAGGTCATTAAAACACAAAAACATGGCATTGTCTTACAAGAATATTGTCAAGAAATATAAAACTCAGAATGAGCTGGGGCTGGAGACGAAAACTAAGTGGGGAAAGGTGTATTTAGTTTTGTCATTTTTTAAAGTTATGTTGGGAAGAGGATCGAAGGAAAATCAAAGAAGTGATAAGAGGTTCTTGGAGTGGATGATATGTGAGTAAGGAAACTGAAAGAAGAAAAATCTCATTTTGCTTCTGTTTGTCTATCAAGGAGAAGAATCACCTGACTTGAAAGAACAAAACATAATGGTGAATATAGTTGTTATCCAGATAAAAGTAGTGAGATTTCAAAGAAAATGCCCAGCAACCCATGCTGAAATAAAATCGCTAAGCCCAGATGAATCACATACCAGGATACTAAATAAAGCAGCACATATTATTGCTGGACCATTATCCATGACCTTGAAAAGAACACAGAGAATGCTGGAGGTACCACAGGGCTAAATGAAAGCAAGAGTTGTGCTCATTTTCTCCCCTCCCATAAATCTTCCATTCAGATATTAAAGGGATTGTCCAAAAGCTAACGTCTAACCATATCATCCCTCTCCACACCATTCAATAAATTCCAATGATTCCCTATCACCTCCGGGATCAAATACAGAATCTTTTTGCTTGGCACGCAAAGCTCTTCACAACTTGCCAGTTACACACTACATGTCCAATTTTCTTATATTTTGCCCCTATCTCTTCTATCATCACATACTCTGAAATCCAGAAATCTCTTGTCTCCTTTAGTTTTTTTCCCCACAAAATTCTCCATCTCACAACTCCCAATGAGTTTTCATTGGCTGTCCCCCATGCCTGGATTTCCCTAACTCCTCATCTTCAGCTCATCTCATCTTTTACAAGAAGCCTTTCCCAAACTGTCTTACTGGTAGTGTCTTCCTTGACTTATTGTTTCTTATTCGTCCTGCAATTAGCTTGTTTGTACAAAGTTGTTTGCGTTTTGTCTCCCCCATTACACTGTGAGTCCTATGAAAGCAAGGACTGTCTGTTGTCTTTTCTTTGTATCCCTGGTGCTTAGCACAGAGCCTGGCATCTAGTAGTTGATTAATAAAAGTATGCTTGATGACTCGATAACAGAGTCTGCAAACGAGGCTGTTTAGCTTGACTTTGATTACTACAGTTTTTAACTATATTTGTAAAGGAATGGTTAGTGGACATTTCAAAATGGAAAAGATAACCACAAAATGACAATATGGCTTCATTAAAAGGAAGCAATGCCAGACTCATCTTATTTCTTTCCTAACAAAGTTGCTAGCAACTAGGTGGCACAGTGGGTAGAGTGCTGTTCCTGGAGTCAAGAAGATTCATCTTTCTGAATTCAAATCTGGCTTTAGACACTTGCTAGCTGTGTGACCCTGGGCAAGTCACTGAAAGTTGTTTGCCTCAATTTCTTCCTCTGTCAAATAAGCTGGAGAAGGAAAGGGCAAACCACTCTAATATCTTTGCCAATAAAACCCCGAATGAGTCACAAAGGGCTGGACAGGACTGAAATTATTGAAAGCAACAACAAGTCAAGTTATTTCAGGAGGCAATTTGGAGATAAAATGGTGATCTTGGTTGGAGTTAGGTAGACTTGGGTTCGAGTTCCTTTTTGGCATATATTAGTCATCTGACAGTAGACAATTTTTGTTTAACGTCTCAGTTGCTAAAGCAACTCTCCAAAGCTATAAGGTGCATAGGAGTTGTTAATCTCGCTAACAGAATATAAGCCCCTTGAGGACAGGAATATTTGTTGTTGCTGTTGCTGCTGCTGTTATTCTTTATGTCCTCAGGACTTAGAATAGTCACTGGCATATAGTAGATGTTTAATGAATGTTTGTTGTGTTGGTTTATACCAAGGAAGGGAATTCCCACACAAGGAATCCCTTGTATTCTTGAAATGTCATCTCTGTGTATAATTGATGTCACATTGCGACATGGATGGGGGAGGGGCAAGAGGGAGGAAGAGGATTTAGAGCTCAGAATTGTTAAAATATTAATGCTAAAAATAAATATTGTTTAAAAATTTAACATCGAAATTTTTAATAAAGTAAAGGCTATACTTGTGTTTAGAAGAAGCAAAATTGTATCATTATGGGATTGACTAGAAAGTCATTCATATGAAAGCAATTTGGGGACTGCAAGCTCAGTTTGAATAAGTGTCTGACTTGGCATCCAAAAAGACTAATTAGATCTTAAAGTGCATTGAGAGACTGTATATATACAAAGCAAAGCTACACACAGGATGAAGAGGAAATAATTAATAGAAAAAAAGGCACTGGAATTAAGGAGGATCAGGGAAGGGGTCCTGTACAAAGTGGGGATTTATCTAGGACTTAAAGGAAGCTAGAAGAGTGAGTAGTTGGAGTGGAGGAGGAAGAGCATTCCAGGCATGGAATTTATCATTGAGTTATGCTCTATGGGCCTAAATGAATCAAATCTACCCCCTTTTCTATATCAGAGATGTCAAAATCATTACCTGCAAAACTCTCAAGCCTAACCTGAACCAGATTAAAATGTAAGTAGGAAATATTTCAGAGAGAGAGTGTGTGTGTGTATGTGGTTGTGTGTAGTTGTGTTTGTGTATGTGTGGTTGTGTGTATGTGTGGTTGTGTGTGGTTGTGTGTATGTGTGGTTGTGTGTGGTTGTGTGTATGTGTGGTTGGTTGTATGTGAGTGATTGTGTGTATGTGTGGTTGTGTGTGTATGGTTGTGTGTATGTGTGTGTGTGTGTGTGATTTATTTGCATGCTTTCTCCTCCATTATATTGTTATCTTCTGTAGGGCAGGCATAGTCTTTTGACCTTCTCCGTATCCCGACACTTCATAGAGTGTCTGACAAATAGCGGGCACTTCATAAATGTTAATTGATTAATTGATTGATTAGATGGAAGGCAGACTTGGCCTTGATGTTAGGCAAATTCTACTAACAAATAGAAGTGTCCAAAAAAGCGGGATGGAAGTGACCTCTTTAATCTGTAATAGAATGAGTACTCCTGGCTTCCTTAAAACTCAACTAAAATTTCTGCTTTCATGGTAAATCTTCCCTGATCTTGCTTAATTCTAGGGTTTTCCCTGTGCTGATTATTTCCAATGAATCCCAAATATAACTTGTTTATAGGTAATTGTTGTCTCCCTCATTTGACTATAAGCTTTTTTTTGCTTTTTGTTTTTTTGCTTTTCAGAGGGGGGAGGGCAGGGCAATTGGGGTTAAGTGACTTGCCCAAGGTCACACAGCTAGTAAGTGTTAAGTGTCTGAGGTCGGGTTTGAACTCGGTGTCCTCCTGACTCCAGGGCTAGTGCTCTATTCACTGCACCACCTAGCTATCCCACTATAAGCTTCTTGAAGGTAGGTACTATCTTTTGCCTTTCTGCATATCCCAAGTGCTTGGCACATAGTAGGTGTTTAATAAATGTTTGTTGAGAACCTTCTAAATTTTCTCGTCTGTAAAATGATACTTGTGCTATCTCGCCCCTCACCTTCTCTCCTGCCCCGTAAAGGCTATTGTCAGAGAAAGCATGAGAAGAATTTTGTCAACCTTTAAGGGCTGCAAAAAATGCAAGCTATTATTATAACATGGGTGTTAGTCCTGTCCCTCAGCACCAGTATTAGAAAATGGTCCCACTGGATTATCACTTAAAATGCCACATGGTTAAAGTACCACAGCAAATACAAAGAGCCCATCACTCTCCTGCCATGCCTACATTTTAAACAAGGATAAAGGTAAGATGAGGATTAGACTTTGTCATTTAAACTCGATTGAAAGGAAGAAAAATCAATTCACTTCTTTCTCTAGTTTTAAGGAAAATGATCTCATTTTCAGCAGGATAAATGTAGCATGAAGTTATGTATAAATGGTTTATGGGGCCCTTTACCAAAGACGCCCAATTTCAATAACATATTAGTTGGCCTTGGTCCAGAAAACCTCTAGAATGTTCAGCTCTTCATGACTGATAAGGTATGATATAGTGTTAGGAACACTAGATTGGGAATCATGAGCCCTAGGTCTGAGTCTTGGTGCTGACATTTCCTGCTTATATAATACTAAACTAGTAAGCTTCAGTTTCCCAAGGTCCACATACCTTTCTTTAGGTAGGTACACATACAGTGAATGGAGCACAGGGTTTGGAGTCAGAAAGACCTGAATTCAAATGTGGCTTTAAACATTTAATATGTGTCGGTGACCTTCGGTTTTCTTACATGTGAAATGGGGATAATAATAGAACCTAGTTCCCAGGGTTGTTGTGAGGGCCGAATAAGATGGTTATCATAAAGTACTTAGTGCCTGCCTGGCACTTAGTAAGAACTATATCAATGTTAGCTATTATTACAAAGTGGAGGATCTAGACTAGATGAATCTTAGAGCTGCTTCTGACTCTAAGTGTTCTGAGTTTTTAAATATTCTTTACCATAATTGATAATCCACAAGTCTTTTTTTCAACCTTTCTAATGTATTCTTAGAAGCTAAATCCGGAATAAATAAAAGCACTCTCTTCTTACAAAAAGGAAGTTGATGCCAAGAAAGGGTTAACTTCCAAGCACTCCCCTTGCAGTCCCTCAAGCTCCCCACCCTTTAGATTCTATACAGCTGTTGAAATGTATCTGTCAACAGAACTATTACTGTCTTCTCTGGGATCAACACTGTGTCCTGGGCTCTCAAGGTCAGCAAAGAAACCTTAGTGAAAAAGCTCACCAGGCCAATGAAATCCTATACTCCACCAGGCAGAGGAAAGGGCCTTCCCAAATAGCTACAAATTCAAAAGAGAGAGGTGGGGCTCGATGGGCTGAGGTTGCCCCATAAGATAGAGACATTTCATTTCAGGAGACAATAGTGTAGGACATATGTGACTGGAAATACGGCCTCCCTTCCTCCACAACTCTGACCTCCATCCTTCATGCTATCTTGGGATGCAGAAAACAGACAACTTTTCTCGCCCTCTCTTTGCCTACCTCGCACACAGTAGAGAAGGAATCTTTTAGAAGGTGACATAATTTAAGAGCTTTTGCCCAGGGATGCCAAATCTCCTGGCACACATGTGCATCACCACATACGGGGAATTTATAATCTGGTAAAATATAACCTAGCAGTGGCATGCATTCCAATTCCAATCAATCCACCCTGGCTCTGGGATTTCTGGCTGCATCGCAATGAAAATAAGCCTGGAGAATAATAGCTCCAGACTACTACCTTGCTAGGGACTTCTTTATTGCAAGCCCAGAGATCTAAACTTGGAGTCTGAATAGGGTGACATGGTGGTCAGATCCTATCTCTGAAATTCACATAGGCAAGTGACTTAAACATTTCTAAAATTCACTTATTCATCTGTGAAATTGGCCCAATAACAACAGCAGCAGCAAAAGCAAAAACAACAGTAGTACTTGTAGTACTGGGGAGTCGGATAAGAATCAAGTGACATAGTTCATGTAAAATGCTTTGTGAACTGTACAGAGTGACTCAAAATTCTTAAGGCAGTTTTAAGCTATTAAAGTTTTAAAGTCTTATTCTGCAAAGCATTAGTAATACATAAAGCTTTAAGCTTTTATACTATTAAGCTTTAATAGGTTAAAACTACTCTTAAGACTTTTGGGATACCCTGTATATTCGCTAGTCATGATTATGCAATCAACTTTGGTGGAAAGATATTTAATTACAATAGAAAGATTTTAAATTATATTATATAGTGCATATAATTCAATCATATATAACATTCTTAAATTATATATCATATATTAAGTAATGATTCAGTGTCTAAATTTCCAAGGAACATTGCTAATATTTCCACAAACAAATCCTTAAAACATTAAAGTATTTTATAGTTGTCACCTGAGCGTGATATGATAGCTGTGGGTCAGCTACCTATCCCCAGCTAGGGACAACCTCAGATCTCCATTATAGTATTTTATCCACTGAGTTGTCACCAATTCCCTCTACAAACACTTTTCACAAAATTCAATGGGAAAGGTAGGGGAAAACAAATAGATCTCATAACAAAACTTTCTTCAGCTCTCATCAAAAATATAAAAATTGACCAATGAGCAACCGTTATCCAGAGCCCTGTATATAAACACGGGTCAGTCCTCCATAATCTTGAGCTAGGTAGGACTCCCAATGAGTAATGTAACCTACAATTCTTCCACATACACCAAATACCATACACACTGAACAGGGAATTCACCAGCTTCAGACTCCCCAGGAGTAGCACAGGCACAATCTGTATCTGATTCCCAGCCTGCATAGAGGCACAGACATATCTTTGTACAGCACGGTGCTCCATCTGAACATTAGTTTCCTCAGTTGAATGACTGTGAGCTGTAGCATACACAATCAGGGCAAAGCAAGAATCCAAGGTAGAAAACTCAAGAAAATGGCAAACCCTTCTATGAGCCTATTTGAGCCCTAGGGTTTCCACACAACATGTACAACTGTTCTTTTCCTCCCACTTGGGGAACAGGGCTTGTTTTCATTGCATATTTAATGTTTGAAAGCTAGAAGAATTTCTAGGACAGATGTCATATACTGCTGGTTGCAGATACCAGATTATCAAAAGAAGAAACTCCAACTAATACTGGGAAATAGTAGGAGAAACACTGAATGTTTCTAAAGTCTCTAAATATTTATTTATTTATTATTAAATATTTTATTTAGAGACTTTGGATTTCCTTAAGTAAGGTCTTGTTTTTACGAAAAGGAGAAATATGGGAAGAATATCTAATCTTCTGATCTTTCCATTCTTATGAGACAAGCTCACTCAGACATCTATCTTTATCGGGGAGAAGGCCAGTAAGGTCTGTGCCTAGATTTTTCACTTGTTACCAAAGTAAGAAAGAATCATGTATTAATGTAGTAAAAACTGTATTTTTTTCTGTCTAGAGGAGGTTGGAATATTATATGTTTGAGAAACATCTATATCTACATCTATCTATATCCATCTATACTGATTGATTGATAGAGATAGATGATAGATGATAGATAGATGATAGATAGATAGATAAATGATAGATAGATAGATGGATAGATAGATAGACAGACATATAGAGAGACAGACATGTAGACAGACAGATAGATAGATAGATAGATAGATAGATAGATAGATAGATAGATAGATAGATAGAT
>CM053593.1:351739212-351756918 GCA_028646575.1 Pseudocheirus occidentalis
GGGGGGGGAGTGGAAAAAGCTAGGTAACAAATGGTAGATCACAGGGACTTTAATCCAGATCTTCTGAATCCAAGTCCAAGGACCCCTTCCAGTATACTATGCTGTCACTATTTCACAAATGACTCTTTTGAGGGAGGTGTATTACGGCATTCCCAATGGAATTTTAAACTAAAAGTGTTTTGCAAATAAGTATAAAATTGTTCATGTAATCATGAAATCTCAGAATTGTAAGGGACATCGGAAGGCATCTAGTACAACTTGTACCTTAACACACATTCCCCCCTACAAGACTCCCATAAAATGTTGGTCTTTGGCTGAAAAGATCTTTCATGTGGCAGTACTCTCCATCTCCCATGATTTTACTTTGGTATGTTGCTAACCTGTAGGTTTACCAGTCCACGAATTTTTTCAAAATCGTTTTCATTGAACTCTTGTCTCACATAGAAAAAGTATAAGGAGATGTTGTTTGTTTTTAAGAGCCAGGATGAATGGAAATATACTCTCTCTTCAAATTCAGCATCATCTAACATTTCTGGGAAGGATGGTTACCTAGGTCTTTCTCACTGGCTCTCACTATACTTATTCTAAAGATATCATAGGATGCTCATACATTTTGTGTGTGTGTGAGTGTGTGTGTGTGTGTGTTGGAGGTCAGAGTAGGCATGTAAAAAGACAAATGGGACGAGAACCCAAAGGAGAGGACAGTGTCAGAGTTTCCAGAAAGGGATAGAAGTATGACATGGATTTGAAAGAAACTAGCACTTTGTGTCCTGCCAAAAGATCAGGTCCCCAGATTCCTCTCTGTGGGGACAAGCTGTGGTCTTGTCCGTGAAGGAGGTGGAGGACTGCCACCCATAGGTTTGGCCGCTGAGACAAGCTCAGATGCCCAGGGTTTTCACACAAGAGCATCAGAGCTGCTGGTCCCAGCCCCAGCCTCTGCCTCCTTGCCCTTCTTTCCCTGTTTTCAGTCAGAAAATGTGTAACCCAGCAGGGCCTGAGGCTTAGGCCATCACCTGCCATCTGATCTAACCCGAGGAATTCCTGGCATAACAACAGCCGTGGATACAGTATGCCTCTCTTTTTCTTTCTCTCCCGAGTTTGTTCTCTTTCTTTGGCTCAGGAATCTGCCTCCTCTGGTAAGGCTGAGGCCAGATTTTTGAATTGTGTTTATTTGTTGGCACCCTGGTGTGAAAACACTCCCCATCAACTGCATATTAATCTTGTCAGCAGTTTGGAGGCATTTTCTTCTCACCTCCCTACCCTTAGCTAATTTATTACTTTATCATCCCCTTTTTACTCCCTGTCTCCTATTGTTATTAATGATAGGAAGAGCTTTCTTCCACACGTGAGATTTCCCTGAACAAGCAAAATAGCTGTCCTGAATTTTTTAAAAATGTCAAGAAACATCATAAAATATAACCACAAGGAGGGAGTCAAGATTCAAGACAGACCTCCATCAATCAACAAGTACTCAGTGTTGAGATAGGTACTATGGAAGGGACCAAACACATTTAAGATATGGTCCCAGATGCCAAAGAGTTTATACTCTTTAGGAGAAGGTGAACAATGAGAGCAACTAGAGAATAAGATGTGTAGAAATTTGGTGGTGCATTGGAAAAATACTGGTCTGGAACCAGGAGACCAAGGTTTTGTCTTCTTCCCTTTTGTCTTCTTCCAGCTTAGCTACAAATTAAATATGTGGCCTTGGGTAAGTTGCCAAATTTCCCTGGATCTGTTCCCTCATCTCTAAAATGAGGGAGGAGGAAGAGTGTTGGGCATGATGATTTTTAATATTCCTGGTCAATGTCTGCAACTTGTAAGCTCTAATTGGTTGATAGTGATTAGTATTAGAGAGTGCTAAAAGACTTCAGAAATGGGAGAGAGCAATGGTGGCCTAGGGGCAGCCAGGTAGCACCATAGTGCATGGAGTACCAACTCTGGAATTAGGGGAACTTGAGTTCAAATCTACTTTCAAACATTTCATAGCTGTGTGACCCTGGGCAAGTCATATAACCCTGTTTGCCTCAGTTTCCTCATCTAGAAATGATCTGGAAGAGGAAATGGCAAACCACTTCAGCATCTTTGCCAAGAAAAAAAGAGTTAGGCGTGAATAAAATGAATCAAAAACAACACTAAAAACAAACAAAATTAACCAAAACAAATCAATGTTGGCTACAGTTGTATAAACTAGTGGAAAGATAAAAGAATCTTGAACCAGAGAATTTGAACTCTGGCTCTGTTACTTTCTGTGTGACTTTGGATGAGGGAGATAACTTGGTGCAGGGGAGAAGTCACTGGTTATGGAATCAAAAGGACCTGAATTCAAACTCTACTATGCAGTATACAATGCTACATTAGTCAGTTTTCTCTAAATCTCCTAATCACCCACCCTCCAAGCCATCACAAAAGGAACTGATGTAAGATTAAAACTAATCCACAGGAGAAAGAAGTCCTGACAAAGTGAATTTTTTTATGAATGAAAACTGGAGAACTCAGTTACTCTACAGAATTAAACCATTCAGTGCCCTTTCTCCAAGAGCCTCACACATCCCTATAGCAGGGGCACAAGCAAACTCACAGGCTTATTCAGGACTCAGCCCTAGGGTAGGGGGCTATGCTGATAACCCATGTCTAAATGTCACCCGACCACCTTACCACCCCTAAAAGAAACCACATACATTCACTGTCTTCAGTCACATAAATGAGAGGAGAAGAACAAAGGAGGAATTAGTGTGAAGAAAATATGCCACCATTTTACTGAAGACCCCCTTGCTATTGCAAGTGGTTCTGGCTAAATCCCACCTTCCCTCTATTTCCACACCATGTAAGAAGCAACAGATGGCTACTGTGAATCAACCACATGAATAAACTTAGGACAGCAAGGAAAGTATGAGTAGAGATGTGCATGGCTGCATTAGGCCTGAAAGAAAGGGGACTGAAGAAGGGGGAGGCAAGATGGTGGAGTAAAGTCAAGGACTTATCTGAGTTCTTCCCCAACCTCTCCAAATACCTGTAAATAAGGACTCTAGATAAATTCTAGAACAGTAGAACTTACAAAAAGATAGAATGAATCTATTTTCTAGCCCAAGACAACTTATATCAGCAGGAAAGATCTGTTGCACAATGGTGAGAGAGAAGTGCAGTCCAATGTCCAGCAAGCATAGATCAGGCCCCAGTAAACCTGGAGCAAGCCTCAGGGCAACTGAATCAGTGACAACAGTAATGGTTTCCAAATCTCTCAGCCCACAGATTGTAAGGTTATAGGATAATGGGCCAGAAGGAATTTATAGAGATCCTTTTGCTAGCACCAAGGACAGGACTCTGTTGCATCGCCTCTGCTTGGATCTGGGTCCCAGTCCAGGGTCTTAGTCCTAAAATAAGAAGGAGGACTAGCACAGCAGAGCTTACAGACCTAGGGTAGGAAGAATCCTAGTCACAGTTCCAGGGTAGAAAAGAGTGCTTGTGAATGCTCACAGACCAGTGCATAGCATAGGAAAGTAGTAAATACACCTCTCCCTACATCATTCCACCTTGAAGAACCAAAAACTTACAGTCCCCAGAATTACCTCTGAAAACAACTGCACAAAAAACCTGAAGTGTGGGAAAGTGCCCCCTTCGCTTGAGGAAAAGAGCCCCACTTTAGCATAAAGTTCAAAGTCAAGAAATAGACTGAGGAAATGAGCAATGAAAAAAATTCTGACTGTAGAAAGTTACTATGTTGACAAGGAAGATCAAAACACACACTCAGCAGAAGACAACAAAGTCAAATTTCATGCATCCAAAGGGTCAAATAAAAATTTAAATTTGTCTCAGGCCCTAGAAACTCAAAAAAAGGTTTTAAAAATAGAGATAGAGGGAAAAAATGGGAAGAGAAATGAGAGTGATGCAAGAAAATAATGAAAAAAGAATCAACAGCTTAGTAAAGAAGACACAAAAAAATACTGAAAAAAGAATGCCTTAAAAAGCAGACTAGGATAAACGGTAAAAGGGGCACACACACACACACACACACACACACACACACAACCATGAGGAGAAGATTTCACTGAAAAACAGAATAGACAAAATGGAAAAAGACAAAAAAAAATCACTGAAGAGAACTCCTTAAAAGGTAGAATTGATCAAATGGAAAATGAGGTACAAAAGTTAACTAAAGAAAACAAATCCTTAAAAGTTAGAATTGGGCGAATGGAAGCTAATGACTATATAAGACATCAACAAATAATCAAAAGCAAAAGAATGAAAAAATAGAAGAAAATTGTGAAATATCTCATTAGAAAAATTACTGTCCTTGAAAATAGATCTGGGAGAGATAATTTAAACATTATTGTACTATCTGAAAGCCATGATAAAAAAAGAACCTAGACATCATCTTTCAATAAATTATCAAGGATAACTGCCCTGATATTTTAGAACCAGAGAGTGAAATATGAATTGAAAGAATCCACCAATCACCTCCTGAAAAAAACCCCAAAATGAAAACTATCAGGAATATTATAACCAAGTCCCAGACCTCATAGATAAACTAGAAGGTACTTCAAGCATCCCAAAAGAAACAATTCAATTATTATGGAGCCATGGTTAGGATAACACAATGTTTAGCAGCTTCTACATTAAAGGACTAGAAACCTTGGAATATGATATTCTGGAGGGCAAAAGAGCTAGGATTAGAACCAAGAATCACCTATCCAGCAAAACTAAGTATAATGGAGACTAAATGAAATAGATTTTCAAGTATTCCTGATGAAAAGACCAGAACTGAAAAGAAAATTTGACTTTCATATATAAGATACAAAAGAAGCCCCCAAAGGTAAAGAGAAATCATAAGGGATTCAATAAAGTAAAATTGTTTATATTCCCACATGGGAAAATGATATTTATAACTCCTAAAAGCGTTCTCATTATTAGGGTGCTTAGAAGTATACATAGACAGAAAGCAGATGTGTGAGTTGAATGTGATAGTATGATTATCTAAAAAAATTTAATTAAATTAAGGGATGATAAAGAAGAATGCACTGGGAGAAGGGAAAAGGAAGAGGTAGAATGGGATAAATTATCTGAATATAAAAGAGGCCTGAAAGAAATTTTATAGTGGAGGAAAAAATGAGGGAAGCAGGAAGGGGAACACATGAACCTTACTCTAATCCAGTGGTTCTCAACCTTCCTAATGCTGTAACCCTTTAATACTCACATTTGGGCATATCAGCATGTGGGCAGACCTGCCTGGAGACAGATAGAGGAGCAGTGTCTCGGTTCCTAAGACCATTGGAAATATGTGTTTTCCAATGGTCTTAGGTGACCCCTGTGACCACTTTGAAAGGGTCATTCAACCCCCAAAGGGGTCGCAACCCACAAGTTAAGAACCACTGCTCTAATCAAATCTGGCTCAAAGAGGGAATACATACTCAATTGGAAACTATCTTACCATACAGGAAAGTAGGAAGGGAAGACTATAAGACAAGAGGAATGGAGCTGATAAAAAGGAGGGCAGTATGGGGGAGGTAAAAGTCAGAAGTAAAACACTTTTGAGAATGAAGAGGGTAAAAAGAGAGAGAGAGAGTAGGAGAAGCAGGGGAAAGATAGGCTGGAGGGAAAGACATAGTTGGTAATTATTATTGTAGAAAAAGGGGTTTTTTTACGGTTTCTTTGACAAAGACTTCATTTCTCAGACACATAGAAATCAAACATATAGAAATAAGAGCAATTTCTCAATTGATAAATGGCCAAAAGATAGGAACAGGCAATTTTCAGGCAAAGTATTCAAAGCTATCTATAGCCATATTAAAACAATGTTTTAAATCACTATTGATGGGAGAAATGCAAATCAAAACAACTATGATTTACTACCTCACACCTGTCAGATTGGTTAATATGACAGAAAAAGAAAATTACAAATGTTGGAGGAATGTGGGAAAATTAAAGCACTAATGTACTATTGGTTGAAGTTGTATACTGATTCAACCATTCTGGAGAGCAATTTGGAAGTATGTCAAAAAGGTGTAAAATCACACATAACCTTTGACCAAGCAATAATACCACTAGGTCTGTATCCCGAAGAGATTTTTAAAAAAGGAAAAGGATCTATGTGTACAAAAATATTTATAGAAGCTCTTTTATTGGTGGCAAATGATTGAAAATTGAGGGAATGCCCATTAATTGGGGAATGCCCAAACATGTTATTGCATATGATTGGAATGGAATACCATTGTTTCAAGAAATAATGAACAGGATGCTCTTAGAAACACAGGGAAAGATTTACACAAACTGATGCTAAGCGAAATAACAGAACCAGGAGAACATTGTAACAGTAATATTGTATATTGATCTGCTATGAATAACTTAGCTGTTCTCAGCAACACAATGGTCCAAGACAATTCTGTAGTACTTAGGATAAAAAATGCTGTCTCTCTCCAGAGGAAAAAAATGGTAGAACCTGAATGCAGAGCAAAGATACCTTATCTTTACTTTATTATTCCTGAGGTTTTTTGTCTGTGTCTTCTTTCACAGAATGACTTATGTGGAATTGTGTTTTGCATTACTACACATGTAACCAATGTCAAATTGCTTGATATCTCAATGGAAATGTTTTGCATGACTACACGTGTATAACCTATGTTTAATTGCTTCCCTTCGCAATGAGGGGAGGGAGGAAGAGAATTTGGAACCTAAAATTTAGAAAAAGTAATGTTAAAACTGTTTTCACATGCAATTGGGAAAAATTAAAAATTACATAAGATTTTTTTTAAAGGAAGGGGAGTAAAATCCAACTTGACTCAACCTGATAGGCTGACTTGGACAGTTTTTATTGTTTTTCACTCATTTCCAGTCATGCCCAACTCTTCATGACTCCTTTTGGGGTTTTTCTTGGCAAAGATACTGGAGTGATTTGCCATTTCCTTCTCCAGCTCATTTTACAGATGAAGAAAGTGAGGTAAACAGGGTCAAATGACTTGCCCAGGGTCACATAGCTAGTAAGAGCCTGAAGTCAGATTTGAACCCAGGAAGATAAGTCTTCCTGTCTTCAGACCTGGCATTCTATCCACTACATCATCTAGCTGAGTACTCTATTAACTAGTGAAAAGTAGATTATCAGAAACTAAGAGATATGAAGGTCTCCCACAAAAAAATGAAATAACAAAGACATCAAGAGAAAAAGATTCAGTGAAATCCCAACTCACAAAAGTTAAATCAATGAAAAGTGTCAAAAGTCAGAATAAACAAAACCTCAAATAAAAAACAAGACTTTCTTTAGGAACAGTATTACTATAAAGGAAAATCAAAGAAAGTACCTGATAAAAGAGAAAACGCTTTGGACTTTATAGAGCTCATAAAACAACAAGACATTTCAGAATGGTGAAAAATAAAAACAAATCCATAAAAAGACAACATTAGGAATGAATGTGGGTCAAAAAATTGAAGTTTTCAATATATAATTGAAAAACTCAATTAAAAAATTAGGATGAATCAAATCCAGGATAGAAAATCTCTCAAAATAAATGAAAGATTAAAAGGTTTGGAATACAAAAAATACCTAAAATGCAAGTAAAAGCAGAACTCTGCAGCTTCCCCCATAACCACCTCAAATACCTATAAAATATGACTCTAGATAATTTTTAGATCTTGAGAACCCACAAAATCACAGAAAAGCACATCTCCTACTGAAGGTATCCCAGCAGGCAGACAGAAAGAGCTCCTTGTAAAGCACTGGGAGCCGAAACCAGCCCAGCCTGAAACTGAGGCTTGGCACCAGGGCAGTAAGGGCAAGCCACAGCTAGAGCTTTGGGGAGAGCAGATCACCCACAGCTATGGCAGTTGCCAGAATTATCAACCTATAAGAAACAAGGACAGAGTGAAAGGTCAGTGGAAATCAGCTAAATTTGGGGGAAAGGACCAGGTCCGGCCAACTGCCCCCAGGGCAAGAAACAGTGCAGTGGCCCTGCAGCTGCCTAGAGGTGGCTGCTTCAGAATTCTGGGCCTGAACATTGGAGGGAAACCAAGCAATCATTCAGAGGCTAACTATTCTTGCCTTAATCTGTCTGTATTGGGATTGTGGTCTTGGGCGGCGGTGCTGAGGAGTGACCAGTGAGCCAAAGCTGGTTGGGGCTGCAGAGACAACAGCCTCCTAATAGCTCTGGAAGTTTTTTAAAGCTTCAGCAATTTTGGACAAAGCTTTTCTCTCTGAAAGCAGAGTCTCATAGAGCTAAAAAGTCAAGTAATTGACTGGCAATATGAGCATGCAAAAGAAGCAAAGTAAACACAGCAACCCGACTATAGATTCCTTTTTGGGGGACAAAAAGTATCAAAGCATGAAACAGAAGGGAGTCGACACAGTCAGAAGTCTCAAACCAAAAGCTTCCAAGAAAAATGTAAACTGATTACAAACCATACAGGGGCTTAAGAAGGATTTTGAAAACCAAATGAGAGAAGAAGAAGAAAAATTGGGAAGAGAAATGAGAATGATGGAAGAATATCATGAAAAGAGAGTCAACAACCTGACTGAAGAAAATAACACCTTAAAAAACAGATTAACCCAAATGGCAAAAGAGGCCCAAAAAGCCAATGAGAAGAAAAATGCCTTAAAAAGTCGAATTTTCCAGATGGAAAAAGAATCTCAAAAGCTTTCTGAAGAGAATAATTCCTTCAGAATTAAAGTGGACCAAATGGAAGCACATGACTTTATGAGAAATCAAGATACTATTAAACAGATCCAAACAAATGAAAAAAATAGAAGGCAATGTGAAATATCTCCTTGAAAAAAAACCACTGACCTGGAAAATAGATCCTCAGGAGAGACAATTTAAAAATTATTGTACTACCTGAAAGCCATGATAAGAAAAAGAACTTAGAAATCATTCTTCAAGAAATAAATCCTCAAGGAAAATTGCCCTGATATTTTAGAACCATGGGGCAAAATAGAACTTGAAAGAATTCACCAATCATCTCTTGAAAAAGATCCCCAAAAGAAAACTCCTAGGAATGTTATAGCCAGGTTCCAGAGTTCCCAGATCAAGGAGAAAATATCACAAGTTGCCAAGAAGAAACAACTTGAATACTGTGGAAACACAATCAATTAACCCAGCATCTAGCAGCTTCTACATTAATGGATAAAAGGGCCTGGAATATGATATTATGGAGATCAAGGAGCTAGGACTAAAACCAAGAGTCATCTACGCAGCAAAATTGAGTATAACGTTTCAGGGCAAAATGTGGTCATTCAATGAGGTGGAGGACTTTCAAGTATTCTTGCTGAAAAAAACAGAACTGAATAGAAATTTTGACATTCAAATACAATAAGCATGAGAAGGTAAATATGGAAAAGAAATCATATAGAACTTATCAGAGTTGATCTATTTACATGCCAACATGGAAAAACGGTAATTGGAACTTATGAAACTTTTCTCAGTATGAGGATAGGTGAAGGGAATATAAATGTATATACATATATATATGTGTGTGTCTGTGTGTGTGTATGTATGTATGTATGTATGTACACATACACATATGTCTATATAGGATGGTATATCTATGTGTATGAATACATATCTGAGTGTGTGTATGTATGTGTATAGGTATACATAGAAAGAGGACACAGGATCAATTTAATAGGAAGGGATGATATTTTAAAAGGTGAAATTGAGAGGTGGGAGAGGGTTATAATGAGAGGAGACAGGGAGAGACAGAATGGAATTAATCATCTCATATAGATGGGGCAAGGGATAATTGCTACAATGGAGGGGAAGAACAGGAAGGCAAAAGAGACAGGCTCAACTTTACTCTCATTGAATTTGGCTTAGGGAAGGAATGACATAAACTCTGAATTGGGTATCTTGCCATACAGGAGAGTAGGAAACATGGGGATGAGAGGTGGGATGATGGAAGGGATGGCAGGAACAAGGGGGAGGGTTATTAGCAGCATACACTTCTGTAAAGGGACAGGGACAAAGTAGAAAATAGAACAAGGCGGGGCGCAGCATAGGAAGGAAGGAAATATAGTCAGTCTTTCACAATATGTCCATTGTGGAGATGCTCTGTATAACTACACATGTACAGCCTGCATTGAATTGCTTGTCTTTCCAGTGGGAGTAGGTGATAAGGCAGGAAGGGAAAGAATCAAGAATTTAAAGTCCTATAATCAAATGTTAAAATATACATACATTTATTATTATTATTATTATTATTATTATTATTATTATTATTATTACATGCAACTGGGAATTAAGATATACAGGCACTGGGGTAGGGAGATGCATCTTGCCCTACCCGAAAGTCAGAGATGGGAGAGGACATAGGAGAGAACAGATTGGGTCAGGGAGTATACAGTGGGATGGCTGTTTTGGGGTGGTGGGTAGGGGAAAGATGGGGAGAAAATTTGTGACTCAAAATCTTGTGGAAATGAATGATGTAAACTAAAAATAAACAAAAGTTAATTTCAAAAAAGAGCACATGAACGCTAAACAAGACAAAATATCTGAACTTAAAGACAGGATGCATGGAGATGAATGAAAGAACTAAGGTTTCCCACATGGACATGACAAATAAAGCAAAACCTGAATGTGTTAACACAGGATATAAGAAAACTGTCCAGCACTTGTGCATGCAGGCATTTACATAAATTAAGCTTTTACTTAAAGTGTCCCTTAAGAGAATCTACAGGTTATTGACAGAAAGAAACACATGTCAATGGCAAACTTGACACATTGTGTTTAATTTTTTCCTCCTTAATTTTTTAATTTAAATTTTTTTTGCAATTTTAAGTTCCAAATCCTCTTCCACCTTTCCAAATCTTTTCAAACACCAGCTAAAGTCCTACTATCTATAAGAAATCTTTCCTAGTCCTCCTTAATCTTAGTGCCTTCCATCTGAAATTGCTGCTCATTTTTTCCCATATATATTTCTTATTTCTGTGTTATTGTCTGTATTTGTCTCCCTTACTAGACTGTGAGCTAGCTCCTTAATAAAAGTGATGTGTTTTTTTGCCTTTTCTTTGTATCCCTAACATTTAGAATAGTGAATGCCTGGAAAATAGTAGGCACTTAACAAATCCTTGTTGACTTCACTTCTCACTGATCTAGGCAACTTTCTGAAACTATAGTTTTATAAACTGCAGATAAGGTATTGACTTGCATTGGTAGATGGAATATTCTGACAGGATATATCCTTGTACCAATGGAATCAGATGTTCATATCTCTATCCCATCCTATCAGTGACTTCAATAAAGGCACAAATGATTTAGTTAATAAATTGATTGGAAAGGACAAAATCCATAAAAATCAAGCATTGGCATGAATCCAAGAGGATTAAATGTGATAAAGACAAAGGCAAATTCTTACATTTTAAAAATCAAAAGGATTAGATTGCAGAGGCATTGTTAGATAGTTGTTGTTCTGATAAATATTTCTGGGTTTTAGTGGATTGCCAACTTAATGCGAGTCAACAGTGTGATGATGATTAGCCATAAAAGCTAATAACTGAGTTCAAATCTGGCCTAAGACACTCACTAGATATGTGACTCTGTGTAGCACCAATGTAATATTTACAGTGCCCACGGTCCCTCTAAATATATCTGCACGGTGCTCTGTCACATACATAGTCAAATATAGCAGACTATCCATATATAAGACAAAAGCAAAACATTTATTCATATACCAGAAAACCAAATCCCAATACCAGGAAACCAGATCTATCATAGCAATGTAGAAGTTAATGCACCACAATGTAGCATAGAGCCACATCATACTTTAGCCTTCCCACAAACCAAAACAAGATCAAGATTTACTCACAAGCCTATCTATTTCCCTCAAAAGCTTACTCTCCTCCCAACCATCTAGCTTGCTCTGACTCCCAGCTTCCTGTGGACTCTGCTCCAGCCTTCAGCAAACTTTTCCTACCACAGGCTCCATGTAATTACATTCAGCCTCATAGTGGGACAGGGTATGTTTTCAAAGCAGGGAAGGTCTTCAAATTCCCATTGCCATTACACTCTGGGAAAGTCACTTAACCCGATTTGTCTCAGTTTCCCCACCTGTAAAGTGGTCTGGAAAAAGAAATGGCAAATCACTCCAGTATCTTTGCCCAAAAAAAAACCCAGATAGGGTTATAAAGAGTTGAACATGACTGAATATGATTTTCCCCTTGTTATTTGACATAGCTCTAGAAATTGTAGTAATGGTCATGAGAAAAGGTAGAAATTATAAAGACAAAAAAGACAGGAAAAGAGGAAATAATATAATCTCTTTGGTCTCTGACATAGTGGTTTCCTCAGGAAAAAAACTCTTAAAACAGCACAGAAAAATTGAGATAACAGTTTCCCTAAACTAGCAGGGGTGAATGGTCTAGACCTAACTCTGCTTAGCTTCTAAGAGTTGTTTGTTCAATTTTCAGTCCAAGCATTTACGCCTTGGAAATCTATAAAAGCCACAAATTAAGGTTTGATTTGTTGTTTTATTGGTTTTTTAGACTTAAGAAATTATTGAAGAAAAAGGTTAATAAAAAGTTAATAAAAAATTTTAAAAGTTAATAAAGAAAAGGATTAATAAACCAGATTAGATTTAAAACTATGTTGTGTGCTATGGAAATATTGCCAAGTCTGGAGTCAGGAAGACATGAGTTCAAATTTGACCACAGACACTTACTAGCTGCATGACCCTGGACAAGTCACTTATCCTCAGTCTGCCTCAGTTTCCTCATCTATAAAATGCAAATAATAATAGCACTTACCTCCTGGGGTTGTTGTGAGGATCAAAAGAGATTATTATTATTATAAAGAACAGTGCTTGGCACATAGTAAACACTAAACAAACGTTAGCTATGGTGATGGTGATGATGGTGATGAGGGTGATGATGATGATGATGATGCATTTTCAGATACCAGGTTGTTAAGCATTACCAGCACAAGTAAATGTGTTGGATATAAAATATACTTAAAAAGATTTATAGTGTTTTTATAGAGCAATCACAAAATCCAGAAAGAAATAATAAAAAATAAAAAACAATTAATTTTCCTAAAATTCGTAAAATATCTGGGAGTCAGTCTACCAATGCACATGTATAGATGCAATTAATAATTACTCCCCAAAGAAATAAAGAATGGCTTAAAGACCTAGAAGGATATTCAGTATAAATGGTTGGGTTGCATGAATGTAATCAAAATAATGATTCTACCACTTAAATACTGAATTGGTTCTATACCAGTCATACTACCGAAAGGATATAGAAGAAAAGACTAGAGAGAAGAAGGTGAAGTAATTGAAACCAATAACTCCATTTTTCAATAAATCAAAATAAAGTTACTGGGGTTGAAGTCTCCACTTAAAAATTACTGGGGAAAATGGAAAGTGGTTTGACAGAAATGTGGCTTAGCTGTACATAATAAAAATAGCTAGCATTATATGTTGCTTTTAGGTCTGTAAAGAGATTTACCTTTTTTAGCTCATTGGATCCTCACATCAATTTACCTTTGACGTGGGCAATCTTATTACCTCTATCTTACAGATGAAGAAACTAAGTCAGTGAGAAGTTAAATGATTAGTCCTGAGTCACACAGCTAATAAATATCTGAGGCAGGATTTGAACTCAGATCTTCCTGATTCTGAGTCCAATGCTCTATCCACTACTTTGCCTAGCTGCTAGTATCTTACAAAATATAACATATTAACCTCAGAATGGACACAAGACCTACATATTAACATGAAAAATCTTAGAAGAGAATTAGAAGAGCTTCCTTTTTTTCAACCACATGGAAAAGGGAGTAATTCTTAGCAAAACAAGAGTAATGATTATAAAAGATAATAGAGACAATTTTAAGTACATGAAATTGAAAACTTTTATATAAACAAACTGAATACAACTAAGATAAGAAAGGAAAGAGCCAACTGAGAAAAAATTCTATCAAATATCTCTGGCAAGGGTCTGATATAGAAGATACAAAGTTAACTAATACAAATAAATGAAGGTCAAAGTCATTCCCCAAGAGAGCAGTCCAACAACAGAAATAAATGGTTCCCACAATAAAAATCACAACTGTTGACAATCATATGAAAGAATACTCCAAATCACTAATCATAGGAGAAATTCAAATTAAAATGACTCCGAGGTTTCACTTCACAGCCAGGCAATTGACAAAAATGACAGAGGACAAACATTGTAAATGCTGGAGAAGTTGTAGAAAGATAGGCACACTGATGCATTGCTGGTGTATTTGTGTATTGATCCCACCATTCTGGAATGCAATTTGGAGATATGCCCCCTTTATAGCATATAGGGAAAGATGAGAAATCAGAAGACCTAGATTTTAGTCCTTACTCTTACCAATTAGCTCTGTTTCATTCAGCAGTTATGATGCTCTTAAAGCTCAGTTTCTATATTTATTTTTTAAGTGGGGGAGGTCAGGGTAAAATAGATGAGCCCTAAGATTTCTTTCAACTCTAGTAAATTATTAGGGGAAGGGAAAGTGGGGGGAATCTTGACATATGACTTCGGTATGACATTCTAGGCATGGAAACTATGCTATGAAATTTTAGGCTTGGTGGTATGGCCTTACTCAAAAGAGAAACTGAAAAATAACCACTGCAGACTCCTTCCAATCTGAAGGCATGATCACCTCTTAATGGGTCCTAGATTACAGTTAGAAGGAACCTGGATGTCACGTAATCCATTTCCCTTGTCTTAAAGTTGAGATGATAGACTCACAAAGTTGAAATGAGTCGCCCATATTCACATAAAAAGTTAAGGAACAGAGCAGGAATTTCAAATCAGGGTCTTTGGCATCAAATCAAGTATTTCTCCTGAACTGATATGCTGAAACACATGGTATCCCATTGTAGGAGAAGCAATAAAGTCATGTGGCCATTAGTGCAGGGCTCACTACAAGAGGTTTGTTCTTTATTGTCTTACTCCCCCTATTCCCACCTTATTAAACAGCATCTGAAACAGCTTGCTACTGCATATGCCTTTCTTATCCTCACAAGCAACAGCCAGGACTCAAGGGATTGACTGTAAAATGTGATGTGTCCAATTCAGTTCTATGATCCAGATTTAAGTCACATAAGATCTCCTGTGATTTAAGTCATATCCATCTTGTATATCAGTTAGAATGGTCTAAGAAATATTCCTTTAAGACTGAAAAATTCAAATTTGATAAAAAAAAGTATATTTTAAAAGATGTAAAAAGGAATTTTAAAGAACAGCAAGAGATAGAGACAAAGAGAAATACTTCAAGTCTCCTGGAGCAATCTTTAGACCATAATATTTACATGTATAATTTGCTGAAAGAAAACTATATGTTAAGAGAGAAATTCATCTCCATACATATACATATATATGTTTATAAGTACCTATATACGTACTGTTCTATAATTCTAGTAAATTTTATATTGATGACCTGTATCTATAGAGATGTCATATAGGTAGAGAGGAAATGTGATACAGTGAATAGAATCAGAAATGTGTCACTTCTGACACATACTATGTGACCCTAAGTCACTTAATTTCTCAGTACCCTGAGCAGATCTCCAAGTTTCTACATTGCAAAGAAAGTGCTTATCTCCATTGGTAAAGAATTTTCTGAACTGAGATGTCATCATAGATCTAATGATATAGGTCTAATCACAATAGCTATGGGCTTAGATACAGACAAACAGACATAGATACAGATTAGATATTGATATTGACATAGATATAGATGCTGATCAATGTTCAGGGATTTCTCTAAGGTGCTGATCTGCCTTGATAGAGGAAGTTTCTCTATTTGGAGTTTCTTATAAAAATGAATCACAGGTCCAGTAAAAAAAAAAGGTAATTATAAAGGCATATGCAAGTATGTTTATGTTTTCATGCATATACAGACTTTCAGGTATATACACATATGTGTGTAAATATAAAGAAACACAGGTAACAGTAGTGGGGGATGGGGTAAAGGGATCACCTACTTGACTCTAAATGCACTAGATACTCAATATATAATTGCTTTTTCAATTTATTAAGACAGGAGATTTAGTAAAGGAATCACCTACTTGACTGGTAAGGCAAACATTTAAAAGCACTCAAGGAAATACCAGACTGGGAAATGTGGTAAATGAAAGCTCTGGATTCCTGAGATGGTAACGTGCCATCTCTATGGAATTCACATTTGATTACATGACTTAACACTGATTTATGGAAACTTCCAAGCTGCCCAGTCATTAACGGGTCAGTATCCGAGTTCTCTATCCAATCCAGGGCACACAGGGATGGGAATTTTGGCCAGGAGTATCCCTAAACAGTGACACTTCAGAAGGGAAGTTTATATTTGCCCGTCCTTTGGAAGTGGTACTCCAAGTACTCCCATAGGACTTACTTCAAATCTCAATATTTTGTATCTGCTCCATTTTGCCAGCCTTTACTATATTCCAATCATTAGGATGTTTCTGTTTATGAAAAACAATGGTTCCCCACTCCTCCTCAAAGGAGGATCCACAGCTCATTTCCTCCCACAAACATTTGAGTCTCATGGGATTTTGGCTTTTACAATCCAGTCTGGAAGTCAACCAAGGTTCCTGTCTTTTTCCAGTCATATGGAATCTCTTGAGTTCTCTAATCACTGCTGTCTCTAAGATTTCTTCTGCCAGTTTCTTGTACTCTCTGAGAGGAATCTGTCAAATCTAGTGGATCTAAATCTGTCCACCTCACTACAGGTTCCAAATGTCCTGTATCTAAGACAGCCAGCCCCACTTTGGTTTTCCTACCTGAGACGGATAGAAGGCTCTGATGTGTAAAAAGTTACTTTTTCCAGGGTCCAAATCTGAGTCAATAAAAAAATTCCTCAAGGATAGCTGGCAGTGGGTATGAAGAAATGTATATTCTGATGAATTCGAGAGAACTGTAGAATTGGAGATATCATTCATTTTCTTGTGCCTTCAAAAATAACTGTAATTGGCAACTGTGGTGAAGGGTTTTCATTGATGAAAGGAACTTCTCAGTAAGGAAACTTTGTCTCTCAATGCAGATCTGAAGCTTTCCTGAAACTTGGAACCATAATTGTGGAGAGTAGCCTAGAATCACACAGTCAAAATGTGTTGGGGGTGGGACTTGAACAGAGGTCTTCCTGAGGCAAGTTCTCTGTTAGATAAAGCTGACTCTCCTTTTCCCTACTTTTGTAAAACAGAAACACACCAGAACTGGGTTGGAACTAAAGAGGTTACTCCCTTTCTTTCAGAGGTAATGGAGGTAGTACAAGTGGCCTCTGTCTACATATTTCTCTTTTTCCTTTCTTTCTTTTTTTTTTTTTTTTTTTTTTTTTTTCGGCATGAACATTAGAAGCAGGATTTGAACTGGGGTCTTCCAGTCTCCGGTCCGGGTCACTGTGTCTCATATCACACAATCTCAGTCACAGTGGGATAAATACTGGAGGCGAGATTGGGATTGGGAAACATAGACCGGGGCCGTAGAGGAGGGACTTCTCTTGTCCAATCCCTTCATTTTTTTTATTTTATTTTATTTTATTTTTAATTTTAATTTATTTTCTTGGTTACATTGTTCATTTCCACAAGGTTTTGAGTTACAAATTTTCTCCCCTTTTTGTCCCTACCCCCCAGCCCAGAACATTGATCCCACTGTAAGGCCCCTCCCACAATCTGTTCCCTTTTATGCCCTCCTCCAACACCTCTCTAGCTTTCTAGCAGGGCAGGGAGCTCCTCCCTGCCCCTGTCCCTGTATGTATTATTTCCCAG
>CM053593.1:351757418-351774483 GCA_028646575.1 Pseudocheirus occidentalis
ATTGAATAGGAAGGGATAATACTTTAAAAGGTGAAATTCTGAGGTGGGAGAGGATTAGAATGAGAGGTGACAGGGAGAGACAGAATGGGGTTAATCATCCCTTACAGAAGAGGCAAGGGATAACTGTTACAATGGAGGGGAAGAACAGGGAGGCAAAAGGGAAAGAGTCAACTTTACTCTCATTGAATTTGGCTTAGGGAAGAAATGACATAAATTCTAAACTGGGTATCTTGCCACACAGCAGAGTAGGGGGGATGGGGATGAGAAGTGGAATGACAGAGGGCAGGGCAGGGTCGGAGGGAGGGTTGCTGGAAGTACCCACTTCAGTAAAGGGACAGGGACAGGGTAGAAAATAGAACAAAGGGGGGGGTGGGATAGGAAGGAGGGACATATAATCAGTCTCTCACAATATGTCCACTGTGGATATGTCCTGCATAGTTACACATGTACAGCCTGTATTGAATTGCTTGTCCTTCCAGTAAGGTGTGGGGGGAGTGATAAGGGAGGAACTGAAAGAATCTAGAATTTTAAGTTCTACAATCAAATGTTAAAATATTTATACATATATATTGTTGTTGTTGTCGTTGTTAACTACATACAACTGGGAATTAAGATATACAAGCACTGGAATAGGAAGAACCATCCTGCCCTACCAGAAAGTTAGACGGGTGATGTAGGAGGACATAGGAGACAGCAGATTGGGGAGGGGCTTTATGGTGGGATTGCTGTTTTGGGGTTGTGGGTAGGGAAAGATGGGGAGAAAATTTGTAACTCAAAATCTCGTGGAAATGAATGATGTAAACCAGAAAATAAATAAAGTAGTTTTTTTTTAAAGAAAGAAGTAGGGTTCCATGGTTGGGGATAATAGTGCTATTGGGCTTCTAGGCTGAGTCAACCCAGAAATAAATTCAGAATTAACTTGCATTTTTTTTCCAGTAGGAAGGAGAAGCAATGATCTAAGTACCAATGGTGTGTTATCTCTGTCTTTTCACAAACTATCCCAAGTGCCTGGGCTGTTCTCCCTTCTTCACTTCTGTTTTTCAGAATACTTAGTTCTTTTCCAAGTTCAGCTCTGGTGCTATCCATTACATTACATGAAGACTTTCCTTATCCCTCTCATTGTCTTCTCTCCTTAAATCCATAATTTTGAACATACTCTATATTAATGCATTTTATATAGATTATATTCCTCTCTCCCCATAAAATGTAAACTTCTTGAAGAGTTTCAATTGTTTCAATCAGCAATAAACTTACCTTCATGTCAAGGCTAGTTTGCCTTTGTATCCTCAACACCTAGTAAAGTGCCTTACATATAGGGGAAACTTATAGAATATTGAAATAAAATGAATTTTTATGCAAGTACAGGTTTTATCATACAACATCTGAGACCCCTTCCAATGCTGAGATGCTGTAATTCTGAACTCCTGAAAATAATAGCACTCTCCATGTTCTCCTGACTTGGTATCAAAGGCATCCACTCAAATTGCATTGCTAACTTTTTCCTTTTAAAAAATGCAGAAACAAAGGCTAAGTTATTGCCTCCCTGGACATCAGCAGAGAATTTAGTGTATTTTATTATTCTTCATAGTATAATACAGACAGAGTAATACAACTTCAAGTATGATTATCTCTTCTATTTTGATAGTCTCCATGTCTCCCATTCCAGTGAATTGTTCAACCCTATAGTACTATCTGATGTCAGTTCTTGGATCCCAGTTGTTTCTTTAAAATGATTCCTCCCCTTTGGGTGGTGTTTTACTTTCTCTAATAAAAGACTATTCTTTGAGAAGAACAGCATGAGTGTCTCCCATCTACTCCTCTCCTTTTTACCCTTTATTGTCCCTCTTTAAGGAAATTCAATAATTCTGAACTGAATTGTAAGCACATTACATCACTTTTCTTGACTAAGGATACTACCAGTTGGTGAAATATAAACTAGGAATGAGTTTTTGCTTTTTAATTAATTAATTTGGGTTTAATTAAATTCATTAAACATTATTAAGCACCTAGTCCATACAAGGCACTGTGACAGACACTTGGGATACAGAGAAGAAAACAAATAGTTCCTATACTGAAGGAATTTCCATTCTACTAGGATAATACACCCATTATGTAAACAAATAAGTAATTTACAAGGTATACACTACAAGAGATTGGGACTGAATTTGTGATTTCATTGGTGTTCACTCCTAAATGAGACAATTCTTCTACCACATTCTCTGTCACTTGAATTTTAGAGAGTTATGAGAACTGAGTGACCCTCAGCAAGTCACTTAACTTCCATCTGCCTCAATTTTCTCATCCATAAGATGGGGACAATAATAGCACCCACCTACCAAAATTAATGTGAGGAACAAATGAAAAAATATTTGTAAAGTGTTTTGCAAAACTTAAAGTGCTAGCTACATTTAAGTATTAAATAAGTGTCTGCAACCAGATTTGAACTCAGGTCTTCTTAACTTCAGCTCTAGCACTCTATCCACTGTGCCATCTAGCTGCATGACTTGGAAAATACTGTTATTAAAAAATTAGGTCTTTTGTGGCATTGAGCCTTCAAAGCCATGGCCTTCCTGACCTTCAAAAACTCAAGTTCACCTGCATGTTCTTCTGAGGCATCAGAATGATACTTTTGGGAAGACTCTGCCCAGAATAGATGCTTAATAAATGTTTGTTTTATTAAACTGAGTGGAATTGAATCACATCAAATTGGGCTGAATTGATTCTAAACTTTATGATCTGTTTATATCCTAAATATGCTGATTCTTCTGTCCAACGCTATGACTTTTGAAGAGGATCTCATAAGAAGCCGTCTCCCTAGGTCTCCCCAGCAAAGTTCACTCATTTTTCCTTGGTTCCCCTCAATGTCACCTCTTCCTAGGATTATTTTACTGGACCTCAGGCAGCCCTGTTTCCCTAGGTCCTGCAAGTGTAAAATTGATGACATAATCATGTTAGACCGTCTACGAGACTCTTACAAGGGGATTAGACTATTATCAACAAATCGGGGGCTAAGTATTGTTTTATTGGAGTGGGAGTGTTTTCAATTAATTTGTAATTAAATAAAGGAAGCAATTTAACAAGGCTTGGAGAGAGATTCCAGGGGAAAGTTTATCTCATCTGTCTCAGCTGTGCATTCCACCCGTACAAAATCATTGTTTAGATCATGGACATGTTATATGATCTGACCTATAGGTGTAATTCAATAAAACATCAATATTTTCCTTCTATTAACCTCTGGTGCTGGGATGAATGGAGAAAGCTGCCTTTCATGCCCTCTTCCATGCTCTAAATCCTTACCCGGAGTGCTCTGACAGGTGTTCCTGTTAAAATGTCCAACACTGTCCAAATCAGGCAGATCTGTCTCTTTCTGGACAGAACCCAGAAACCTTTTGGGGGTATTTCTCATATCCAAGTGCCATAAGGGGAGGGACAAAAGAAAATATAAACCAAAATGAAGGTTTAGAAGTCAAGTCCAGGGCTGTGACTTTAGATTGGGGTCTAAATTTTAAAAAGTCTCCATCATAGCAGCCCAGAAAAAATTATGCCTCCTTGTCCAGTCCTATCTTTCTGAAACAAGAGAGGCTAGTTGTGTGACTTCAGGTTATTTACATCCCCTTCTCTGGGGCTTAGTTTCCCCATCTGCAAATTGAGAGAACTAAACTGATGTCCCTTTTAACTTATGTCCCTTTCACCATTTTATAATTATGTGGAAGATTAGATTGAAAAACTAAGAGATAGGATACAGTCCATCTCCCTCCCCTTTGTTTTTCCTTTTCTACCTCTGGTCAAGATGTGAGTTGGTAGCCCTTTATACTGTGGTTTGGAAGGTAGCTGACATATTAGGTTCATAGCACCATAAACTTACAACTGGAAGGGATCTCAGAAAATGTCTACACCTACCTAATCATTTTTAGAGAGGAAGGAACTAAGTCCTAGAAAGATTAAATTACTTGTCCAGTGTTACATAGGTACTAAGTGCAGAGCAAGGATTCAAATGCAAGAACTTTGATTTCTATGTTTCCCAGTCTACTAGTCTGAGAAGAAATGCCAGGCCAAAGGCAATGATGAATTCTGATCGTTGGTTTCTCCTCAGAATTTCCTAGCTTTTTTATAGTGTCTCCCCTTGATTCGGTTTTGTTCTGCTGGGAAAGTCTTCTTCAGCATGAAACTTCCATTTAAAAAAAGGATTCTAACCTAATTTTATGTTGTTGAGCCCTTTGGCAGTCTGATAATATTTCTGGACCCCCTCTGAAAATAATGTTTTAATTAAATAGATAAAGTAAAATATACAGAAATCCTGAAGAAACCAATTATATTGAAATGTATTATTCAATTATATTGAATTTTTTAAAAAGTTTGTGGATCTCTGGTTAATAGCCCCTGACTTAGACAGTTTCTGGTTTTAGCCATGATCTCTGCTGCACAAGTAAATGTTTAAACAGCATCTACCATGGGAGTCACCACCTCCTTTGATCGTGACTTCCACCAATAAGCATGGGTACTACCTTTAGGTACTACCATTAGGGCTGAATACTGCTGGTGGTGCTGGTGAGGACCAAAGAAGTTAGATGACTTGCCCAGGATAACACAGTTAACTAGCAGTAGATTTCTGCCTAGGATCCAGGCTTTTTGATTCTCATTTGCTTTCAGAACATAGTTTTCATTATGCCATGGCTGCCTCCTGGGAATGAAATGTGATCATGCATTAAAGTGCTTTGTAATCATAAAGTCCTATATAACTGTCAGCGATTCTTATTATTATCATCACATTGTAAAAGACTTGGGATCTCTGAAAGACCCTGTTCAAGGTTTACTTTCCAAGGTGCCAAACAAAAATTAAACATCTAATCTTAAGGTGACGTGGCAATGAGTAGGTGGGGAGAGAATATGCAATATGAATGAATGCATAATAATTAGTTCATTATTAACATGCTGATCCTACGAAGTGTTGGAGTCAAAGAGGGACTGGGATTTCAGAAGAAAGCTCTATGTAATGGTAATTTGATCAAGAAGTGATTAGGATGTTTTTTATTCCTTCTTCTTGGAAAGTGCCAAGTGAAATATCTGATACATTTGATTTCAGTGTCTTGCCTTTAGGAGTCACTGTGGAGCAATCATATATTGGATCCTATAATTGGTCCTATAATTAATTCTAGGCCTGTGTCAACCTGGAATTCAGATTGTATGTTTGCCCATTTCCTGCTATCCATAGAATCGGAGAAAGGATTATAGAAATTGTTTAGTCCAAGCCCCTCATTTTGTGGGTGAAGAAGCTGGGGGTGGAGAGAAATATAGTGACTTAAGGAAATTCATGCCATTAGTCATAAAGTTGAATCTGGAATTCAGAACTCCTGAATTCCATTCTAGTATTCTTTCCATTGCCCTATACTACCTAGATTCAGAAGTCTTAACCTTTCCTATGTCATGGGCAGTTTGGAAAGTCTGTTAGAAGCCTATGAACCCATTCTCAGAGTAATTAGATATATGACATAAAACATATAAGATTGCAAAGCAAACCATTTTAAATGTAGTTATCAGCACACACATATATGTGCAAATATATTTTAAAAACGTATTCACAAAATGCTATCCACATCCTGAGAAAGAATCGATGAATGGAAATCAAAGCACATTATTTTCACTTCATTTGGTTTTTTTTTATTTCTTTTGTTCTGTTTCTTCTTTCACAACATGACTAATATGGAAATATGCTTTACATGACTGCACATGTATAAGCTATATCAGATTGTTTGCCATATTGGGGAGGGGGGAGGAGAGGGGTGGAGGGAGAAAAATTTGGAACTCAAAATCTTATAAAAATGAATGTTGAAAATTATCCTTACATGTAATTGGAAAAAAATAAAATGCTCTTTACATTAAAAAAAACAAGCAAAAAAATTCCCAGGTCCAATTTAAAAGTTTCAAAAGTTTAATCCAGGCAGTGTAACATATCTGAATCTCCAATTTAACAAATATTCATTAAACACAAACTATATGCTAGGCACTAAGACAAAACAATAATCTTCCTTGCCTGAGACTCAGCTGCCTATCACTAGATGAGTTCAACCAGTGTCCCTCTAGACAGCCATCTCTCAGGATTGTTTTAGGATTAATTCCTACATAGGGTAGGAGATTGGATCGGATGATATTTCTCATCTCTTCAACTCCAAGATTCTATGGATTCTATGGAATAATATCTATATTTCACAGAATCTCAGAAGTATTTCTGATGCACCTGACTAAGAATGCATTCTTAGTCTACAATATTCTAAGCAAGAGAACATACAGCTGTTGTTTAAAAATCTCCAACAACTTCCCAGCAGGCAAGCACTTTGAGCAGATGTCCACTTCCTAAGCAGCTCTCATGATTTCAGTCTCCTCCTAAACTCAGACTTCCTGATTAGAAAGAAAAGCAACAGGTTCCTCCGACTTCCATACAAAATGGAAGAATGAACCATCACAGAGGAGCTTAGATCTCTCATGTATATGTGTGCAATGATCTGAAAGAAAACAAGAGAAGATTGATCAAGAAATCCAAAAATAAATATCAATAAGCTCCTTCCTATGACCCAGGAACACACAAAAATATAATCAATATCCACGAGCCCTAGAAAAGGTATTACTTTGGGGCAGCCAGAATGAGTTCAGATGAACAGAGAGGAAGCAACAGAGTATCTAAACAAGGGACAGTCATTTTCAAAACTCTGATAACATACACTGATGCCTTCCAGTGCTCAGAGCACAGGTACTTCAGGTTTACATCTCCTGGCACTTTAATCCTCTTTATAGATGCATGCAATATTTCTTTTTTATGTGAAAGTTCTAGATTTTACATATAATATTCCTAGGACTTTTCCTTTTAGAGTTTCTTTCAGGAAATGATTGATGGATTCTTTTTACTTAATATTCTGTTTCTAATAGGAAGTTTTCATTTATGATTTCTTGAAATATAGTTTATAGGCTTTTTTTCTCTGTTACAGTTTTCATGGAGTCCAATGATTCTTTTTTTAATTGATTTGTTTGTTCACTTTTAGTTTACAAGATTCTGTTCCATAATCCCTTGATTTTCAAATTTTCTCCCTTCAATTACCCCAGAACCCCATGGAGGCATGCAATCAAGTACAGGATCTGCAAATACTTTCACATTGGACATTAGTCTGGTTGTATAGAAGGGTTGTAACCAGTAGGGTGAACAATGGGAAAAAAGAAAGAAAACCAAACATGAAAAAGAACGACAGCACGTAGATTGCTTCAGTTTCCATTTGAACTCTGTTATTTCTAGATCTTTCTCTGAAAAGTCCAATGATTCCTGAATGTTCTCCCCTTGACCTGCTTTCCAATTTAGTTTCTTTTTTAATATAATATATAGGGCATTTTTTTCAATCTTTTGATTTTGCTCTAATACATCTTGCTGTTTCATTATGTCATTGATTACTCTTTGGTCTGTTCTATTTTGTAGCAAGTCCATTACTGGGTATAACTTATTTCTTTCTCTTCTAAGCTCCTTATTCTCTATCCAATGAACCTCTTTGGGACTTAATTTCATTTCATTTTTCTGTTATGCTTCATTTCTTCTAGGTATTCATAGAACTCATGGAGAATCCATTTTTCCCCGTTGAGTATCTACAGTGTTATGGAGTTATTCCCTCCTATTAATCTAAGTTTAAGGGCATGTCTAGATCACTAATATTTCTAAACTCTAGGCAGTTTGTTCTTTGACTTGCTTCTCCAGCTTTACTTCTTGAAATAGGGTTTATACCAGAGCATCGCATCCTTTTGTGCTTTTAGGTGGGATGTTGCCCCCTCTTTAGTTTCATTTAAGTCCCTGGAGTTCTTATACCGACCTCTCCCTTATGTGGATAATATTATTCCTACCTTTGAACTTTTAAGCATCATAGTACTGAATTATTAGGGTACTCTGTGGCAGAATAATGGGGAACTTGAAGCCACAGCACCCAGACTGTCCTATTTTGGACTGCTGCCATATCATGCTGGCTACTGTCACTTCTGATGGCTTTCAAGATCTTCAATGTGCATTCATGCCCCCTTTTAAAGAGTTCTGACCATTTAGGGGACTCTTTCTACCCTAGAATTTCTTTTTTTGTAGGACAAGTTTATTTGCTTTTGGGTAGCCTTTTATTTTTTGGCCTTTGGAGCAGCTTCTTTCTGGGTGGGTGCCTTCTGGACAGGTCCCTTCTGAGTGGGTCACTTCTTGACTGGGGCCTTCTGGCCAGAGGCTTTCTGACCTTTCTACCCTAGAATTTCTTAAGGGTGTCTTTTCACTCTTGCTACCTCTTCTAGAGCTGTCTTTGCCAGAATTTCCCATTTCTATTTTCTTTGGGCTACTGATCAACTTTTGGTGTAGTTGTGTTGTAAAAAAAAAAAAAGCCAAATCATTGGATTTCTTGATCATTATTTGGACTGGTGAAAATTTCAGATTTTTGCTGGGGGTATATGGGGCAATGTGTACTGCTTCTGTTAAGGAATCTCCTTGTAAGAAGATTGTGATACAATATTCTGAAAGGCAAAATAGGAAGTTTTACAACTAAAAATTAACTGGCAAGACTGATCATAATGCTACAGGTGAAAAAACTGTAACTTGAATAGAAGACTTTCAAACTTTCCAGAGCTGAGTATAAGCTCTCAGTTGTAAATATGGTCACCAGTAGAAATTCAGTAAGCAATTACAAAAAGCTAAACAATGAATCACATTCTAACAATGTGAGAAGACACAAATACCCCTTCAAATTCTAATGTTCTTGATGGTCACAAACTAATAGTCTTGAGAGAAGAAGGGAAAGAGAGAGTTAAAGGGAATATAATAGTGAAAAATGAAAAAAATAGTGGGTAGAACTTATAATATCTCATTGCATTAACAAAGTGGCTAAAGCAAAAAATAATTAAAAGATTAAACTCTATGAGTAAGTTTGATTTATATCAGGAATTCAGGGTTAGTTTAATATTAGGAAAGTTAAATATAATAAATCATTAATAATAAAAACAACATGACTATATCCTTGGATATAGAAAATGTTTTTGAAAAAATATAATGCCACTTAATGGTTTTTTTTTATTTTAAAACATAGGAACAAATAGAGCTTTCCTCACTATGATAAATATCATCTTTCTGAAATTATGAGCTAGCATTATTCATAATGGCAAAACTATAGAGGCCTTGTAGTGAGATCAATCATATAGCAAGGATGTCTATTATTACCAGTATTATATGATATAGTGCTAGAAATTCTAGCTGTGGTATAGCAAGACAAGAACAAGAAATAAAGGAAATGAGCGAAGGTAAAGAGGAAACAAACATGCCACATTTTGCAGATGTTACAGTAATCTCCTTAGAGAACCCTAGAGATTTAAGCTAAAAATTCATTGAAACAATTAGCTTCAGCCAAGTAGCAGACTGTAAAATAAATGGACACATATCATCAACTTTTCTATATATTATCAATAAAATCCAGCAGGAAGCAATAAAGAGAAAAATTCCATTCAAAATTACTAAAGAATATGAAAAATATCTGGAAGTCTAACTGCCAAGATACATGGGAATTATATTAATAAAACCTCAAAACACAGTACAGAAATAAAAACATGACTAAGTAAGTCAGTATGTAATAAATTGTTCATATTTTAGTCATGGAAATATAATAAAAATGACAGTACTATTTGAATTAGTTCATCTAATCAATGTCATGACAATCCAGCTACCAAAGGGTTATTTTATAGAGCTAGAAAAAATAAAAATAATTCATCTAGAGGAATAGGAGGTAAAGGATATTGAGGTAAATAATGGGAAAAACCATGAAAAGGCAGAGGGGGCTAGCTACTACAAGATCTCAAAGTATTGATTATCAAAACCATTTGGTAATGGTTAAAAACAGAAAAATATATCAGTGTGACAAATGAGTAACACAAGATCTAGAAGTAAATGAAATATACTGTTTGGTAACTCCTACTAATTTAAATACTAAAGTAAAGAATCTGTGAGAGAGAGAAAAGAACCTGTGAACAAAAACTGCTAGGAAAACTGAAAAAGCCATCTGGCAAAAAGTTATATTTGACACAGCATCTCACATCATATGCTGTGATGTTGCTGTAAACTTCAAATGGATATATAACCTAAATATAAAAGGAGACATCACAAATACAGAAGAAAAGATAAACACTGAAAGATTCCAGTGTCCCATTGGCCACCATGTAGTATTCAGCCTTGTATATTCAAATATAGTGTCATCAGGTAATTTAGGTTCATCTCTGTTGACTGGATCTGGAATTCATCTAAGAGATAAAATTGAATATTACTCAAAATATTAAAATATAAAATCTATGTCTACAAAACTCGTAAGATTCCACTCCACCTGAGTTCTCCTCTATAAAGTCAAAAACCTTTTAAATGTGTAGATTCAGAGCTTTGGCATTCTGGTATCATATAGTTTTCTGCACATAGTACAAAATAAAACAGGGCCAAGAGCTCCTATATGGAGAAATATGACTTGTCATCTCCTCAACCCTTTCCTCCCAATTGCTCTCCCAGATCAATGTAGTGCCTGAAGAATTCCTGAACCACCTATACCTGTAATTTGTGGAAAAGAATAAGCAAAGGGTGTTGGACCCACCTTAGTATCACAAATTAGAAATTCAGAAAAGTAGGGGATAAAGTGAAATAAATTGAGTGACTTCTTACTTGACGCAAATACATGTTTATTAACACTCTTTTGAGGCAAAAGGACAGACACTCACTTGGGTACCAGGATCATCAGAAGCCACTCTGCCAGTCTTTTCACTGAATCATCATCTAAGAAGAACCACACACAGAAGAAAAAAACAAGTTTAAATCTGGAGTTAGAGGCTATGGATTCGAATCCCAATTTTACTAAAGATTACCTATGAAGTGAGATAGTGACTTACGATATTAAGTTTCTTAATATGGCTAGTTAAGTCACAATCTTCTTTGGTCTGTTTCCTCATGTGTAAAATGAAAGGATTGAGTAAAATGTTCCCTAAGGTCTCTTTCAGCTCTAAATATATGATCTGTCTCTGCCACATTAAAAAAATAGTAGTAGTACAAAAATATAGGAAAGTTGAAAGATTTTAGAACTTTGGTCCCTTCAGTGACAAACCATCATGCCAGAGGACCAATGAGAAAGAAGGAGATCCACCTCATACCATAGAAATGATGAACTTACAATGCAGAATGAGACATAGAGTTTTAGATATGGCCAATGGGGAAATTTGTTTTATTTGGCTATGCATATTGTTATGAAAGTCTTACTTTTTTTTTAGAGAATTTTGAGGAGTGAGAAGAGTGGGAGAGAAAGAAAAATGCTAGATAATCAAGAAAAATATATAAATCTAAAAATAATATTTTAATCTAGAATATATGTATATTCTATAGATAATATCCATATACATGTATAGGTTCTATATGTATTACTCTATATATAATATATATCATATACAACATACATTTTATATGTGTATATACACATGCACATATATACAGGGGCATTATTTACTTAAGGAACAAATTTTTTAATAATAAAAGTCAACCACAAATGGAAAAGGCTGTTTGATTAATTAAAGTGGGTTCTCTATCACTAGAAGCAGAAATTAACTGGCCATTTATAAGAAATGTTATAGATTCCTGTTCATCAAGGATGATGGATTTCTCTCAGGCCACTTAGAAATCCAAGATTTAACTGTCTCTTCTAAAAGAATGAAATGAACCAGACCGCAGAATTTCTATATCTAACTGTTGGTGGATTTTTGTTGCTTTGGAAGGGGACAGATGTGAGTCTGAAGAATGAATATTTGGATTCCTAGGGAAACAGTGAAAGTTTATTGGTTGCAAATCTAATCCTTGTTCTTCATTAATTACACATTCTTAATGAAGTTAGGCAAATTTAAAGCCCCTCACCTCTGCCCCAAAGTGTCTGGCCAATTCTTTAACTGGTTAGAGTGACCTATGCTGCAAGTCATAGTCACATATACATATACATATACATATACATATACATATACATATACATATACATATACATATACATATGTATGTATGTGTGTGTACACACACACACACACACACACACACACACATATAAACTCTGCTTTGGACAAGAATAGGGAGGGAGCTTGTTAAAAGACAAAGGCAAGTAATGTCCTCTGAGACACAATGAATATGACCCTAGTGTGTGACCAATGCCACAATGTCAGGGAAGAAAAGGAGTCTATCATGGACAGAGAAGCCTTTGTCTATTTGCCTACTTATCAATGAAAGCAGAAGAGGAACTTAATATAAAATTTGGTCATAGAATCCTAGAGTTGGAAGAGATTTAAGAGTTCATGTAGTCAAAATTATAAACTGTGTCTAGAGAATCTCCAGCACTCATTGAAAATGAGTCTAAGATACTATTGTCTTCCTGAAGACATCAAAAGAAAGCACCTCACTGTCAAATATTGTTCAACTCTTTGAAGGCAAGTACCATTTCATTTCTGTCTTTGTATCTCCAGCACCTAGTTAGTGCTTAAACATAGTAGGTGCTTTAAAACTTCTTGTTGAATGGGTGAACTCATTAAGTTAGTGGGCTTCCAAAATTAGTCCTTTCCTGCTATCTTTAAATTCTCAGATGACCTAGATCCTCTCTGGGTACTTGGTTCTCATGAACACTATAATGTGTAAAGTGAAAATCAATTCTTGCTGATCCATAATCCTAAGCAGGGGTCTTCCAGTTTGGGGGCCCTACTCAGGGAATTTGCTTTTCTGTGAGACTGTCTAGTTATTTCTAGAACCTCTTGCAGTCATTCTAACCTAAAGCCTTGATTTGAACATGAAGCCAAAAAGACCTTGGATCATTCGTTCTTTTCAGGACAAAAGAGAAGAAATCCTCTGGAAAAACCACAGCAATCAGGATTCATTTGACTGTCTAGGTCAGTGATGTTGGAATGAGCCAACTGTCACCTGTTTAAATTCTATGTATCTTCCAAGTTAAAAGTGATACTGAGAGTTGGTGTCATTATCTGGATACTTTCACATCAAATAAAAAGCAAAAAAAGTTCTCTTTTTAAAAAAGAAAAATGAGTGTTTTAGCCTGAATTATGCAGAGTGGCAATCTGCCTAATCAGAGCTCATTGACTAGATGACAGCTTTCTAGGCTACTTTTCCTGAATTCGTCTCTTCAAGGCTACCAAGCATTTAAGCACTTTCTATGTGCCAAGCACTGTTGTTGATAAAGAGAAAGGCAAATGACCTTTCTCCAAGGCACTCACATTCTAATTAGAGACACACCATATAATTAGGTATTTACAGGATGTATACATATAAGTAGATGAAAGATAATCTCATAAGGGAGGCATTAGCAGAGAGGATGAGGAAATGTCTCCTACAGAAAAATAATAGGTAATATGGTAGTGGTCTAGATTTTGTTTGCAAGTAACCAAAGGTACATGTATATTTATGAGATGGCACAGAATAAAGAAACAAGATATCTGGTAATTTTCCTCTTTTGAGGAGGCATCTAAGCCCTTTGGCATTAGTGAATAGAACAGGCCCAGTTACGGTGTTCTTTCTTTCCGGCTGCTACTTACTAGTGCTATTCTGTACTAAGTCACCAGCTGGGGACAGCTGTGCCAATTTTGGGCAGCTGTAACAGCCAGTCAGGTCCCCAGGAAGCAGACACTAGGCCAAGGATAGAGCGTGTCTTAGTGATGACTTATTTGGTGTTGAGTAGCAGGAGTCCAAGGCCTGGGCTGGTGTTTCTCAGGCTTCTGGGTGGGCTCTCAGGGATTAACAACCATAGTTTCCTGGGATGTTAGTGGGTATGTTGGTACTCTTCATCTGTCTCCCTGATGCAATAGTAGGGACTAAGAAAGACCAGGAAAGGCCTCCATTCTCTACACTTGAGTCCACTTGACCAATGGTCTTCACAGTTTTTTGATCACATACCCGCAATCAGGAAATTTTTAAACACATGTCTTCTTTATGTGTATTTATTTATTTTAAATTATAGGTCTATATTATCACCCTAATAATGTGTAGATTATAAAACTTAAATATAGGAATAAAAATGATGAAATAAAAATTAAATAATATTTGATCTTAGATTCAATACGGAATCACTAGAGATTGGTAGGTGGAAGGAAATCACTTTGACAGTTGTATGCAAGATGGCTTGGTGTGGGGACAGATTGAAGATAAGGAGACCAACTTAGGGAACCAATGAAATAGTCCAAGCAAGATGTACTTGGGTGAACTAGGGTGATGGATTGGGAAAAGAGAGACATGGAAAAAGCCAAGAGATGTCCTATGGGTAAACATTGGAGGTTTCTCAGGCTGAAGGAATATGTGTGGTGAATGAGAGTATTGCACCAAGGTTGCAAGCTTAGGTGATTGAAAGAAAAGTGATAATAGTCATTAGGAATTTTAAGAAAGGGGTAGGTTTTGAAGGAAAAATAATGCAATGAAATGTGTGATGAATACCGTAATCCATGCATTCCTGCTCATTCTGTCCTACCTAAAGCAAAGGAAAAAAAAGGAGGGACAGTGTCTTTATTTACTAGTCACTGCTGCTGAGTGCAAATCCTATCTTCCTGACAGATGCCTACTAAAGTCTCAGGATGATCTTAGGTTGATATGCTGGGGAGAAGGGGATTTTCCCAATAACATTTGCACAGCTGCTACTGTCGGTTGACATGGAGCAGTCAGGTTAAAATTTCCCTGAAGAGCCATTGTCTGCTCCATAAATAGGGAGGTTGGGATTTTGAACAGTGTAGAAGAAGACAAAATGGGAAAACTTGAGGAATAGAGCTACATGTGGCAGAACCGAAGAGAAATCCCATGATTGGCTATCGTAAGAGACATTAGAATGAGACCCTTTTCTCCACTCTCTAACTGCTTAGTTATAACACACCCCTCAGAGTCAGACCAGAACCCCAATTTTGAAATTTACTGTCCCAAATGCTCTTAGAATAATGAGCCTATTCCACCTGGTCAATGACCTGCTCAATCACAGGAATGAGCATATCCTGTGATTGGTGGTTAGTGAGGGTGACCCCAAGTGAGAAGACCAGGCTATATAAGCAATGACTTTCTCTTGGTGACTGCTGACTTTTCTAGCTTGTAAGCCATGAGGTGCTTTTCCAAGGATCCAATATTGGCAGAATGACGAGGAAAGTGCTATTGGCCTACAATCAAAAGCGTATAGGTTTTGAGTTTGTGGCTGAAGATGGGTTTTTACTGATCCACCCACACTCACTAACCCCGACTCCTTCCTGACTCATGGTATGCAATTATGAGCTCTGGCTAGGATTAGTGGTATGGCCCAGGGCCACGGAAAAGGGCAAGATGAATTGGTCCACGTAGGGCTACAATCCATCTTGACAGCTTTTCTGCCACCATGGAGCTTTAACTCTCTGAATCCTCCTTCATGTTCCATTTTTTAAAAATCAACTCTGTTTTAAGATTTAAAAAGGCAAAGTGAGTAAAAGTAAAGTACAGTCTCGATGAGGTAGCTTAAAACTATCCATTCTTCAGTTCTAGTTCACATTAAGTTTTCCAGAAGCATCCCATCACAGGGTAACAACACAAACCCCATGATCCCCCCTCTCCCCAGCAAGGGCATTATAATTCAGATTTACCCCCTATTGCCTATTTCCCAGCTGGAGGAGCTGCTGAAAACTTCAATATTCTGGAACGATGGATAGGAGCTAATCTGGTGAAATGTAGTAGGAATAAGTGTAAAATCTTGCACTTGGGCTCAAAATCTAGTGACTCTGAGTTCAGGAAGAAGAGATAGACCTTAAGGTAGAAAGAATAATGAATATGAAGACAGAGGATCAGTAGTAAAATTCAATATATTTTGCTCTGGATCCCCTGGACAACTGACATCACATCTCTAAGTCTCAATTTTATGTGTAAAATATATAAAATGAGAAGGCTGAATAGATGATCTCCAAAGTCCTTTTTTAATCTCTAGCTTTTATGCTTCTATGTAAAGAAACAAACAAACTAAACCAAATTTTGAAGGCTGGAGTGTCCCACAAACTCCACACTAGTCAGTAATATATGCAGAAGCCTAAACCAACTTAATTCAGTCTAATAGAATGTAAATAAACTCAGACTGTTTCACATCTGTCTTTGAATCCTCAGTGCCTTGCACATAATAGAGTCTTATGGCCATTTGTTAAATTAATGATTGCTAATACTTACATAATGCTTTAAGTCTTAGAAAGTGATTCCCATTTATCATATCCTAGGATCCTCAGAATAGTTCTGTGAGGTTGGTACCATTTATTTCCATTTTAGAGTTGGGGAAACTAATGCTGAGAGACATTGAGTGAATTGTCCAGGATCTAACTAGTAAGTGTCCAAAGCAGGATTTGAACCCAGACCTTACTTACTCCAAGTCCAGCAATCTACTACCTATGCTATACTTCATGAACTTAGGGAAGTTATTGGCAAAAAATACTCCATAAACACTAAAATATTTATAGCAAGGGGTTTTGTGGTACCAAAGAAATGGGGGCAAGGAGAAATCAGGGATTCATCAATTAGCTAAATAAATTGGCTAAATAAATTGTGGGACATGAATGTGAGGAATATTACTACATTATAATATTACTACATCTGGTTGGCAAAGTTGACCAAAAAAAAAAGGAAAATTACAAATGTTGAAGTAGTTGTGAATGAAAAAAGGAATTTTAGTTAACTGATGGTAGAATTTTGAATGACACTAACTATTCCAGACAGCAGTTTGGAACTCTGCCCTAATACTTAGATCAAAGAAAGAGAAAAAGGACCCATTAGTACACAAATATTTATAACAGTTCCTTTTGTGGGGTCAAAGAACTGGAAACTAGGAGTGCCCATCAACTGGAGAATGGCTAAATAAATTATGGTATATGAATGCAGTGGAATAATATAGTGGAGCTGTGAACTGATACAACCATTCTGGAGGGCAATCTGGAACTATGCCCAAAGGGCTATAAATAATATCATACCCTTTGACCCAGTAATACCACTTTTGGGGTTGTATCCCAAAGAGATCACAGAAGTGGGAAA
>CM053593.1:351774983-351792369 GCA_028646575.1 Pseudocheirus occidentalis
TATATATATATATATATATATATATATATATATATATATATATATATATATATATATACACACACACACACACACACATTTGTATTCCCTTCACCTATCCACATACTAAGGAAAGATTCATAAGTCACTGTTATTGTTTTTCCATATTGGCATGTAAATAGTTCAAATTTGATAAGCTCCTTATGATTCCTTTCCCATGTTTACCTTCTTATGCTTCTTGTGTTTGAATGTCAGTTTTTCTGTTCAGTTCTGGTTTTTTCATCAAGAATGCTTGAAAGTCCTCTACCTCACTGAATGATGATATTTTCCCCTGGAACATATCCTCAGTTTTGCTGGGTAGGTGATTCTTGGTTTTAATCCCAGCTCTCTTGCTCTCCGGAATATCATATTCCAGGCCATTCGATCCCTCAGTGTAGAAGTTGCCAGATCCTGGGTTATTTGGATAGTGCTTCTGCACTATTCAAATGGTTTTCTTTTGGCAGCCCGTAAAATTTTCTCCTTAGTGTGTGGATTCTGGAACCTGGCAATAACATTTCTAGGAGTTTTCTTTTGGGGATTTTTTTGAAGAGATGATCAGTGAATTCTTTCAAGTTCTGTTTTGCCCTCTGATTCTAAAACATCAGGGCAATTTTCTTTGAGGACTTCTTGAAGGATGTCTTCCAAGTTCTTTTTTTGGTCATGGGTTTCAGGTAGATGAATAATTTTCAAATTGTGTCTCCTAGATCTATTTTCCAGGTCAGTTGTTATTTCAAGGAAATATTTCACATTTTTTCATTTTTTTTGTAACTGTTTAATTGTATCTTGGTTTCTCATAAAGTCATCAGCTTCCACTTGCTCCACTCTAATTCTAAAGGAATTATTCTCTTCAGAATGCTTTTGAGACTCTTTCTCTATCTGGCAAATTCAACTTTTTAAGGCATTCTTCTCCTCATTGTCTTTCTGGGCCTCCTTTGCCATCAGAGTTAATTTGCTCTTTAAGGTATTGTTTTCTTCAGTCAGGTTGTTGACTCTCTTTTCATGACTTTCTTGCATCATTCTCAGTTCTCTTTCCAATTTTTCCTCCACTTCCCTTATTTGGTTTTCAAAGTCCATTCTAAGTCGATCCATAGCTAGTAGGCATTCTTCCAGTGTCTTGGAAGCAATCGCTGAGGGAGTTCTGGCTCTGTTGTCTTCCTCCCGCTCCATGCTTTGATCCTTTTTGTCCACAAAAAAGGATTCTAGAGTTTTATTGCTGTTCTTACTTTGCTTCCTTTTCCTCATGTTGGCCAGTTTATTAATTGCTTGGTTTTTTTAGCTCTGTGGAACTCTACTTCCTGGAGGGGGAAAGCCCTGTCCCAAATCGCTGGGGCCTTCACAGCTGCCAGAGCTATTAGTGGGGTGCTGCAGCTCCCCCAACTATGGCTCACTGAAAGTGCACCACAGGACCACCACTAAAGACCATGATCCATATCCAGGCTGCTCAATGTAAGAGCCCTTGGCCCTGATTGATCACCTCAAACCCGCTGCTATCTTCAGCCTGGGGCCTCTGAAGCAGGCCAGTGGAGGCCGCTGCTGCTCTCAGCCGTTCCTGCTGCCACAGCCACCTCTCACTGCTTCCTTGCCCTGGGAACAGTTTGGCCGGACCTCTCCTCTCCCCCAAATTTAGCAAAATCCACTGACCTTTCTCTTAGCCTTTTTTTCTTCTGGCCTGATAAATGTGGTAACTGTGCCTCCAGTGCAGCTGATCTGCTCCTCTATAGACTCGGCTCTGCCCAATGCCCTAGGGCCTGGCCAGGCAGCAGTTTCAATTTGGGCCATCCACGGCTCCAAATTGCCATGAAGATCACTACCTGCTGAGATGCCTGGAGCAACAGATGTGTTTTCTGTATTTAGGAGAGTTTTGGAACTCGAAAATCTGTTTAGAGTCCCATTTTATGAGTTTTTAGGGTGGTTGTGTGGGAGCTATGGTGCTTTGCTACTTCTATGCTGCCATATTTGCTCCACCCCCCATAACAATGTAATTTAAAAGAACAGCAAGAATAAAAATCAAAATCAAACATAGCTTTTGTAATATCTAAACTTAGCCTTATATATAAGATGTGAGAATGAAATTCTATGCAGATGTGGAAAACTGCAACTTTAGAAAATTAAATATAAAGCCAACATTTGTTTATGAGCAGTTTCTTCAATTTTTTTGCAATGTTTCCCCCCATTTCTTTTACAAATTGTTTATCATAATGTAGACTTCTGTAAAATGAGTGGGACAGGAGCTATATGAAGAAATTAAGATGATACAAGAATATAAATATTAATACAACTGTAAATAAGTTAGTTGTCTAGAAAATGATGAAAAAAAAAATATATATATATATACACCTTGTTCCAGAAATTAAATCCTAAATAATTGTAAACAGAATGGAAATATCAGGTTGCTAACGTAATGCATAGGACCCTTACACAGAGAAACTCAAAGTTCATCATACCATAATCAAACTGCCAAATTTTAATATATAGAGATAATACAGGATATTTTGAGTGTGATATAACAGCAAGCACCCTAGCATACCCAAGATGGCTGCTAGCACAGGTTATTTGATCTGCTTTTCTAAAGGAAAGCAGCTCAAAAAGGGTTACCAATTTTACTTTAAACAAGTATAGAAATCATTCACTTAGGTCAGGGTGAACTGTCAGCACCCTGAAATTCAGAAAATACAAAGAGAAATTGTAAGCAGAAAAAAATACAGAGAAATTAATACAAAATAATACAATTATACAATGTCAACAGACAGGGCTTCTAACTGTCTAACCATTACTTACATACATAGTTACAAGAGAGAGAAGCACCAACTGGATTTTTGAAGCCTGGGGGTTCACTGGCTGGCCAAGTTTCGTCTGGCCAAATCACACAACTCTTCCCTTAAGGGAGCCCCAAAACAAAACCTCACCTCAGAATTATATATAACCTTTTCCTGGGTAAGAGAGCCTCACAACCTTCATGACACTTTGTCTAATTACAAAGTCAAAAAAGGTGGGCCTTCTTGAAAAAACAAGCCACTCCTAAGCAATGTTCTCTTGGGCTAAAAGTGAGTCCCATTAATGGGCAGAGAAGATCTTCAAACAAGTGAATATAGAGATATTGCAAAGGGAAAGGAACATGATTAAAGGCCTGGAAATAGGAAAGGATTATATAAGTCTAAAGTAACATAGTTTGATTTGAGGACAGGATTACTCACTGGAAATGATTGGGGGAATATTTGAAAAAGATTAAATGGGGCTATGATTATTAGGAAACTTGCACTGTAAGACAAGTTTACATAATTATTTTGCATTACTCCCAAAAAATATGATGACAGCTAAGCTTCTAGATGTTTAACCTGCCAGGACTTTATAGAATGGATTAGAGAAGGATAACATTAAAGTCAGGGAAACCATTCAGTAGGATGCTCTAATAATCCAGATGAGAGGGAAAGATCTTTGTAAGGGTAATTTCAATATGAATTAAAAGATGAGATTTGAGAGCTTGCCAAGGTGGAATCACTAGTACTTTGTAATTATTGTATTCTAGAAATTCCAGGCTATGTTGTGAATATTAAGAGGTGGTCAGTATTAACTAACTAGAAGAAAGAACAACGAATAAACAGTCATAATAAATAGACACTAATTAATTAATAGATTGTTAATTGGTACCTTCTATGTAGCATCATTGTTTTCTAAAACCTGGAAATACAAACATAGAAGGGCAAGAATATCTATTCTCAAGGAAATAACATTTTAATGGGGAAAAACTCATAACTTTGAACCAATCATGTATAATGTTCTGTAAACTAGTTGAGGAAATAGTTCTGTCAATAATTAGTCCATTAATTAAATAGATGTTGTCCAGTTTCAGCCTTTCCATGAAGCTTTTCATTTCTCTTTCATTCATTTTAAATAAAACTCATCAAGGAAGATCAGTAGGAACATCTTTTACAAATTGGCAAAATAGATAATATCTTTGAGGAAATGTCATCTTTTGTTTTTTTATATGTGTGCTTTAATGTGCTAATATACCTCTAAAACCTAAATAAAATATTGACAGGATATAATGAACACTTATATTGCACTTACAAACAAATCAGAAAAAAATGAGACTTTCCACTCTCTATCAGGTAGTGAACTAAAAGAAAAAAGTTCCAATTAGTAAAAAAAATTGCCCAAATACATTCGTTTTGTCCACTGGGAATCTGAATATATATAACAATTTCAGAGGGGATATAGAGATGGTATGGTACCACTCCTTGAGATAACGATCATTAAAGAAGATGATTGTCTTTCACAGTTCAGAGAAAGAAAACCCATTCACATGCCAATTCCAATTATAAATCAAATCTTCAGCCTGCAGTTTAAATATAAAGTAGTCAAAACATTAGTTGATTAAGCACTTTAGTTTTCTGAAGCAGACTTCTAGAAGGGGAGTTTAATCACATTAGTGCTACAATATGAAACAAGAATTTTCATTTACAGCCTATTAATAAGAAAAAATGAAGAAAACAAAATAAAAAAAAAAGCAAGCATGAATAAAATGTTTCCCAGCAAAAGAGCGTAAGTAATGGTGCATATCCTCAGTAACATTTCCTTGATCAACACCGATACTTATATTTTTATGTCTAACATTCTAAAGAGTAGAGGCAAAAGGAAATACTAATAATTAGAGGAAGGAAATTTTCACTTTTATGATCATTTATTCCCAAGAAATTTGCCTTTATATATTTATGAGTAATTCTGAATTCAAAATATGCACGTATTGATGATTCAAAAACCAACAAAAAAAACATTGCTCCCTAAGAGAATTCATGTCCAAACCTATTTATCATAATTATTGTTTATTAAAACAAGTCAACAATGTAACTTTTTTTTTTACCAATATAAACAAAAGTCACTATTCACTAAGTGGGAATAAAATTGCAGATCTGATGTGCTCTTTGTTATGAGCTTTCAGGAGGACATGGATAAAAGTCATTTAACCATTAGATAGCTCTGGCAACTCCACTGCCTGAAGACTATCATTTACACATAAATTTCCAACCCACATTACTGGAGAGAATTTATATGTGTATAAATGTATATATGTGTATAGATAGATAGATAGATAGATAGATAGATAGATAGATAGATAGATAGATAGATGATAGATAGATAGATACACATATATACACATACACACATGTATCTATGTTATCATTAGTGTTTTTGTTGTTGTTATTATTATTATTATCATACTGTATAGGGAAAGCAATAAATGCGCTTTTTATCCATGTGAACCTGAGCTATGCACAAAGATTGATCATGCTCTAGGAAATAAAACATAATGGCAAAAATTTAAGCATTGGATTTATAAACCACGATGTAATAAAAAATAATAATCAACCAGGGAAATAAGATCATAAGATAGAGGCCTAGTTCAAGGCTAATAAAAGAAGTTAACTAATTCTCAGGTCACAGATCAAATTCTAGAAACAATAAAAAATTAAAGATAATGCCTACTTAAGTGCAACATATAAAAATTTATTGGATGCAACTAGTTCACAGAGGCAGATTTAATCTCTGAACAGCTACATTATTAAGAGGAGATTAATGAGTTTGCAGCTAAATTAGAAATTTAGAGAATTGATATACCAAAAGCAAATGTACAACAAGAAATCAAAACAATTAAAGGAGAAATTAACAAAAGAGAAAGAAAACATTTGCATTAATAAATGAGTTTTTAAAGAACAACAGAAATAATAAATCCTTGTAATATTTTACAAAAAAAAGCAACAGGCCAGACAAAATAATCTATCAAATATGAGAAAAGGGAGTTTTCTCCCTTTTCAAATGAAGTCAGACATTATATTCAAACAAAACAATATTTAAACAGTTTCAAAAAAAACAACACCAAAAGAAAATAAATGATAGATAATACAATTAAACCAACATAAGGAAAAAAGAAATTGAAGGGACGGCTAGGTGGTGCAGTGAATAGAGCACCGCCTCTGCAGTCAATAGGACCTGAGTTCAAATCCGACCTCAGACACTCAACACAAAAACTAGCCGTGTGACCTTTGGCAAGTCACTTAACTCCAACTGCCGTCCAAAAAAAAAAAAAAAAAGAAAAAGAAGTTGAGCAGATCATTACTGAAATGTCATATAAAAAGAAATCAAAACTAAATGAAATAGCAAGTGTATTCTGTTTTATAAGAAATTTTTAAAGTAAACATAAAACAAAAATAAAAACCTGTGCTCTAAAATTTTTTTAATGGGAAAAAAGTAAAAGGCCTCCCATCTGCCTTTTTTTCCATGAGACAGATTCAATCTTGATTTTTAAACTAGATAAATATAAAGCATTATGGTACAATGAAAAGGGTGTTGAATTTGGAATCAGAAGACCTGTGGAGAAACCCAGATTTCACACACACTATCTATACTTTGGACAAGTCATTTCATTTCTCTGGAGCTTAGTTTCCTTTTTTTTGCAATATGAAAGGTCTGTTCTAGATGACTTTTAAGGTTACTTTTAACTATAATGCTTTGATATACTACAACATCATAAATAAAAAATAGAACCATAGATCAATATTATGGAGGAATACGGTTACAGCAAAAACATTAAATAAAGTCTGGAATGTAAAAGACTGCAAGGAAGCATATAAAAATGAGAGAATGTATTTTGTTGTTGTTGAGATTGTCTAACTTCATGACACCATTTGGAGTTTTCTTGGCAAAGATATTAGAGTGACTTGCCATTTCCTTCTCCAGCTCATTTCACAGATGATGAAATGAGCCACAGTTAAATGATTTGCCAAAGGTCACATAGCTAGTAAGTGGTGGGACCAGTTTTAGACTCAGGAAGAAGAGTTTTCCTGACTTCAGACTTTTCCTTGCTTCAGACCCTCTATCCAATGCACCACCAAGCTACCCTGACTGTATTTAAAGCAAGGTAAAAATGTGAGACTGATCAGAATAGGAAAGGATACAGTTTTGGGTGCTCGTCATTTAACTTGTAAATGAGAATATTCCTTCACTGGTTCAAAGAAAGACTTGTTTTGGCCCCTGATACACTGCAACATGATGTAAGCCTCCATTAACATCAAATGAAGCCCCAGACAACTCTTTGACAAAGTTTTTTTCCTAAAATGCAATTCAGGTCATATAATAGCCATATTCATTAGACTCTATTTACTTACTTTTTTATTTTTGCTTTTTTTGGAGGACAATTGGAGTTAAGTGACTTAATCAAAGTCACAAGGATAGTAAGTGTATCAAGCATCTGAGGCTGGATTTGAACTCAGGTCCTCCTGACTCAAGCGCTGGTGCTCTATTCACTGCACAACCTAGCTTCCCCCAAATTTGCTTTCTATTACTTCTAGAATAAATTGATTTTGCATCAAGCCCTGGTGGCATTGCACAGTTCTATGATGAAGAACTCTGTGATGTTGCCTACGATGAATATGAAGAGAGATGTAATTCCTGATTGTCTGAGAGACCCTAGAAGAAAGACAGGAAGAAGAGAGAAAAGCAGAAAAGTGGGCAGTGGAGATGAGGTAAAACGTTGCCATTGAGTAGATAATGGAAACCTCAGAGAGGAGAAATACAGCATTCCTACATGTCCCCTTTTTTCCCCTATGCCCTATTTTCCAAGTGACTACCAAGAGTAGACTTCTCGGTTTAGATCATAATTTTCTTAATTGAGCTGAAATTTCATCTTGCTGGTTGCCACACAGCCACCTTAAATACCCAGAAAATATGATTCTAAACACATTTTAGGGCTCCAAAACACAAAAAAAAAATACAGAAAACGCATCTGTGGCTGAAGGCAGCTCAGCAGGGGGGCTCATTGTGGCAGAGTGGGAGTTGAGGGCAGCCAAGCATGGAACCACAGCTGGTCCCCAGGGTGGTTGGGAGGAGCCAAAGCTGGGATCTACAATAGAGTGGATTTGTGGCCCCTGGAGCAATCTCCACATTTATCAAGACAGAAGAAATAAAGCTAAGAGAAAGGTCAGTGGAATTCAAACTAAATTAGAGGAAGGAAAAGCACTCTGGCCAAACTTCCCCCAGGGCAAGGAAGGAGACCAAATGTGCTGCTTCAGAGCCCTCGGCCAGAGACAGCAGGGGGGGCAAAGTGATTGATCAAAGGCCAAGGGCTCTTGCATTGGGCGGCCTGGATCCAGATCATGGTCTTGGGTGGTGGTCCTGGGGAGAACTTTCAGCAAACCAAAGCTGATGGGGGATGTAGCACCCCTCTAATAACTCCAGGAGCTGTGAAAACCCCAGCAATTTGAGACAAAGCTTTCCCCACTGGAAGCAGAGTTCCACAGAGCTAAAAAATCAAGCAATTAATTGACGAGCTGACATGAGGAGAAGGAGGCAAATTAAGAACAGCAATAAAATTCTAGAATCCTTTTTTGGGTACAAAAAGGATCAAAGCTTGGAACATGAGGAAGACAACACAGTCAAAACTCCTGCACCAAAAACTTTCAAGAAAAATGAAGATTGCCTACAAGCCACAGATCTACTTAAAAAGAACTTTGAAAACCAAATAAGAGAAGTGGAGGAAAAATTGGGAAGACAAATGAGAATGATGCAAGAAAGAGTCAACAACCTGACTGAGGAGAATAACACCTTAATAAACAGATTAACTAAAATGGCAAAAGAGACCTAAAAAGCCAATGAGGAGATGAATGCCTTAAAAAGTGGAATTTGTCAGATGGAAAAAGAATCTCAAAAGCATTCTGAAGACAATAATTCATTAAGAATCAGAGTGAAGCAAATGGAAGCAAATGACTTTATGAGAAACCAAGATACAATTAAACAGTTACAAACAAATGGAAAAATAGAAAGCAATCTGAAATATCTCTTTGAAAAAAAACCACTGACCTGGAAAATAGATCCAAGAGACACAATTTGAAAATTATTGGTTTACCTGAAAGTCATGACCAAAAAAGAACTTGGAAAGCATCCTTCAAGAAATTCTCAAAGATAATTACCCTCATGTTTTAGAATTGGAGGGCAAAATAGAACTTGATAGAATTCACTGTTCACCTCTTGAAAAGTATCATCAGAAGAAACTTCCTAGAAATGTTATAGCCAGGTTCCAGAACCCCCTCTCAAGGAGAAAATATTACAGGCTGCCAGGAGGAAACAATTTGAATACTTTAGAAACACAATTAGGATAACCCAGGATCTGGCAGCTTCTAAAATGAGGCAACAAAGGGTCTTGAGTATGATATTCCAGAGATTAAGGGAGCTGGGATTAAAACCAAAAATTGTCTACCCAGCAAAACTGAGTATAATGATCCAGGGGAAAATATGGTCATTCAGTGAGGTGGAGGACTTGCAAGCATTCTTGCTGAAAAAATAAACAGAACTGAACAGAAAATTTGACATCCAAACACAAGAAGCATGAGAAAGTAAACATGGGAAAGAAGAAATCATAAGGAACTTATCAAAGTTGAACTATTTACATGACAATATGGAAAAATGATAATAGTAACTTATGAAACTTTTCTTAGAATGAGGATAGGTGAAGGGAATACAAATGTGCATATATATATGTGTGTGTGTATGTATATATGTGTATGTATATATGTGTGTATAAATATATCTATACACACACACATACACACACACACACACACCCCAACACATATATCTATATAGGAGGGTATATATGTGTATGAATACATATATGAGCATGCATGTATATGTGGACATAGAGGTTACAAGATCAATAGAATACAAAGGGAGGATATCTTAAAAGGTGAAATTCTGAGGTGGGAGAGGATTAGAATGAGAGGAGACAGGGAGAGACAAAATGGGGTTAATCATCCCATATAGAAAAGGCAAGGTATAACTGTTACAACTTTACCTTTTTTTACTCTCATGGAATTTGGCTTAGGGAAGGAACGACATAAACTCTAAACTGGGTATCATGCCACACAGTAGAGTAAGGGGGATGGGGATGAGAGGCAGGATGATAGAGGGGAGGGCAGGGTCTGGGGGGGGGTTGCTGGAAGCACACACTTCAGTAAAGGGACAGGGACAGAGTAGAGAATAGAACAAGGGGGGGCAGTATAGGAAGGAGGGACATATAATCAGCCTCTCACAATATGTTCACTTTGTAGATGTTCTGTGTAAATACACATGCACAGCCTGTATTGAATTGTTTGTCATTCCAGTGGGTGTGAGTGACAAGGGAGGAACCAAAAGAATCTAGAATTTAAAGCTCTACAATCACATGTTAAAAAATAAAACAAAATATATACATATACATGTATATACACACACATATATATGTGTGTGTATGTATATGTATGTGTGTATATGTATGTGTGTGTATATATATGTATATGTGTGTATATAAATTATTATTAACTACATTCAACTGGGAATTAAATATACAGGGACTGGGGTAGGGAGACCCTCCCTGCCTTACCAGAAAGTTAAAGTGGCATTGGAGGAGGGCATAAAAGATATCAGATTGGGGGGAGGGGGCCTTACAGTTGGACCACTGTTTTGGGGTTGGGGGTAAGGGAAAGACGGGGAGAAAATTTTTAACTCAAAATCTCATGGAAAGGAATGATGTAAACAAGAAAATAAAAAAAATAATTATTAAAAATAAAAAAGAAAAGAAATTTCATCTTGTTGCTAAATTGTAGAGTTGTTTACTCTTCTGTATTCTATCACCTAAATTATTTTGTATAACTTAAAAATTTCTATAAATTACTTCCTATTTTCCTGCTTCCTTGAATAAATTTGTCTTTGTTTTTAATGATTGTCTTCTGTGTAATAGGTGTTTGAGAGAGAAACTGGCTAAGATTAAATTAAATCTACTTTCCCACCCAGAGTAACCAAAGAAAGCAACTTTTATCCTAAACAATAAAAGAACATCATAACCTTAGACTTCAACTACTCAATGTCTTATAGAAACAATTCTAGTCAAATATTCATCTTGTAGATAGGAGAGTAGAGGAGTGATCACCATGCCTTGATTACCATTCTCTCCACAGAAATGGAAATCACTGTTTCACTGAAGGCTCAAAATAATTTGTAATCTCCATTACACTTTGACCTATGTGACTTGGACCAAACTGCTCTTTGTAGGAGTTTATATTTTTCTTACTGGTTGCTTTTCTTGCAAGAATTTTTTGGGCTATGTATAAAATTTTGTTTAGCATTTCACAGTCTGGCTGCCTTTATAACTTTCCTATCTTCTTACATTTACTTCTCTTCTCACATTCTACAACCAAACAATGCTATTTCTTGCATATTACACTCCATCTCTCAAATCCATGAACTGGCTGTTCCTCATGCCTGAAATACTTTCCTCTTCAATTCAGCCTCCTTGGTTCTTTGAATTCCTACATGACTCAGCTTAATTCCCACCTTCTTTAGTAGACTTTTCCTAGTCTCCTCTCCACCATCCCACTGTGCTTTCCTTTTGAGATTACTTACCATTTACTCTGATGATCTAGCTAGGTGGCACAGGAGACAGAGCACTGAACCTGGACTCAGGAAGACCTGAGTCATATGGTTATATGAATACATTCTATTGTAATTATTAATGTAATATTGTATGTGCATAGTTATTTGAGAATTATCTCTCTCTTTAGAGAGCCCCTTGAAAACAAACTATAGCTTTGCCACATTGCTTCCCAAACTCTTAACACAGTGTCTAGCACATCGTAAGACTCTAATAAACACTTGACAAATGACAAATACAAGATCTTTTTTTCCTTCCAGAGAAGCCCAGTCTGTTGTAGGGAATTCACAGTCCTCCCTGAATCACTGACCATAACGTAAAACTTTTGTACTTGAGGCAAAGTGGGAGCTTCAGAAGGTGTCTTTTCTAATATCTCCTGTTCTCTGGCCTGCAGGAATTTCTTAAATCCAGAGTTAAAAATGAAAGAATGTGTGAAGGTGACAACTGGGTGACCACCTTGGTTTTCTATATTGAGGATGAAGCTATCAAGGACAATATTGTGCTGAATATGCTGAAGGTTACTGATATCCGGAAATAAAAGTTTAATGGGAAAAGTATAAGTGATTAATACCTATGCAACATCAATCTTAATGTACATATTTGTAAAACTGAGCACAAAAGATTTGGTAGATATACTAACAAAATCCATTATGATATTGATGATTTGGACTGCTTAAACTAAGTGAGCTACAGAAAAAATAATATTTTTTTTGTCAAAAAGAAATTTAAAAATAAAAGAGTACTAGGATACTTTAGATTATACAGTAAGTTATAAACCTACAGATGGTAGAAATGAATGATGTAAACAAGAAAATAAATAAAATAACTAATTATTAAAATAATCCCTACAGAGGCATCTTTGGAACAAGCAATCGTCACAATATTGAGCATCAGTTAGAGCCTTAGGACTGGAGTTAGAAAGACCCCAGTTCAAATTTGTTCTCAAAAGCAACTTAATATCTATCTTTCTCAGCTTCCTGAACTGAAAAATGAAGATAATAATAATCATCATCACCCAGGGTTGTTATTTTGAGGATTAAGGAAGATTATACTTACAAAACATTTAGCACAGTTCCTGGCATAAAAGAAAGAATAAAATCTTTCTTCTTTCCTTTCATATTTTAATTATTCATTTCTTCTTTCTTCCCTCCTTCCCTTGTGCCTTTCCTTCTTTCCTTTTACTCCCTTCCTTCTTTCTTCTCTCTGCCTTTTTTTCTTTCTCCTTCTTCCCTCATTCCTTTTTTTTCCTTCCTCTGTTTCTCCTTCACTCCCTTCTTTTCTTCTTTCCTTCCTTCCAATATCAATGGTTAAAATCATATTCTTATCATTAGATTTGTTGAATATAAATCAACTAACTTTAAACCAAAAACATTTTTGACTAGTATCCAAGGATGGAATCATAAGAGTCACAACATCTAAATCTGATTAGCAATGTAGCTTATTACCTGTTCTTGACAATTCCCATTCTTAGGGTAAATAATTTCATCACCTGAACCGCATCTTTCAGTGTGTTCCTTCCATGACACACCATCTTGCCCTTCATGCTGGGAGAGGTTTTTCTTTTTCTATTTGTAGGGAGGAACCAAAATCTCTTTATGTTTCCATTTATTTTGTATGTATGATTTTTTTTTGCTGTTTGCTGTACTACATAATAATGCAACTTTTTTTGTATCTGCTTCCCAAGTACCAATTTCCTATAAATTTCTGAAACTAGATTTTTTTGCTTTAATCCAAACTATGAGGCCAAATCAAATGGAAACAAAAAAAAATAAGAGCTAGTACTATATTCCTCACAAGATATGGCCTAAGGTCAACAATTATATATAAAAGGTCGCTCTCAAAAAAAATTACAGGTGATAAATACCCACATTAAAAACAGGGATGCTGAAATATCCTTTAAAACTCAACCAAGAAGGGTATAATGAGTAGAATTAAGAGAACATTGCACAGAGTAACAGCAATATTGTTCTAAGAACAACTTTGAACAACTAATCACTTTGAGTATTGTAAATACTACAAATCATGTACAAGCTATGAAAGATGTTATCCACAACCAGAGAAATTACTGATAAATAGAAGTATGTATAGTATAGTTTAATGTAAATATCTATTTATATATGCTTATGTGTGTACATATCTATATCTATATCTATATATATGCTATTTCTTATATAGGTTTTTTTTCCAAAATTAGTAAATAGCATGAAATGGAAATTCATGGTTTCATATCAAATTCTCTTTCTGTGTTGTGTGGTATACATGGAAATATTTTCTTTTATTTCTTTTTCTATTTAAGTTAAAAATTAATAAAAATAAAATAAAATAAATCAAACAATAACCAGAAAAAGAATGAGTATTATCACATATCAAGTTCTTGTTCATAATCTCCCAGATATAATAATGAACTATTACAACTTAAAAACATTCTTAATAAAAAGTCATCATATAAAGAAGCACAATCTCCAAGCTACATAGAAGGAAAAGCTTTTGGAAAATAAGCATCTATCTAAAGTCAAAATCAGCATAAGCAGGATAAGATTAAACTCATACTTGCCATGGGGTTTGCCTGTATAGTTGTGCAATGAGATTTTCCAATGAGTTTACATGGAAACTTTATTTGTATTGGACTAAAAAAGTCATGATTCTTATAGAGCTTTGCAATAGTCCTTAGAAAAACAAAGATGAAAGAATGATAGTACAGTATTATGTTTCACCATCTGAAGTCCATCATCAATAAGATGAGAATGACAAGATTCATATATTATAATTCATACAAATCATTTTATAAATATTATATACATATCAGCATGCATATAATATTTATAAAATGATTTGTATGAATTATCTCATTTGATACTTATAACCCACGAAGTCAGTATTTCCAGCATAAAATAGTATATAATAAGTGATAAGTGCCAAAGATATAAATAAATTATTCATAGGATCACACATTTTGTTGAAAGGGACTTCAGAGGTCATCTAGTCGAACCCCAACGTTTGAGATATAAGAAAAGCAAGACAGAGATTAAGTGAATTTCATAAAGTTATTCGATAAATGGCAGTCAGAAAACAAAATCTCATGAAGAAACAGCAAAATATTTAGGAAAACAAAACAAAATACTTGGATTAATATGACAAACATAAGCAATTTTAACAACTTGATCTCTAAAAAAATAGTGATTGTGTCCAAAAAAGTAACAAAAGGGTTAGAAATTAAATAATTATATTGTCAAAAGTGAAAAATAGTAACTGAACAAGCTATATATAAAATCCTAAAGTACAATAAAGTACAGAACCAGATAACTTTGAAAATTAACTTTATAAAATATTCAGAAAAGAAAAAATCAACCTTCATATTGCATAAATTGTTTGAAAACTAGGAATTAGGAATACCACTAAGCTCTTTCTATGAAACAGTCTTCTTTCTGTCTCAAAAATTTATTTATTTTTCCCATTAATTTTTTTTAATTTTGAGTTTCAAATTCTCTCCCTCTATCCTACCCTCCTTCCACCAACTGAGAAGGCAAAAATAATTATATCAATTAATTAACCATTTGAAATCATGCAAACTTATTTCCATATTAGTCAAATTTCCAAAAAGGCAAGAAAAATAAGAAAGTAAGAAAATTATGCTTCAATTTGCACTCAGAGTTTATCAATTCTCTCTCTGGATATGCGTAGCAGTTTTTCTTCATCAAGAGTCATTTGGAGGGGCGGCTAGGTGGCGCAGTGAATAGAGCACCGGCCCTGGAGTCAGGAGGACCTGAGTTCCAATCTGGCCTCAGACACAACACACACAAAAAAAACAACTAGCCGTGTGACCTTGGGCAAGTCACTTAACCCCAACTGCCCTCCAAAAAAAATAAAGCAAAAAAAAAATGTCATTTGGAATAATCTCAGATTGTTTTATCTATCAGAGTAGCCAAGTCTTTCACAATTGATCATCATTATAGCATTGCTGTTACTATGAACAATAATTTTCCATTTCTTTTTTTTTATTTCATTTTGTATCAGTCCATGTAAGGTCTTGACATGATTTATTCTGAAAGCACTCCTTTTGTCACAATAGTACTACATCACTATCATAACCTGCAACTTTTTCAGCTATTTCCTAATTACTAATTATAGCCGCAATTTACTATTCTTTGCTACCATAAAAAGAGCTGCTATGAATATTTTTGTACATATAGGTACTTTCCCTTTTTCTTTGACCTATTTAGGGAATAGACCTAGTAGTGGTATTGCTTGGTCAAAAGGAAATAGCAGTTTTAAAGTTCTCTGGGCAGTGGTCTGAATCATTCTCTATAATGACTGGATGAGTTAACAATTCTGCCAATAGTTTATTAGTACATCTATTTTTTGTCCCCTAATATGTATCATTTCTGATAGATGTGAGGTAGTACCTTAGACTTGTTTTGATTTGCATTTCCCTGATCAATTGTGATTGAGAGTATTTTTTTCCATATGAATGACTACAGAAAGCTTGATTTCTTCTTCTGAAAACTTCATATCCTTTGAACATTCCTCAATTTGGGATTGACTTTTTCAAAAATTTGACACAGTTCCATATACATTTGAAAAATAAGATTTAGTCAGAAAAATTTCTTGAAAACATTTTTTATATTACTTCATTGCCTATGGTGCCTTTTAGTGAAATATAATTTCCCTGATTATCCTTTTTAATTACATCTATTTTTCTTTTTCTTTTTCCTCAGATCATGATTGTTAACCCCACTGTTTTGCAATCGGTGAAGCATAATAGATTCAGCTCCAGTTCTTTATTTTCTGAGGGAGACAAGGGGAATATACTTTATTTTTCCTAAGTAATTTTAAAAATTACATTTAATTCATTTTTATTTGAATTTCAAATTGTTTTCCTCTCTCTTTCATTTCCCCCTCCCTAAGACAGTAAGCTGTTTGATATATGTGCAATCACACAAAACATATTTCCATATTAGTCATGTTGTTAAAGAAAATACAGACCCAAAAAAATGAAGTAAAAAGTAATGTGCTTCAATCTGCATTCAGACTCCATTAGTTCTTTCTCTAGAGGTGGATAGCATTTTTAATCATGAGTCCTTTGAATTTTCTTGGATTGTTGTATTGCTGAGAATAGATAAGTCACTCACAGTTGGTTGCGGCACAATGTGGATGTTACTGTGTACAATGTTTTCCTGGTTCTGCTTATTCCACTCAGCATTCTTTCATTCAAATCTTTCCATGTTTTTTCTGAAGTCTGCCTGCTCATTTCTTATAGCACAGTGGTTCTCAAACTGTGGGTCACAACCCATTTGGGGTCAAATGACCCTTTAACAGGGGTCACAAGGGTCACCCTAAGACCATAAGAAAATATATATTTCTGATGGTCTTAGTAACCTCCTCTATTCATCTCCAGGCAGGTCCACGCACATGCAGACACACCCACATACGACTATTAGAGGGTTGTGGAATTAGGAAGGTTGAGAACCACTGTTATAGCACAATAGTATTCCATTGCATTCATATACCACAAATAATTCAGTCATTCCCAATTGACTGATATTCCCTCATTTCCAATTCTTTGCCACCACAGAAAAAGAGCAGGTATAAATATATACATTAGCTACAACTATGTCCTTTTCCTATTATTTTGATGTCTTTCAGATACAAATGTAATAGTAATACTGTTGCATTGTACAAAGTTTTATAACCCTTTTGGCATGATTCCAACTTACTCTCCAGAAAGATAGGATCTGTTAAAAAAAAAACTCCATCAGCAGTGCATTAGATCTCCAATTTTCCCACATTCCCTTCAGCATTTATTTTTTTTTTCCTTTTCTGCCTTATTAGCCAATTTTATAGGCATGAAGTGATACCAAGAGATGTTTTAATTCTTATGTCTTTAACAATAGTGATTTAGAGTATTTTTCA
>CM053593.1:351792469-351825963 GCA_028646575.1 Pseudocheirus occidentalis
GAAATTTAAGGGATGCCCATCAATTGGGGAATGGCTGAATAAGTTATGGTATATGAATGTGATGGAATATTATGGTGCTATAAGAAATGGGAAGGATATGGACTTCATACTCACCTGGAGAGGCTTATATGAATTGATGCTGAGTGAGAAGAGCAGAACCAGGAAAAATTTGTACACAGTCACAGATACATCATATGTGTAACGACCGATTTTGAAATACTGGACGCTTCTGAGCATCACACAGTTAAAAGACAACTATGCAAGTCTCAGGATGGAAGGAGATGTCTACATTCAGAGAAAGATCCAAAAAGATCAGAGTTTAAATGGAGACTGAAGCAATGCACACTATCATTCTTTTAGATGTTTGGCTTTTGTTTGTCTTTTCTCATTGTTCACTCCGTTGGCTATAACACCTATACAACCATACTATTGTACAATGTGAAGGAGTTTGCAGATCCTATACATGATTGTATGCCACCATGGGGAGGGTTCGGGGGGGGATGGGGAGGAAGGGGAGAAAAATCTATAACTGAAGTGACTATGGAACAGAATCTTGTAACCTAAAAGTGAACAAACAAGTTAATTTAAAAAAATAATAAAGAAATAATGAACCACAAAAAATATATATATATATATCTCATTTTATGCTTGGCACAACCCTGAGAGATAGTTATTTTTATTGCCAATACAACTGGAAATTCCAACTCAATGGAGGTGCAATTCTTCACAAAGCGTGAACCAATAGATTGATGCTGGAAGTAACTATGTCCTTAACATCCAAGTTTGGGGATGGGGGGAATCTACAAATTACTCACCAGTAAATGATAGCAATAACATATCCTTCAGGGTCAGACTACAGCCCCTATTTTAAAGAACATTGTACTAGATGTTCTAGGGTAATGGGCCTATTCCACCTGGTCGGTGCCCTGGTCAATGGAAAGAGCATAGCACTCATCAACAAACACAGACATTAGCAATCAGACCAAGATGGTACAAAAGACAGTTACAAAAAATTAATATGTAAGTCAACCAAGATCATTAATGCTATCCATCCTCTCTTCTTTCCCTCTTCCTCCTTCCCCAACACACACACGCACACACGCACACACACACACACACACACACACACACACACACACACACACACACATGCACACACGGCCATCTTGAGACTCTCTCAGGTGCTACAGCTCAGCTCATCTGCCCAATAAGCCCTTATCACAGTTTCAACAGAGGTAGGAGGGCCCAAAGCTGGCCCAAAGGCTGCTACTGTTATCTGTTCTTCTGGGAAATTCCCACAGGGATGCCTGTATTAATTGTACTACTTTATTATCTCAGGTAGCCAAGAATTGTTATCAAGGAGTAAAAATTTTAAAACCAACCTCTCTCACAGGGATCATGTGGCATGAAATATATGTGTTTAGACCATAGTGTAACTAGAGAGCTACTGATCAGTTTTTTGTATGTATAAATGAGGAATAACTTCAGGTTTTGACCCTATTACATTAAAGTTCTTTATTTTGACTTAGCCAGGAATACCTATGATCCCAGGCCCAAAGAGATCTGTTTAGACCTTTAGATCTCTCCACTCTTGACTTCTCCCATTAAGTTGTCACATAAGAAGCACCTGATATATGCTGGTCGGTTGATTGATAGGCAGAGAATACAACTATTAATGCCAAAAACTCCTGGCAAAGAACTTTTCTATACGTAAAAGTGGACTTAAACTCTGAAAAAAAATCAGTGGGGCTCCTGATAATTGGCAGGACTGAACCCCACCTCAAACTCCTGAAGCTATTCTTGATCACTTTTTATGCTTGTGGAGGAAGTAACTCAGATGGAACATGGTCTTGGCTATGGAAAAAGGCAGTACCAGACAAAGGAAGGAGTTAACTGGAAACCTGGGGAGATGCCAGGTTGTAGAAGGCTTTGAAAACCAGGCTAAGAAGTCTGGATTTATTTAAATATGTATGTGCTGTAATGTGTTAAAAGACCTATGATTTCATCAATAGGTACTCTCTTTATTAACACGGATTGCAACCACTATGCCTTAGTGGAAAGTATCATGAATTAGGTAAAAAAAAGTTAGTTACCTGATGGTCAACTTACTGACTGTTGACCTTTCCAACATCATTTAGCCTGATTTTTAGAAGACAGAACTTTTGCCCATCTTGTTAAAAGAAGACTGTATTTGATATGGTTCATGGCTTCCTCATTGTGCTGGTTGCTACTAATGCTATCCTTCAGATGCTTCCATGGTTCCACAAACATGAATTTACATACCAACACTTTCATTTATTTATAAAAGCAATCATTTTATTGATTGTCACAATCATTCGCCTTACACTAAGCATTAAAGACTATTAATATAGCAATTCATCCCATGACCATTATGAACTCCATTGAATATAAGATGAAAACAGAAATGATAATAATGGTGACACCAGAAATAATAGTAGTACTACTAGAAATAATTTAAAAATAACAGTTGACAATCATTTAATACTTTAGATTTTGAAAAATGCTTAATGCACATGATTTCTTTCGATTCTCATGACACACTCATGTGGTACTGGTTTTTATTCATCCCATTATATAGATGAGGATGCCAAATGACTTAACCAGGGTCATTTAGCTAGTAGAAGTCTCTGGTAGAATTGAAACCCATATCAAATCTGTTCACGGTTTTGATTTCTTCCACCAGGCCTCTATATTTTGAAATCATTCCATTACACACAAATTGGACATGTGTTTAGTATGAGGACAGCGATTTTAAAATATTGCAAAATTTTTATAGGCTAATGTTATAGCATGGTGGTTGTGCGCCATGGTTGTGTCTGTGATAATATACCACTTCCAATAGAATTTATTTGCTGAATTTCCCAAAGGTTATATCAGCATTAGAATTTGTGTACATGGATCTGTTGTCTTTTAGTTTATGAAGGATAGTGAACTTCTTGTAAATTCTTCTGAACAGTGGACCATCTATTTCTAGGTACCAGGTGAGTCTTAAATATTTGCAAACTACGGTGATTTATTGCCGAGTAGCAAACTCTTCCTTGAAATATCTATGCTGATCCTCGGATCTGGTCTCCTTAAAGATGATCATGTTTGTAGTTTTTTGTAGGAATGACTGGGTCTTGTATTGATATCAGATAGAATTAATCTTTTCATTTTGGGTGATTCAGTTATTATTTCAATGTTGTTGTTTTAATCATTATTGCTTGAGTTCAGGAGGATACTGTCTAGGGAAGCACTTTTAATTCAACTCCTGAATTTTATCTACTTCAAAAATTCCATCTAAATTAAGCCAAAAATGGTTGAATCTGAGAAAATAATTCCTTAAAAGTTAGAATTGAGCATATGGAAGCTAATGACTTTATGAGAAAGTAAGAAACAAAAATAAATAAATAAATAAAAAGAATGAAAAAATGGAAGAAAATGTGAAATATCTCATTGGAAAAACAACCAACCTGGAAAATGGATCCAGCAGAGATATTTTGAAAATTATTGGACTAACTGAAAACCAGGCTCAAAAAAGATCCTAGACATCATCTTTCAAGAAATTATCATGGTAAATTGTCCTGATATTCTAGAACCAGAGAGTAAAATAGGAATTGAAAGAGTCTATCCATCACCTCCTAAAAGAGATACCAAAATGAAACCTCCAAGGAATATTACAGCTAAATTCCAGAGCCCCCAGGTCAAGGAGAAAATATTCAAGCATCCAGAAAGAAAGAATTCAAGTATCATAGAACCACAGTCAGGATAACACGAATTTAGCAGCTTCTACATTAAAATATCAGAGGATTTAGAATATGATATACTGTAGGGCAAAGGAGCTAAGATTAAAATCAAGAATCACATACCCAGCAAAATTGAGTATAATCCACGAGGGGGAAAAAATAGATATTCAATGAAATAGAGGACTTTTAAGCATTCTTGATCAAAAAGACCAGAGCTGAATAGAAAATTTGACTTTCAAATACAAGACTCAAGAAAAGCATAAAAAGAAAGAGAAAACATAAGGGACTTAAGGTTAAACTGTTTATATTCATACATGGGAAAATAATACTTGTAGCTCATAATTAGGGCAATTAGGAGTACATATAGACAGAGGGCAAAGGTGTGAGTTGAATATGAAGGGATGATGTCTAAAAATTAAAACTAAGGGGTAAGAGAGAAATGCACTGGGAGAAACAGAAAGGTAGAATGGGCCAAATTATCTCACATAAAAGAGGAGGCAAGAAAAATATTTTACCGTGGAAGGGAAGATGGGGGAGATATGATAGAGTGAGTGAACCTTGCTCTCACTGAAATTGGTTCCAAGAGGAAATAACATACACCCTCATTTGGGTATAGAATTCTATCTTACTCTCCAGGAAAAGTATAAAGAGAAGTGGATAAGAGAAGGGGGTGGGGAGCTGATAGAAGGGAGAGCAGATTGGGGGAGGGAGTCATCAGAAGCAAAACATTTTTGAGGAGGGACAGGGTAAAAGGAGGGAGAGAGAATAAACAGAGGGGATAATAGAATGAAGGGAAATGCAGTTAGCAATAATAATTCTGAAAAATATTTAGAAACTTTTTTCTGATAAAGGCCTCATTTCTCAAACAGATAGACAACTGAATCAATTTTTTTTAAAAAGAGCTTAATTGATAATTGAACAAAAGATATAAACAGTTTTCAAATGAAATAATCAAAGCTATCTATAGCCATAGGGAAAATGCCATAACTATTTATTAGAGAAATATGCATTAAAACACTTCTGAGATACTACTTCCTACCTATTAGATGGGCTAATAGGACATAAAAGGAAAATGGCAAATGTTGGAGGGGATGTGGGGAAAATCAGATATTAATGCACTGAGGCTAATGTACAGTGAAGTTGTGAACTGATTCAACCATTTTGTAAAACAATTTGGAACTATGACCAAAGGACTATAAAATTATGCATACTTTTGAACTATCAATACCACTACTAGATCTGTATCCCAAAAGAGATTTTAAAAAAGGAAGATGACTTATATGTACAAAAATACTTCTAGCAGCTCTTTTCTGGTGGCAAAGATTGGAAGCTGAGGGGATACCTATAATTTGGGGAACAGTTGAACAAACTGTGGTATGTAATTGTGGTAGAATATTAATGTATTATGAGAAATGATGAGAGAATGATGTCAGAACAACCTGGAAAGATTTACAGAATCTGATTCCGAATGACATATTTTGTACAAAGTAACAGCAATATTGTAAGATGATCAGCTGTGAATGACTTAGTTATTCTCAGCAATACAATAGGACTTAGGATGAAAAAAGGACTTAATGAGAAAAAACTGATGGTGTCTTAGTACAGATTGAAACAATTCTATTTTTTCTTTATTTTTCTTGAGTTTTTTGTCTATGTTATCTTTTACAATATGACTAAGGAAATGTTTTGCACGACTACATGTGTGTAACCTATATCAAACTGTTTGCCTTTCCAGTGAGGGGCATGGGAAGGGAGGAAGGGAGAGAATTTGGAACTCAAAGCTTTGAAAACAAATACTAATTTTTTACATGTAATTGGGAGGAAATATAATACTAAACAAAATTAAATAAATATTTAACAAAATGATAAAAAAAAGATGGACATTCAATAATAAAGAGACATTCAAAACATTCTTAAAGAAGAAATCAGTCCTGAAGAGATTATTCTTTTCTCAAATACCCCAGACAACTGAAATGCAAGAGGAGAAGAAATTAGCAGTTAAAGACAGCAACAGAAACAGAGAAACTAATAAATAAGACACTTCTTTCTAAATGTACATAAGGATCCAGGGTGGGAGGGTTAGTGGGGGGTTGGGAGGAGGCAGAAGTCAGGTGGAGGTAACAGTGGAGAGGTTGTCCTGGGGCATTATGGACAGAATTTTGTGACCCCCTGCCTATGGATGTATCAATGTTTTCATGTGGACTACATTACAAAATGAGAAAATTCTTCCAAAGGGAAAGGGAGCAAGGTAATAGAAGGGAGTCTGTGATGTGCCTGGATAAAATCAAGGGCTAATAATGAAGGGAAAGCAAACCCTGTGGTCACTCTAAAGGAGAAGAACGTACAGAAACATGAGTGTGGAGGAGGGGAGAAATTTTGAAAAGAAATGGGAAAGAGGGAGGTGGTGGGAGGGGTTCCACTGGCGAATGCTCCTGGGAGTACACAGAGGTGTCCTATGGAAGGAGTTGGAGATTTTGTGCTGGGTGACGTCTGGGGGATTTGGTTCTTAAGAAGAACACTTATCTTAACTCCTAGGGGCAACTGAAACCTGCAGGAGTGGGAGGATATGGACTTAGGTAGGAGATTTTGAGGCAAGTGAGGACAGAAGGTAACTAGGGGAGGGCTGTAAATTAGAGACACTGGGGTGGAGGGAATAGGATACCAGTGGAGCAATGTTGTTTCTGTCACCTACAGGAATGCACATTGTTCTGGGAGTGAGGCACAATGGAAAGGGGGAATCTGTACAGCAAAATATTTAGGGCCCAGGTGGAAACTGCCTGAAGGGAACAGTTTTGATTCAATGAGAAATACAGAGAATACAGAGGAACTACATCAAATTATCAAAGTAATGAACCATAGAATTAAGATCTAGAATAGACAAAGGGGATGGATAATGAAGAGAGTAAGAAAAAAAAATCTCTCTGGAAAGGGGTACAAAAAATGAAATTTTAAAAGCTAATGAACAAGACTAGTTGAAAGACAGGAGAGGAAAGGAGAGTCTGTTTGACTAATAAGGAGAAAAAAGGGGAAGAATTAAATAACCCAATAAAGACAGGAAATAAAAGGGAATTAATAATAAAAACTCCTAAGGGAGAAGAATAACAAATTGCAGGGGAAATTAAGGAGAAAGAGAAGAGAGCTGTGGTAATAAGATCACCTTTAAAAAGATTAAGCTAAAGTAACTGAAGAGACATAGTGCTTACATTCTGGTTACATCAGAGTAGGGAGAAAAATCTAACTTGAAAAAGATCAATATTAGAGATAAATAGAGGACATTATAAACTTAGCTCACATCATTTTAAATGTGAATGGATTGACCAATTCAATAAGATGAAAAGAGCAATGGATTGGATAAGAAAAAAATCTAGAATCTGTTGCTTAGAAGAAATACATTTTAAAAACTGACATATACAAATTAAAACTTAAGGGACAGGGAAAAAATGACTACATCACATGAAACTAAAGAAAAGCAGGAGTTGCAATCATGCTATTTGACAAAGTAAAAACAACATTCAAAAAATAAAAAGAGATAAACAGGTAAACTACATTATGCTGAAAGGAACCATGGACAACAAAACAGTGTTGGTAATAAACTTAAACAATCTAAATGCCTAAATGCCAAATTCATAAAGGAAACATTAACTGAGCTACAAGAAGACATAGATAGTAACACAATAATGTGAAACTTAAATATGCCTCTTTTAAAGGGGTTTAATACCCAAGATATATCATTAATAAATATCTACAAAACTAATAACCATTCTCCAATAGATTAGTGGTCAAAGGATACGAGTATACAGTTCTCAAAAGAATTTCAAAGTTTTTAATGACATAAAATTATGCTGCAAATAACTAATAATAAGAGAAAATAAAATCAAAACAACCTTGAGTTTTTACCTCACCCCCTGCAAATTGCCAAAGATGCCCAAAAATATCAACAGTTAATGTTGGGGGGGCAGGTTGTGGAAATTAAAGCATACTAATACATTCTGGCAAAGCTATAAAATAGGACAACCATTTAGAGAGGCAATTTGCAAAGATGCAAAAAAGTGACCAAAATATCTATACTCTTTGATCTAGAAACTCCATTTCTGGGCTTAGACTCAAAAGAACCTATTAATACATCAAAATATTTATAGCAACACTTTTTCTGATAACAAAGTACTTGCCCACTGATTGGGGAATGACTAAACAAATTGTCACACGTTAATGTAATGTAATATTACTGCGCTATAAGAAATTATGTATGCGATGAATACAGAGAAGCATGGAAAGAGTTACATGAACGGATGCAGAGTAAAGTAAGCAGAACCAAGAAAACAATATGCATGAAAACTACAATGCAGATGGAAAGAACAGCCAAGTGAGCACATGTATACACACACACACACACACACACACACACACATGCCAAAAGTTACTGTAGCAAAATTGTAAAGACAAAAGCAGGATTTGAATGGAAAGATATGAAAGGAAACTCCTACCTCATCCCTTTGTGCCAGTGGGAGGTCCATAACTCCTACATGTTGCACCTAAGAATACATTCTGGCAATGCAAGGGATATTATCGTGGTGAGCAGAACTTGAAAAGACGAAGACTCTAAGCCATACAGCAGAAGCAATACTGAATCTCAAGTCATGGTGCTATCTAAAAGAGGCCTCCCCTGCTCTCTGTGGTCCACAAATCATACCACAATGTAAAGGCAATTACTAGATGCCATTTAATTTCACTCTGCAGTAAGATATTTAAAACCAAAAATAGCTGCCAGTTTTCAGGAAAAAACATGCCAAAAAGTATGATGCATAAAGGACAGAGAACCCTTAAGTTCAAGGAATGGTTGCCCAATTCAACTGATTGGGAGACTTCTAACACCCACTGGCAACGCTGAATGATTACTGCTCCTAACTGCAGAACATCTGGTGACCATCCTGCTGACTCAAGACTCCAGTTTTTTCCTGGTGATTTGCCAGTAGGAAAACAACATTTTCATAGGAATTAGGTTGGATGACCATCATGCTATGTGCAGTGAAATGTTGTGAGGTGGTGGCAGTGGTGGTGGTGGATTGACAGTTCTATCATCGTAATGCACCCCTCCCCCATTTGAGCTTTTAAGCATCAAAATGCAAATGAGGCAATACCCTTCAACAGCATGGTCTGTGGAAACACTACATACAGAAGAATGGGATGAAAAGTTGAGATTTCAGACCTTACATGGAAGAGCTCAAATAACATGGTGGTTCAGGGGTCATTGCTGACATTGTCACTTTTGTTCCCACTTTAGTAAATGAACATTTGATCTAAATGCAAATGATTAGTCTTTTCAAGTAACAGTACTGAGAGAAGAGTAGATTCTTGATGGGAATGTGGGCATGAGCCAATCAAATCCCAAATTATTGCTGAAAGTTATCTTATTTCATTCTCTAAATTAGACAAAACCCAGTTTGGGAACTAGAAAGAGGCACTGGTAGCCACAGGGCCCCAGCCAGTCCCAGTGGCCCATGTACTCTGGTAGCTGCCCTGGGGCGTCTTGAGCTTAGAGCCCCACCTAGTGGCTTACCCAGACATATCACAGTGGGTAACTACTAGTCTTGCCACTGGTCCTACCAGTGTCAAAGTGAAGCACAGGGTATGATAGAGCATTTCAATTGCTTTACCTACTCTAAGAGATCCTTACTTAACCTTCCTGTTGTTCTGCAGCTTCAGTAAAACCTAGCTGATAATGCTATTCATTAACTCACTGTTTTCTATACAGAGAATCTATAGTCATGATGACCATTGAGTGACTGTCAGCTGATTTATCAAACTATGGATTTTTAACCTGGGTCTGTGAATGAATATTACACACACACACAGAGTGTGTGTGTGTGTGTGTGTATGCGTGTGTATTTGTGTATAAATGTATATATACACATATATAGTGTATATATAAATATAATGCTTATATACAAAGATACATATGTGCATATGTGCATATACATACACATACATATGTGTATATTTCTATAACTGTTTTTTAAACATAATTGCTTTCCTTTGCAATCCTATGCATTTAAAAACAGAATTCTTACAAGGGATCCATAGGCTTGCCAGCTGCCAAAGGGATCTGTGACACCAAAAAGGTTAGGAAGCCCAGCCTTGGAAATCTGTCCAATATATCAATATGCTCAGTCTTAAGTAATTGAATTTTAAATCGGTTCATCTGGAAAATGAAGCTAAGAGTAAAGAAAAAAAATTCAGCCCAAAGTACTAGCAGTGACCTGCAAAGGTGGTTTTGGGTTCAGGGGGGTGTAGGAACAGTGGTAGGAGGCTACATCTGGAAGGATAAAAGGAGGAAGGGAAACCCACTTGTTCTTTCCAGGGAACTAAGAATCATCCTTTGGTTCAAGAGAAAGGCTGCCAGACTCTGTAAGGAGAATGAAGATGGGGAAAGATGGAGAGAGAAGTCTCAGCAGTGAAAATAGGATAAGACTTCATACATAGAATAATGAAAGAGTAAGCTAATCTGTCTGCTACATCATGGAACCCCAGGATAATATAACTTGATTAAATTATTGATTAATTGATAGGCAAGTTGAACCTTCCATCATTCAAAATTCCCAAACTATTTAGTGCTGGGCAAGGAGTTTGCAGCCTTCACCTTGTGTTGGAGATATGCCAAGAGATTGGGGGGGAGGGTTGCAGGGGAAGGTACAAGAACATAGGGTGAGGATAGGGTGGTATAAGGGGCAGAGTTCCTGCTGAAAAAGCCACTGTGTTCAAATAAACAGGGTTTCTCTGTCATTGCCTTGAGGCAAGTAGAGATGTGAGATACAGGAATGCCTAAGAAATGCAGTAAGCATTAAGAATGAAAAGAAATCTTGGATAGGAATGCCACTTGGTGGTATTAGGTCTGAAACTCAGCTCAGTGGGTGCTTCTTAGATATATGTGGATCACCTCCATGGGGTGTTTTGACAAACTTTTGGAGGAGACAAAAGCTGAGGCATGGGTCAAAGTCCCAGTTTTAAGTTCCAGCTCTGTTTTTAAATTATTATCTCTCTTTAAATGGAACTTCTATACAGAGTGAACCAAAAGTCTGAGTGCAGTCTGAAGTCTTATTAACTTCAAATTGTATTCAGACTTTTGGAATAGCCTGTATTTTTTAAAGTTAAAATTAACTATTTTTTTTCTTGGGTGGTTCAGGAATTGGTCAGGAGCCAAGTGTTCTGGTTGGAAATGTTTTAAAACAAAAATTAATATCTAAAAGCAAATTGATTTTTACTACATGGTTACATTAAGAAAAATTAGTCTAAGTTGTTCATTCATTCACCATTTTAAAAGTTATTAATCATACACTATATGAGAAATATACTGATATTGATACAAAGATAATTAAACATGGTCCTTCTCATGGAGCTTATACTCTAACAGAAGACCCTATACTCTAACAGAAGACATAAAGTACATTCAAATATACAAAACTACATACTATAAATATGTAATTATTGAAGTAGAAAATGCTGGAAAGAGGAAATCATCATTTATTAAGCACCTTCTCTACATGAGTAATTTGCTGAGGGCTATACAAATATTATGTCATTCAGTCCTCACAACAGCCCTGAGAGATAGTTGCTGTTATTACCCTGATTTTACAGTCAGGAAAACTAAGGCATACAGCAGGTTAAATGACTTTCCCAAGATGACACAGCTAGTAAGTATCTGAGGTTGGTTAATGTAAGATATTCCTGACTCCATAACCCAATTTCAATCTGCTGCACCATCTAGCTGCTTTTTCTAACTCAGTTATATCTTTTCATAATAACCGCTCCAGAGCATCCATCCAATTCATGCATCCCTGTTTATCATAGGATCAGAGAACCTCATCCGAGGGTCATCAAGGGGCCAATCCTCTCATTTTACAGATACTTCTTAACTGAGGTACAGAGAAATTACATGACTTACCCAGGGTCATACAGCTAGGAAGCATCAGAGGAGACTGAATCTAGGTGCAGTGATGCCAATTCCAGTGCCCTGGAATTATATTATGCCAGCTGTCACCAAGAGCCATTAGTCTCTAGTCCAGGAAATTAGTTTCTTTTGTAAAGACTATGCATGAAACTAGTTCAAGTCTAAATGAAGGCCAAAGTACTTTGATGAAAGGTGAGGACAATTACCTGAGTTTACATTTGTTTTATCTATATAATGCTGACTATCTGGATTTCTTTACACATCTAGGGGATATAATAATATTAATAACAATAATGATCATAATAATAACAGCATTTTTTTTACCACTTTAAGGTTTACAAAACGCTTTAAATATTTCATCCCAACAACACTGAGAGGTAGGTTCCATTTTACAGATGAGGAAATTGTGGCAAACAGTAATTACATGACTTGTCCAGGGTCCCACAACAAAGTGTCTAAGGCAGGTTTCAAACTCAGGTCTTCCTGACCCTAAGTCTAGCACTTAAGTCAGTGGACCACTTTACTACTGATTTTTTGCTCGTCATCTCTATATTCAGGGGTTGTTGAGTCATAGACTTGAGAGAAATACATTTTAGAAAAGCAAAGTAAAATGACTTTGTGCTATCAAAAAGGATAAGAAGTATGGACAATAAATTTTCAGAAAATTCGTAGTTGAGGAACAGAATTCAAAAATATCTTGGCAGGCTACAACATTAAGATAAATTAAAATCAGATAAAATTTACTAAAAATGTGAAGTATTGCATTTGGATTCCAAAAATCAGCTTCACCAGTATAAAATGAGCAATGAATGATGAGGCAACCACTTTTCTAAAAAGATATGGGGGATTTTGTGGATTTTATCCTCCATATAAGTCAATAGCATGATATGCGTAAAGTAGTATTTAGCAAAGTAGTACTTAGCGCCTTGTTTCAGTTCTTTAAGTATTTAGCACCTTGTTTGAGCCTTGTGATTTGAAGGTGAGGGGAACTTGCTAACACAACAGGAAGGGTAGAACAGGAAGGAGAACCACCATACAAATGGAGGTGCACAAGCTGGGACAGAACAGAACTGAAAAGGAGAACACTTGCGATAGCCGGCACTGTTTGTCTGCTCTGTCTGGGTTGATTTGTGTTTGTTACTTTGTCAGACAGTGAAACATTCTGTCTGTTGAATTGTGTTACTTTGTCAGACAAAAGCCCTCTATCTGTTGTGTGTGTTACTTTTCAGATCTGTCTGCTGATAGTAGACATTGCTGTTGTTACAGAAGCCCTGGGACCTTGCTGCTGGTTCAGAAGTCCTGAAAGAGGATTTTCTTGTTGTCTGTTTACAGAAGTTCTGGGGGAGGGTTTTATTATGGTTTTAAGGTCCTGGGACTATACTTATTATTTCTGTTGATTTCTCAGACCTTGTTTGTTTGTCTCTGTTGATATCACAGGCAGAAAGTGAATTGGTTATGGTGCCAGCAATGTGTGTTAATGTTGTCATGCCTCTGTTAAGTTTTCTCTTTCAAGAAACAGAGACTGTGAAGGACTTGAGGTAGCTAGTCACTGTGAGCTTCAATATGGAACAGGAACTGGACAAGAAGCTGGATGAGTAGCTGGGAACTTCCTTCCTGTGAATCCAGGTGATGGTTGGGTGAATTCAGGCAAGAGCTGGGACCATGGAAGAGGAAACCATGGAATTTGGAAGTTAACATTGAACCAAGATGAAAGGACCTCTCCTTGGGTACTTGGTAATGACAAGATCATGATTTACTGTGACCTAAGGTTGGGAGAACTTTGTACTTTGTACCTTGTACCCCTAAAGGATGACTGAGTTAAGGATGATTGGAAGCTAGTCTCCAATAAATAAGAAAGAAGACTTTCTGACTAAGAGATTAAGACAATGTGAACTAGGGGTAGGAGACCTTTGTACTTTGTATTCTGAGTGGTAACTTTTGTTTAAGAATATGTGACTACTTTAGTGATAAGTTGTTATGTTATAGCATTGTGAATGTTGTACTTTGGTTTTTGTGAATGTTTTACTTTAATTTGCTACTGAATAAATAGAGAGTTCACTATACTATGTGATCAAAACCTTAGAGCAGTTCACAGTAACTGTCCTCCAGAGAGCTGCTTGTGCTTGGCTTTACAATATGGCAGCCAAGAAATTTAGAATACTCTAAGGCTGCATTATGAGAGACATAGCTTCAAGGAATAGGATATAATAGATCAATACTTTGGCCTATTAATATCTCATATGTAGTATTGTGTTCATTATTGGATGCTACATTTTAAGGATGACATTAATAAGGTAGAGAATGTCCAAGGGAGGACAATCAACAAAGTGAAGAGTCAGAAAAGGACTCAAAGGTTCAACCAGGAGAAGAGTAGAGAAGGAAATTGTAAGGCAATATATCTCACTGGGGCAGTAACGAATTCCCTGAAGAGATTACATTATTAAAATTTCCACTGCATCTTTCCATTGGACTGGAACCAATTGTAATATTTTATATAATCATAACTGTGAATAGTGTGAATTCAAATACATGTGAGCACTTCATGGGATTCATTATTCTCTCTAATAAGGACCTAGCCAACATTATCTTCAACTATTTGAAGGACTAACCTGTGGGGGGAAAATAGGCTTATACTATTTGGTCTAGTAGAAAAAAACTAGGAACAAAAATGGAAGATACAAATTGGTAAATTTAAGCATAATGTAAGGAAAAATAATAGAAGTACCCAAAGGTGCAATGATATCCAAATATCAAAAGTGCAAAATATCCAAAACTTTTTGAGAAGTAAAACATTGCTTCACATTGGAGGCTTTCAAGAAAAGGTTAGATGATCACTAAGCAGGGAATTCCTTTTGGGGTATGGATTAGACTTGATAGCCACTGAATTCCCTACTAACTCCAAAATTCCTTGCTTCTGCCCAGAGAAAGGGCAACTTAGAGGTGATGTTGATGGTCTTCAAGTATTAGAAAAGTTTTCCGTTAGAAAACGGAGTTGATTTGTTTTCTTTGGTCCCAGAGGGCATGCTTGTATCCATAGGGTCACAGGATAATAAATTTAAAGCTGTGAGGGACTTTAGAGGTTATCTATGTCAATCACCTCATTTTACAGATAAGGAAACTGAGGCCCAAAGAGGTAAATTGATCTGTCCAAAGTCACACAAGTAGTAAGTGGCATATTCAGGCTTTTAACTCAGGTTCTTTGACTTCAAATCCAATATATTTTTCTAGCATTCCAATCTGTGTTCCCTTTGAAGAGAGGCAGATGTAGTCTTGATGTAAGGAAAAATTGTCTAACATTTACATTGCAGTTTTTTTATATATCTGATCTCATTTGATGCTCAGAACAACCCCATGAGATAAGTACTACAGGTATTACTAGCTTCATTTTACTGAGTTAGCAGGTTTAGAGTTCCAGTGACTTGTCTACAGTCACAGAGTTGTTGTTGTGTTTGTGTGTGCATGAAAGAGAGAGAGAGAGAGAGAGAGAGAGAGAGAGAGAGAGAGAGAGAGGGAGGGAGGGAAAGACAGAAAGAGAGAGGGAGGGAGGGAGATGGGATCCAAACACGGCCATGCCATCAGTGAAGCAGATTTGAAAGTCTTTGACATCTATGATAATAAACAGAGCAATCTGGTTGAAGTCAGGAGATCAGGGCTGAATCTTAGCTCTATCAAAAACTTGATGTTGGATCCATAGCCATCAATTTACCTCACTTTCTGGGCCTTGATCTCTTCTGAAAATTAGGAAGAGTTGGAGGGAAAAGGACGAGGCCCAACTCTTTTAAATGATATTAGTGGAATTTACAGATGTCAGGCAAAAAGTGGGGAAAACTCAGAGACCCCAGAAGGGGCCAGGAATTGGTACACATGAATGGCATTAAAACATTACAGAAGTATGGGCAGAAAAGGATTAAATGAGATTCAACTTGGAAAAATGAAAAGTAATGCATCTGTGAGAAATAATCAGAAACATATGAGTGCCATATGCTGTAGGGCAGGGTCGCTATACAGTGCTCTGAGCTGTGTGTAGAGGGGGAATGCGTGCAGAGGTGTTGTATCAGTGTCCATAGAGAAGAAAGCAGGGCACCTGCATTAAGGAGGAAGTTAGAATAGATGACCTCTAAGGTCACTTCCAATTCTGATTCTCAAGGGTTCTCTCATTCGAATGGTTGCCTTTTGCAAAGCCCTGGGAAAGCCAAATATCAACATTCTGAGTTGCAACCTGTATGCTTCAAATCCATCAATATTCATTACATACCTACTATGTGTCAGGCATTGTTTTAAGTACTGAAAAAACCAGGAAAGTGCAAGGAAAGTTCCAAAGAGAATAGTATTATCACACCCTATTGGAGGCCAATTGCCCAAGACCTATTCAAAATGGCAATCTGGGTCCCTAGAGAGGATGTAGCTTTTACTCTCATGGTTCTAAAGGTAACCTTGAGGGGCTGGGTGTTTAGTACCATTGCCCACATGTGCCCACCAGTGTGTTTCTCACTGATTATCAGCCAGTTCCTTCAACTAGAATTTTACTAAAGATTTGGGGTTTTGTAGTGTGTTAGGTTATTTTTGTTTGTTTGCTTGTTTTGTTTTGTTTTGTTACTGAGAAGATATATCAAGATCAGTAATTACAAAAACATTACACCCCAAATGGGAAGATGATATTGTCTCCCCCCATAAACAAAAGTTCCCTGGGGAGAATGGACACAAACTTATATTAATAATAGTAGTGAGTCACATTTGTTGGAAGTACATGTGACCAAAGAATAAACTCAGTTTCTGAACACCATTAATAAAAGCTAACATCTGTATAGTGTTTTAACATTTGTAAAGTGCTTTGCAAGTACTTTATTTCATCCTCATAACAACCCTGGGAGGTCAATCCTATTATCCTCATTTCACAGATGAAGAAACTGAGCCAGACAGAAGTAAAGTGACTTGCCCAGGGTCACACAGCTGGTAAATTTCTAAGAACAGATCTGAACTCAGATCCTGACTCTAGCTGCACAACCTAGCTTCCTAGAAGTCCTTTTCTTCTTTTACAGAATCATCTTTCATTTCCCCTTAGGTAAAGTTCTCTTCTGGATTCCAAGGGTCAATGCTTCTATTGAGTCCAAAGTCAATTATTCTCACTGCCAAGTCCCCAAATCATTCTCTCCTTGACTCATGTTATCTCCTCCCAGAGATGCCTCTGGGAAATCTCAGAATTGTCTGATATCCCAGTCTCCACAGATGTAGATTAAATGGTTTCCAGACCCTGTATAAATATTTAAGGTAACAATACATTTTGAATACAGGATATCCTTTATTTCACCCAATGGAAAATGTCTAGCAGAATTAGGTCTCACAGTAGCCCATAAATAGATAATGAGATTTCCTCTCCAGGGAGTCTCACCTTGCCCCGTATACCTATGCAGTTCTCAAGACTCGGCATTGCTCTGGGGTTTGTACTTCCTTTAGAAGGAAAACACACTTATGGTTACTATGGAGGCAACCTCTCAATGTATAAGTGAGTCCCTCTTTTATGCCAGAGGCACCTGGCCTCATTGTACTTGTCTAAAGGCTCGGACTTCCTTTGGAAGGGAAATATATTTGAGGCTGCTACACCAAATGCCCTCACCCACATTCCAGAATACTTCATAGACTCCATATCAGCATTCAGGCTTATGGTACTGCCTTTCTCCACCAAAGGGGAACCAATGGAAATCTTACAAATAATTCTTGGTAATAATCAGAAAAAAAGAAATCAGTTCTCTAGCTATCCCATATTATGACTTTAGATCATTAGTGATTTATGATCCTCTTCTTCAAAAGACTAAACATCCAAGATGGTGAAAGCTTACAAAATCAAGTCATATGAATATATGTAGAAAGAACCATAGACTTTTGGCCTGGAAAAATGACAAGACATTCACCATTAGCATTTGAAAAATTTGATTCTTATTCATCATCATCATCATCCCTTCATTTTTCTTATCTTTTTAATAGAGTTCATCCCAATAGGGTTACTGCCAGACTGATATTGCTTGATTGTTCTTAATCTCTGAATTACTGAATGCAGCACTGTATCAGCAATGCAGTATTCACAATGCCTACAGTAACTATAAGTATGCTGATATGGTTATTAATCACAAAATGTAACAGGCTCTCTACATGAGAAATATAGCCAGAGCATTTATTCAGATATCAGAAAATGGAGTCCCAAAACCAGAAAGTCACAACCAACACAGTAGCTATGAAGTTGGCACATGTAGTTAAAGTAGTAAACACCCACATTCTCAAGCCTTCAAAACAGGACAGGTGACCTCAGGCAAAGATCCTCCTCTCCTCACTTAGGACAACTGCTCAGCATCCAGGCAACTTGCTCCCAGCATCTCTGGCCTCTCTGCAGTTCTCATCCCTGGCAGTCCTCAGCAGGAGTCTTCAGCAAAGATTCTGACAGGCTCAAAGAAGAAGGAGTTCATGCTTCCACCGCCACTGCTGCTGCTGCTGCTTCCAGTCACCAGCACACGGAAGCTCACTTGGTTCTGGCTTTCACTTGCTCTACCCCTTCCTGCTACATCAGAAAGTTCAAAGGGCATGGAAGATCTTCAAATTTCAGTATCATTACAAGCACCCAGTCCAGAGTGTATGACAATAAAATACATTCAAACTATGCTCAAATTGCTATAAAACTGTGCATAAGCCCTTTGACCTAGAAATACCACTACTAGGTCTGTATCCCAAAAGAGATAAAAAAAAAGGCAAAGGACCTATATGTGCACAAATATTTATATTATCTATTTTCTGGGGGGGGGGTTAAAGAATTAGACTTTGAGGGGATATCCATCGATTGGTGAATGACTGATCAAGTTGCCATACATGATTGTGATGGAATACTATTGTACTATAAAAAATGATGAGCAGGATTCTCTCAGAAAAACCTGGAAAGATTTGCTTGAACTTAGGCAAAGTTAAATATATTTTACAAAGTAACAACAATATTGTAAGATGATCAGCCATGAATGTCTTAGCTACTCTCAGTGATAGAATGATCCAAGACAACTTAGAAGGACTTTTCATGAAAAATGATATCCATCCCCAGAGAAAGAATTGATGGTGTCTGAATACAGATTGAAACTTTTTTTTACTTTCTTTATTTCTCTTGAGTTTTTTTCCTTATCTACATTTTCTTTCACAACATGACTAGTATGACTGTATTTTGCATGACTACACATGTATAACCTGTGTCAGATTGCTTGCCTTCTCAATAAGGGGGATACGAGGAAAGAGGAAGGGAAAGAATTCAAAGCTTTAAAAATGAATGTTAAAACTGTTTTTACATGTGACTAGAGAAAAATGAAATACTAAATAAAAGCTTAAGAAATCAGTAAATACTACAAAGAATGAATCAAAATAAAATTCATTCAATAAAATGGGCTAAACTACTCATCTAAACTTTAAATTCCATAGTATTTTTATTAATGTCACAGTTAAATGATTAACAGAGACTATCACTACCCCGATTTACGCCCAACTTTACAAAAGCATGGCGTGCCCTGAAGGCTTCCCATACAGTTCAACAGTCACAGCCTTTAGCTGTCTAAATGACAACTAGTAGCAGCCTGAGCTTGGGAGGAACTAATCCTGTGTGCTTGTGAACAGAAACTGTGGTAGGTGGACATGTAGCAATAAGTAGAATCTTTTACTAATTGTAAATTTCTATTGGTTTATTATTTGATACAATGGGGGGAAGGAAGATTTTTCATTTTAAGACAAAAATTCATTAGGTGAAGATAGACCTTTCAAAAAACCAAATTCATACTTGGAGACAGCCATCTCTCATTTTCATCAGAGTCATTTAATTAAAAAATACAGCTCGTGTGCGGTTAATCACCCAAGACAGGGCCATCCTAATGGGAGTTTCCTCATACGACTGATGGGGATTGAGTATCTGTTTATACCAAAAAGAAGTTCACTAACATTTTTCCTCTAATCACTAATTATACCAGAGAAAAGAGCTTTATGACTAGAGTTCTGGAAATGTGAAATGTGATCTGCAGAGATTTACAGCAAGGATGGAAGATTGATGTGTGACGTCATGCAACTGGTAAGGAGGCCAGCCCAGCCAGGCAGGCAGCAGCTGCTCACTGTAGCTTTGAGAGAATTGGGGAAGGAAAAGGATAGTGATCAGCAGGGGGATGGGGAAAAGAAAGGAAGGAAGGGAAAGCCACTTTCACAATTGGTTTTTCCTCCACCCTCACCCTACCCTTCAGTCATTTTAGATATGAATTTATCTAATCTCTCTGGGTTCAAGACACTATGTGTGAGGGTAGCAGCCAACAGGTGGCAAGGCCTTTGCAGAAACAGATGGCAGCTGCTGGGAGTGAATGAAGATAGAAGGGATAGGCAGCTTCAGTTACGGATTTGCACACAGCAGCATTCACCCTGAGATACACCCAAGCCCACCCCACCCATGGGTGCTCACATGCAATACCAAAAAAGCAGATCACCAGTCTGACAAGAATAGACATGCCCCCAGAATTCCCAGGGGTTCTGAGGCTGCCTGCCATAGAGGTCATATTTTGATTGGGGGAGTCCTGCTGTTCAGTGTGGTTCAAAGAGGAATCTCAGTAAACTTTGACAGGGCCAGACCTATTCCCAAAGTAAAGTGGGAAGGATTCCCCCAGGGCACCTTCTTTATGTTTTTTTTTCTTTCAGGAGCAGAAAACAAAAACAAAATTGTGAGATAGAACTCCCATTATTTGCCTCAGCAATTCCAGTGCGTACAATTAAGTTCAGTGCTCTAAGTTCAGCACTCTGAACTCTACACCCTGTTGTCTCTGAATTGTCATTGATAATTTGGGGGTAGAGAAACTAGAGGTATTAACTTGTTTTGGTCAGGAGGGAATCTAGTTGAATTCAAGTCTAGTTTACAAATATGTATGAAGTACCTGTTTTGTATAAGATGCTATGCCAGGCACTGGGGATACAAAGACAAAATTTAGAACTGTTCTTACCCTCAAGAAGCTTGCATTCTACAGAGAATGAGTAACTTATCTAAAGGCAGAGTCAACAGTCAAAAAATACCAGGAGGTATATTTTATTTTTATTCCTTCTAACAAGCCTATATCTAGCAGAGAACATTGTTTGGGTTTATTCACTTATCCTATAAAATGCTACAAATGGAGCTCACTCCTGAGGCTAAGGCTAAGCTCTGTCTTCTGCCCTGACCCAGGAAAAGGATATGGGACAAAGGGAATAGGGAGTTACAAAAGATGAGAGGAGAAAAATCCCACATCTAAGCCATTGCAGCTGGTAGAGATAAAAGTGGGCTGAAGGACTTCTACCTTTTCCCCTTTCTGGTTTAGAGGGAGAGTTGGAGAATAGTGGGTAAACACAAAGTATATAAAAGGTAATACAAAGAAATCTCATGAAAGAGAATACTAACAATGTAAAGGCAGACACAGGGGAAAGTCCAAAAGATGGAATTAAACTTGGCTATTTACAAATAGACACTTGGAAATGTTCCTCTTCCATTTTCCTGAGAGTCGTTTAATAAAGAAGCACAGTTATAACATGAACAGCCATTCTCCAACAGATAAATCATCAAAGGATATGAACAAACTATTCTCAAAAGAATGTCAAAGCATCCACAACCATATGATAAAGCACTCCAACTCACAAATAATAAGAGAAATTAAAATCAAAACAACCCTAAGACATCAACCTCAAATTCTGAAAATTAGCCAAAAAGTTACCAAAAAATGACATCAGTGTTGGAGGGGTTCAAAGGAACATAGGCACACTAATACATTGTTAGTGAGACTATAGAAATATGCAAATAAAGTGCATTAAATACCCATATTCCTTTGAACCAGAAGCTTCATTCCTGGGTTTACTTTTTTTTACCCAAAACTCTTTTTACCCAAAAAAGTTGTTGACAAGAAAAAGGTGCCTATATATTCTGAAATATTTATAGCAAGACTTTTTCTGATAGCTAAGTATTGGAAACAATGCCCATCAATTGGGGAATGACTATACAAATTGTGGTATATGCATGTAATAGAATATTACTGTGCTGTGAGAAATAGTGGCATATGATGAATACAAAGAAGTATGGGAAGATTTACATGAACTGACATAAAGTGAACAGAGCCGATAAAACAGTTACCACAGTGACTACAACAATGTAAATGGAAAGAATGACATACCGAAAAAGCAAAAGTTAATGTAACAAAGTCAAAAAGATCAAATGGACTCAAATGAAGAGGTATTAGAAAGCAACCCAACTTACCCCTTTGTGGAGGTCTTACACATTGCCCATGTCTTCAGACTTTTAAAAGTGTATTCACCAATTGTGCTGACTTTTTTCTCTCTAAAAAATTACTACTTGTCATAAAGAATGGTCTCTTGAAGAGGAGACATAATGGTGATATAAGAAACAGAAATTAGTAATAAAAACTTGTTTTAAAAAATAAAAAACAGATTTGTTTTGTGTGTGTTTGTGTGTATTCAGTAATCTGAGACAGGAACATTTAATGGGTTCTTTAAATGAGTTTCTTTAATTAAAAAGAACTTTAATGAGTTCTTTACTAGCTCTGAAAGAAACTAGAAAATCTATTAGGCGAAGGCAAAGAGAGAGTGAATTACAGACTTGGGAGCATGATTTTTGTACAAAGATATGGGAGAAGGAGATGCGGTATTATATAAGGAGATGGCTTATTTGAGATTTATTTATTTATTTTATTTACTTATATATTATATTTATATAATATATTATTTATTTTAAAATAAATTATTTATAATAAAACATATTTATTTATATTATGTTGTTTATTATATTTATTTATATTATTATCATTTATTTATTTATTAAAGGCTTATTTAAGCCATCCCACATAACTAATTTTTCATCCCATAAATTTGAAGAACAGCTAAGCAGATGGCACAGTCTAGGGACTCTTTCTCAGCACAATATAGATAGAGATAAAGACAGAGATGGAGATGAAGATAGAGATGGAGTTAGAGATAGAGAAAGAGATAAAGATAGAGATAGAGATAGAGATAGAGATAGAGATAGAGATAGAGATGGAGACGGAGACGGAGACGGAGACGGAGATGGAGACGGAGATGGAGATGGAGATGGAGTTAGAGATAGAGATAGAGATAAAGAGACAGAGATAGAGATAGAGACGGAGACAGAGACGGAGATGGAGTTAGAGATAGAGATGGAGATCGAGACAGAGATGGAGATGGAGATAGAGATGGAGATGGAGATGGAGATGGAGACGGAGACGGAGACGGAGACGGAGACGGAGACGGAGACGGAGACAGAGATGGAGATGGAGATGGAGTTAGAGATAGAGATAGAGATAAAGAGATAGAGATAGAGACGGAGACAGAGATGGAGCTAGAGATAGAGATGGAGACGGAGACAGAGATGGAAATGGAGATAGAGTTAGAGATAGAGATAGAGATAAAGACAGATAGAGATGGAGATGGAGATGGAGATAGAGATGGAGATGGAGGTGGAGATGGAGTTAGAGATGGAGATGGAGATGGAGATGGAGATGGAGATGGAAATGGAGATGGAGATGGAGATGGAGATGGAGATGGAGATGGAAATGGAGATGGAGATGGAGTTAGAGATAGAGATGGAGATGGAGATGGAGATAGAGATGGAAATGGAGATAGTTAGAGATAGAGATAGAGATAAAGACAGATAGAGATGGAGATGGAGATGGAGATAGAGATGGAGATGGAGATGGAGATAGAGATAGAGATGGAAATGGAGATAGAGTTAGAGATAGAGATAGAGATAAAGACAGATAGAGATGGAGATGGAGATGGAGAGAGAGATGGAGATGCAGATGGAGATGGAGATGGAGATATACTTACTCATGGGAAGAGTTTTTGACCAGATGAGACTCCGAGTAGTCATTAAGGAGCCCCCCGCCATTTTTAGAAACCCAGATGCTGGTGTTTCTCTCTCTAGTAACTATGTATATATGTAATGGTCAGATAGCTGGATCTGTCTGTTGAGTTGCAATGTATGTACTATTTGGTCAGATGGTTAGAAGCCCTGTCTGTTGGTCTTTATGATATTATTTCCAATTGTAATTTCTGCTTGTATTTTCTCTGAAGTTCAGGGTGCTGACTTTTTCACCTGAACTAAGTAAATGATGAATGTGCACGTATATGTGTATGTATATATACATATATGTATATATGTGTGTGTTTATATGTACATATGCATGTGTATATTTATATATATGTATATATATGTTTGATTAAAGTAAGATTGTTAACCCCTTTTGAGTTGCTTTCCTTTAGAAAAGCAGATCAAAGAACCTGTGCTAGCAGCCATCCTGTGTGCTGCTGTTATTGGTCTTACACCTTCACAATAGCTGCAAGTAGCATTGTTGTTATTATACTCTTCTACTGACATTTATATAGAAATTAATATCCCCCCAACTGAATCAACCACTGAAGACAATGTAAACCTATAGAATTTTAGAGATAGAAAGAAACCTTGGATATCAGAATTAATCTGACTCCATTTCACATGTGAAGAAAGAGTGCCCAGAATATTGAGACCAGAACATTGAAATAACTTGGTATATGTCAGTAAGTAGAACTCAGCTCTCCTGACTCCCAAGCTAGTGCTGTCTGCATTACACCAAAAATGCATTGGTACTGGCAGCTAGGTGAACAGAGCACCGGCCCTGGAGTCAGGAGGACCTGAGTTCAAATCCTGCCTCAGACACTAGCCGTGTGACCTTGGGTAAGTCAGTTAACCCCAATTGCCCTCCAAAAAAAGCAAAAAAAAAACCATGCATTCGTCTCAGGGAGACACTTTCCACATCCTTGGAGGCAGTATGGTATAGTGGTAATAGCTCTGGGGATAATCAGATGACTAGGCTGTGAATTCTACCTGTATCTGAGTGACTCTGAGCAGACCTCAGTTCCTTCATCTGTAAAATGAAAGGTTTGAACTAGACACAGTCTTTGTGGGACATTCCATCTCTGAATCTCTGATCTAATGATCTCCTCAATCTGTGTCTCCAAACACCTTCCAATAGGCCTCAGATGGCTCTTTCCCTGAAGATAACTTGAATGTGTTCTCCCTTATGCCTAGAAGGAGCAGCTGCTGAAAATAAAGGCTTATAGAAGAGGAACACCAGGCTAATGAATTCTAGGTCCTCACAGTTCACTGGCATGGAATTTGTGCGTGGTTCCATAGCTCTATGTATGCTCAGTCTGTACTTTAAAGTAGCAACATCCTTCCAGCAATAATGAAAATTACATGGTAGCTTAGGCATCATAGAGGAATGACTCTGAACCCATGGGGATCCAAAAATGCCAGCATCTGAGATTCCAGGATTAAAACCAAGAACAAAGAAGTGCCATCAATAATGACAATCCCATTGGAGAAATCTGGGGCTGTGGACCTTCTGGGGCCAAACTGAACTGGAATCCTAGCCACGCGCTTAATTCCCCAGCAAGAAACCACAGCTGCCAGTGTTCAAGGCAGAGCAGAGACCTATTTCCCTACTTCCAGTATTCTGCTGAGCTGGTGGGAGAGTGGACACAAATTGCTTCTGGGCTTCATGTCTTATACCTAGCAGTCTTGCCCACAAAGTTCTGGAGGAAAGGGTAAGACCCCTGCTCTGTGAGATTGAAAGGAAAGCATGATTCCTTTCTCCCTCTGCCAATGGCAAGTTCCTGAGCCAGGAGAATAGGAATCTTATTTTATTATTGTTTGTTTGTTTCCCTGTCCAATATGTGACACTTTCTATCACATACTTTCATGGACATAAATCCACAAAACTCAACTGATTTATTTATTTATTTATGCTTCTGGAATGACAGTCAATCACCATGGCATTGCCCAGATTGCCCTTCCCTAAGGTTGACCTAAACTGAACTTTCCAAAGGCTATGCAGAAAGGTGTTGGGTGTGTGGAATTATCCATAGAGAAGGTCATGGGGGAGGGGCAGAGGGAGAGGACAGGGTTGGGGAGTGAAGCCAGATAGTTATTGGCTTAAGTGGTGTTAAGTGGTCTCTGGAATTGGGGGTTGAGCAGAAATCTAATCCTATCATGATCTCAAGCACAGTCCTGAAATAACTAAACCCAAACTGTGGGTGGTAATGTCTTAATCCTCAAACCTGTTCTGCCCTTTTTTTCACCTTTATTTCCATCTTTGCTTCCAAACATTTGTTTCCTTCTATCCTTGGCCTCAGAAAAGACTTTTTAAGGCCTCCTGTACTGGTGGAACACTCAGCACTTAAAACTCAATGAAGCAAGAGAGATCTCAAATTTATTTCATCTATTATTAGTTACTTAAGCATTTCTTGGCTTACTATTTTTAAAAGTTCATACTCAGCCTAATGTTCAAGATCACCCATTATTTGACTTTACACCATCTTGTCCATTACTACCTCCTCGCATATTCTATGCTTCAGCCAAGCAAAAGTGTTCTCCATTTTCCTATGGTATCTGGTGACTTTGCTCAAGGGTATTCCTCATGCACAAAAGCCTAATCCCTACTGCAGTCTTACATTTTCAAAATCTGGTTTACCTTCAAGGCCAAGCTCAAATGCTGTCTTCTATGGAGCCTTAAGTGCTTCCTCTCACTTCTCAAAGCACTTTATCCTTCTCTTATGTACTTAGAATATTCCAATTTGCATTAAAAATTATTTGTGTCCATGTTTTTATCATCCTTACTAGGTTGTAAGTTTCAGAAGGGAAGGAACTGAATCTTCATATCCAATTTATCTATCTTATCCATCCATCCACTATCTATCTATTTATCTGTCTGTCTGTCTGTCTATCTATCTATCTGTCTCCATCACCAATATATAGTAGAAACTTGATAAATATTAAATGAATCACTGAATTAATGAACAAATGAAAGATTAGGGACTCCTACTAAACAAAATGGACTCATTTTCCCAAGTAAAAATATAAAAAAAATAATTATAATAATGAAAGAAAAATCGTGATAATGGGTCTTGGTGAGAAATAGGACAAAGGTAAACTACTCTTCCATCTCCACCTGTTTATTTTTCAGTATTGCTACTAAGATAGTAGAAATGACAGCCAGTGTCATTATTGGGGATTAGAAGAATTCCCCTCAGCTGTACTCAGCTCATTTTTAGTTTTGCTAATTGAGTACCCAGGAAGATGTGAAGGGCAACCAGACTCCTGACCTAGTTAAAAAGAATTTCAGACCATTACTTCCATAAGAACTCAAACTAGGAGATCCTTGAGTAGCAGGAGGAAAAAAAAAAGTTTATAACAAATTTTAAAATTTCAAAGACCTTTCTGGGCTTCAGTTTTCTTACCTGTGAAATGAAAGTATTGGACCATATGGCATTTTAGGTGCCTTTCAGTCCTATAGCTATGATCTTGTCTAGTTATATGGCTGGCTAAGGTCTACATCACAAAAGAGCTAAAGATATCCTAAGGTTATAAACTATAAAGCAGATAGAACCTTCTCCCCATAGAGAAGAAACCATATGGCCACTTCAGTCCAGCAGATGTCAGCAGAGAGTAAACTAAAACCAGCAGATGGTAGCAGAAAGTATTCACAGCAGCTGGGAGCAGTACATCAGGGATGCTGAACAGAGAATCAGCAGAAATAATAGAAGAGCAGAGAAGCCCACGTGAGGAAATAACTTGCCGAACCTGACAACATGCCCAAGGAATAACAGTAGCTCTGCAGTATCAGAGTTAGATATTACACTGGACATGTCTGTGTCTTGGCCACACCCTTTTATGTGCGTACCCTTTCTTGTGAGAATTCTATCAGACCTTTATCAAACAATGAATAAACACCTTTACATCACAAATTACTGTCATGTGGTTTCCCTGGTTACATATGTCCTTTTATCAGGTATGTTCTCCCCCACTTATTAGTATGGTAATCTTGGGAGAGTTTACCTTACCTTTGAATATTATTGGGGGAAATTTCTTACAACTTTTATTACTATTCTGCTTGATTAAATTCATTTTAGTTCTAATCAATATGTCCTCATTGGTACTAGTAAATTCACGTATACCCTTTGGGCCTTATGAGTTATGGTTTTGAGCAAATTCTTATGCACAGAGTGCCTAAAAGGCGGGGTCATTTTTTTTTCTGAGAGCTCATGTCTAAAAGAAAAAAGAAGGTAAGGAATTTTTAAAGTTTTGTTGTCCATTTAAAACTAAGCAATCACCACTTCATTAATGAAAACATTTTTTACCTTTATGAATTAAAAATGGAAAATGTATGTGGCTCCCCTTCATCTGGACGTGGAATTCCCACAGATCATCACTCTCCCTTGGGTATGATCTGAAGGGCAAGTGGGTATGATCTGAAGGGCAAGTGTGAAGAAAAGCCATGACCTTCTTTATGTATCCCTCATGTCCTAAAGATGAGAAATTATTTTTGTGGATATGTGCTTAGATATGACAAATGTTTATGTAATGTAAGAGTCTAAGAGTTGAAAGACTAAAGTCAATAAAACTGAGGGGGCGAAATAGAGCATTACCTTCAAGATTATAAAATACTCATATTGACAGAACACCAAATAGAGATATTAAACAATCCTGTCTCATAAAAGAAATTAGAACCAGCTGTAAAGGAATTTCTAAAACAAAACAAAAACAAACTCCTGGTCCTGATGGATTCACAGGAGAATTCTATCAAACTTTTATCAAACAACAAATACCTTTACAACACAAATTATTCTCAAAAAATTAAGAAAGAAAGCATCCTCCAAAATTTTTCTCATGAGACAAATATAGTACTAAAACCTTAACACGGAAAAAGCTAAAGCAAAACAAGGATAACTATAGACCGATGTCATTAATGAATATTGATTAAATAATGTTAATAAAAATCCTGGCTAAAATATAGCAATTTATCCCCTTAACCCCCAATCATTGATTATGACCAAATTGAATTTCTAACAGGGATATAAGAGTCTTTCACTGTTAGGACAATAATGGACACAATTAATCACACTGAAAGCAAAAATATCCCAAATACAATTCTTAATATGTATAGAAATAATATTTGACAGAATATAATGCTCATTTATGCTAAAAAATCTTCCAGAGGCAAATCATTTTAAAAAGTAAATATCCCTGGAAACATTAATACCATATGTCTAAACCCAAAAGAATCATAAAGTATGTGTCTGAATTGCTAAATATATGTGTTCATGTACAATATCCATGCATATAGAGACCTACATGAACATGCATTGCATGCGTATGTGTTATAAGATACATATGCTCACACATATATATGTGTATGTGTAGGTACATATATTTGGGAGAGAGAGATGGAGAAATAGGGAGGAGGGAAAGGAGAAAGGAAGGAAGGAAGAAGGAAGGAAGGAAGGAAGGAAGGAAGGAAGGAAGGAAGGAAGGAAGGAAGGAAGGAAGGAAGGAAGGGAGGGAGGGAGAAAGGAAAGAAGGAAGAAAGGAAAGAAGGAAGAATTTATTCAGCACTTTTGTTTATTATTTATCAATCACTATATTTATGCAAATACAAAAATGATACAGTCTCTTCCCTAGAGAAGCTAATGTTCTCATGTAGAGAGACAATACATATAGGGAAGCTAGAGTGTTGGAAGGTGAGGGGTAGGAGGCAGCAAAAACTACCACACATGCAGAAGCATAGCTATTAGATGGCCAGGAAGTAGAATGGTGGCCTGATTCCAGTCATTATCTGTTGAATGTTCATCTATTGGAACTCAGGGCCCCATGAGTTAGGAATCCAAATTTTGATGGAAAAAAAAGCTTCCTTAAGACATGTCCTAAGTTGGACAAAGCTGGATTCTGTTCACTCTATATTCCTATAATTGTCCAGTTTTACATAGTTTATGTTCTTATAAATTCTCACACCTGCAAAAACTTGGACATTTATATATTGCTTTAAAATTTGCAAAGCACCTTTAATATGTCACATGGTTGACTCTGGACGCAGTCTCTAAAGACCTATTACATTTCCTCCCACCCCATGCCCATTAAAGGTTTGGTATTTCTCTTTTTTTCTGCCAATAGCTCTAGCCTTTATTGCTTCATCCTCACCTTTTAGGGACCTAGTGACTAGATTCTCAGTTCTAGTTAGCTACTTCATATTAGATAGCCTTTAAAAAAGGAATGTTTATTTCAAAGATGTAGACAGAACAAACCAGCATTTTTCCAAGTCCCTCAAAAGCATGATTCCTGCCCCACCTCCTTTACCATTTGGGGAAGGGGCAGGGGTCAGAGAGGTGTTAGACTTACAATTTGGCTTGGTTCCAACATAGTCCTGATCCTACCAAATTCACATCCAAAGCAGGCATCAGAACTTCTGTTGGGCTGGTATCCCTGGGCCATTGCTCCTAAGGGCATCACTATTGGGCTATATTCTTGGATTCTCAGAACTCCGTGGCTCACCCTCTCCCCCACCCCATGCCAGATGGGAGACTCCACTATTTTTGCATTTAGAACTGGAAAAACTTTTTAAAAGATCCAAAGACCGAGACCCATTTCTGAGGGTTTTCCTTCCTTATTCCATGTTCTCTCGGTGGTGAAGGAAGGAATCATGGGTTCTTTCCTCAGATGCTAATGCCCCAAAAGCTATGACTGGTGCTAACTCTCTGAACAGGCCTTTGAATGTGTCAGTAGCCTTTGAATAAGCTACACAGACAATGGAAAAAAGACTCCTTCAGACCATGTAGGAGGCCAACATAAGATGCCCATGAATGATCTACTAGAAGGAACTCTCTAATGCCTCCACATGGGTGGTGCCAACTTTGGCAGGCTGGAAATGCGACAGATTTCCATCACACATGCCATCTGTCACTTGAGTCTCCCAACAACCATGTGATATTATCATCCCCATTTACAGAGGAGGGTACAGAAACTTAGGAGGCATCAGGGTACAATGGAATTAGAAGTGACTTTGATGTCAGAGAATCCGGGTGCCAACACAGCCTCTGATGCTTACTACCTATGGGGCAGTGTCACTTTAATGAAGCAGCTAGATGGTAAAGTAGATAGATCTCTGGACCTGGAGTCGGAAGACCTGAGTTCAAATCTGACCCCAGACACTTGCTGGCTGTGTGATCTTGTGCAAGTCACTTAACCTCTGCTTGCCTCAGTTTCCTCATCTGTAAATGGGATTATTAAAAGTATCTTTATCTTAAGGTTATAAGGATCAAATGGGATAATATTTGTAAAGTATCTAACACATTACTAGGCACATAGAACATACTGTAAAAATATCATTAACATGCATGTGTGAAAATAAAGTTAATAAAACTTAGACAACATATTTTGTCTTCCTATTATAAGCAATGTGTTTTTCTGGGTATACCAATGAATCTATTATTTGATATGATACTAGAGAGGGTCTCTGTTCTTGGTAAGTGACTGCAAGATTGAAAGCAAAGGCAGGGGGGCTAGGTGGCGCAGTGCATAGAGCGCCGGCCCTGGAGTCAGGAGTACCTGAGTTCAAATCCGGCCTCAGACACTTAACACAAAAAAACTAGCCGTGTGACCTTGGGCAAGTCACTTAACCCCAACTGCCCTCCAAAAAAAAAAAAAGAAAGCAAAGGCAGGGATCCTGGTATATTATCATAGATCCAAATTCCTCAATTCCAGGATTTGACTTCTGAAACGTTTATTCGTAAAGTTTGTTCAAGAATCTAAAGCCCTTGTAGAATCCCAACCACCACTTGGCCCCTTTCCTCCCTCAACAACCCCAGAGTTGAATGTTCTTCCTTTTGTTTAGGGTGGTGAGTGTGCATTCTCCTAGGAGGCATCTCTCAGACGAGGTGTAAAACTGATTCTGACCACTTGTAGTTATTAAAGGTCCCATGATACCACTTATAGGAATGGAGTTATTAACCTTCATATTCTGGCCAGATTCCAACTGAGAAAAACATTGTACCTACTTAAAATTCCTATCCCTGTAGTACTTTCTTCTCTGGATAGTGTATTAAAACTGGAAGAGATCTCTCCTTTTTCGAAAAGGGGCCTCAATTCAGTTTTGCGGGACTGTCTGAGATAGAAAAAATTTGTAAACACATAGGAATCACCACTGTGTTTTAGTATGTGACATGTGAGGACCACCCACTTCCATGAAACAAAATTTATTCCTTCCCTTCAAAGTACAGTGGGAGATCAAGTAATTCTCTTATCCTCCCAAATGTAAGTCACACTTGTTCAAAATCTGACACAAGTAACAAAGCCTAAAATAGGTTTTATTTTGCCGTATAATCTTATGTCCTGTATATATTTTTTTTATTTTAATAAAATCTCGTGGGCTAGTGGTATAATCTATAAATTGGGGCAAACTGCATCTGGAGCAATATTGTAGTAATAAATCACTTAATTGCTGTGTAAGCTTAATGATAATAATAATTCTGATGCTTATGCCAATAACTCACATTTGTATAATTCTTTCAAGTTTACAAAGTGATTTCCAAACAAATGTCTTTCTATTCAAGAAGAAATGTGCTTAAGTAAGGAAATGTATAGCCATCCCTTGACCACTGGATTTGGCATCAGTGGACCTAAGTTCAAATCCCAGCTCAAGAGGTTTCTTCTTATTCCTATGCAAGGTGCTTTACCTCTTTTCTCCCTCATCTTTATAATATGAATTTCGGACTAGATAATCTGCAATGTCTTTTCTAACTCTAAATCCATAGCCGTATATTTCAGGATATAACCCTCTGCCCACCCATTCTATGGCCACTCCTAGGTCTGCAGAATGGGGACAGGAAGCTTAAAAATAGCTTTCTAAAACACTGTATCTCTTGACAAAGTAATAACATTGAGGAAACAGTCTAAAGATGAAACAAATGTGTGGAGTAGGAGATAGAACCTCCCAAGGCTGGAGCCCACTCAGATATCATTTGTTCTTAATTTTAAGCCTCCTAGGATTTTAGTTCACATACCCTTAGCAAAGAATGAGTCATTATTATATAATATTGGTATGAAATGGCTCATCAGACAACAAAGGGCACTTGTCAAATGAACTTTTAAGTTACACGTAAATGAATCTGAAACTTTAGGTCCAAAATGCCCAAGGATAACAATAAAATGGCAAACATTGAACGATCCTGAGAGATCTGGTACATGCCAAGGATAAAATAATTACGGTAAATTAAACCCTGATGAAAAAAGAAACCAGCTGCAAAAAGTTGGTTTCATGCTTCTGCCTTTAAACTATAGTGAGCCCTCTAACCAGCGAATTTTGCTTATGTAACCAGGTGATCAGAGAAATTCCCTAATCAACCTGATGAGTTTTCAGTACTCTGAGTCTGAGACATTGATTATACTTTCTCATCAATTTAGGATGAATGGTTTGCCTTGGGCAATTGGGGATGGACTGGTTGATGCAGATTGTAATGTAAGTAATGTGCCAAATGAAGTAAAGAAAAGGAGCAATAAGAAGGAAAAAAAGAAATTCTAGTGAGGTAATCCCCAAAGGAAAAAAAAATTAAGACTGCAGTATTGATATCCACACTCTGCTTAACCTTCCACTATCCTCTACTACAAGTTCCTCTTGATCAGTAACTGGCTAATGAGTCTAAAAAAGTTTAAAATAAACTGTGCCAAAAGCCCTTAGCAAACATCCAACATTTCATTCTGATACCAAGTCCCATCAAAGGACTCCTTGATACAGGCTACATCGGAATGATGGCTACAGCAGCTACTGAGTTAAAGAAAACTTGAAAGTGTCTGCAGGAGGGAGAGTTAGGTGGCACAGTGAATATAGAACAGTCTGTGGAGTCAGGAGAATTTGAGTTCAAATTTGGTCTCAGACACTTGATACACT
>CM053593.1:351826063-351836063 GCA_028646575.1 Pseudocheirus occidentalis
GAAAGAAAGAAAGAAAGAAAGAAAGAAAGAAAGAAAGAAAGAAAGAAAGAAAGAAAGAAAGAAAGAAAGAAAGAAAGAAAGAAAGAATCTGCAGTACATGTGGACTATCACCAAAGGCCACTTGCAGCAAATTTTCAATTGTGTTTCAACCATTCAACCACATTCCTCAATTTCTAAACAGAAAATAGAGAGAAATTGAGGAGTTAAACTGAGAGAGAGAGAGAGAGAAAGAGAGAGAGAGAGAGAGAGAGAGAGAGAGAAGAAGAAGAAGAAGAAGAAGAAGAAGAAGAAGAAGAAGAAGAGAAGAGAAGAGAAGAGAAGAGAAGAGAAGAGAAGAGAAGAGAAGAGAAGAGAAGAGAAGAGAAGAGAAGAGAAGAGAAGAGAAGAGAAGAGAAGAGAATGACCAAGCAAGGGAAAATCCACAATACACTGGAATAATACTATGGGGAAAGAGAAGCTCAGGTTAAAACTCCAGTAGAAAATAATTTTGCAATTAATTCAAAAAAGGATATAGCATAGGCTTGAAAATTGAAAGTATTTATAAGACTTAATCTTAAAAAAACCTTGAATTAGTCAATAAGAAAGGAACAATAAGAAAGGAACCAACAAATGACAAAATTTTACAGAACAGTAGACCTCTTGAGAAAATGAATGGAGGAATAAAAAATGAGATGTTAGTGGAAAGTCAAAAGACAAAAATTTTAGAAGTGTGTATAAGGTATCAACTTCCAAAAAAGCACGAAAGAGGAAAATAAGGAGCAGAGAAACACAGGCTGTCCAGAAAAGGGTAATAATAACAACAGAAAGTTTGGATCATATACATACATATATGTATATAGAGAGAAACACACATACACACACATACATACACATATACATAAAATAAACAAAAGTGGAATAGTTAACTTTTATATAGAGCTTTGTTCCATGCCCTGTGCTAAATACTTTATAATTATTATCTCATTTGATCCTCCCAACAATCCTGAAAAATATAATGATCTCCATTTTGCAGACAAAGAAACCCAAGCAAACAAAAATAAGTTGACTTCAGCAAACCAATGTCTACAGGCAGATTTGAACTCAAGTTTTCTTGGCTCCATGCCAAGCATTTTATCCACTGTGCCACTTAGTAGCTATATCTTTGTGTATGTGTATGTATCTACATATACATATAATGTATATGTATACATATATACATATAAACACCTATATAAACATATACATGTTATATATACAAGGTGAGTGTATTTCAGATGTATACATGTGTATATGCACACATATGCTCATATATACATTCATATGTACATAAATGCATGCATATATACATTTCAGGAAATCAGACCAACAAAACTACCCAGAAATATTGGAACGAGAGGGAAGGAAAAATTGATAGAATCCGTAGTTCTCTACCGCAGAGAAACCTGGAAAAAAGTATACATTTGGTAATACCTTTGTCAATGTGTAGAGCTTACAGGTTAAAGAAGAAAGATTGTACACATCTGTGAAGAAGCAGATCATGTTCCATGGAATCTTGGTAAGACTCATGAAGGGAAAAGAAAATAGTATTAGAACATAATAGATTAAAAAGTAAAGCAAATTAGCTTGTCATTAAAATTAAAATATCCTATAAATGTTAGCATAATCATGCAGATAATTATGAACTTTTAACAAAATCAGTGACTCCTAAACCTTCCTTTTGAGAAAAATCATAAATCGGTAGAAACTTCAAAGGGCAAACACAATAAAATAAACTTTTTAAAAGGTAAAAAAAAGTTTGAGAAACTAGAAAAAAGTGAGTGATCATCATATGTATACATCCTGAGAGTAAGAGAAAATTCTATCTAAAAGTTAATGAGAGAACAAAGTTAAGCAATGCATGTGGGTTTTCCAAAATAAAGAGAGGTGGGGAAATAGCCTTGGGGAAGGAGACCAAAGGAGGCAGAAGAAGTATTTATGGCAACTGACAAGTTATTTGTTGTTCAGTAGTGTGTAACTCTTCATGACCCCATTCTAGGTTTTTTTGGCAGATACTGGAGTGGCTTGCCATTTCCTTCTCCATTGCTGTAGAAGAAGATTATTCAAGCATCAACATTCAGTGATATGGGGAGGTGTGATAATCTCATAAATCTCATCCTTATTTAGACTGGCACAGAGAATATTCAATTTTTAAAATAAATAGATTAAAAACATATAAATAGTAGAAATGCAGAGAAGTGAACAGAAGTGTGGATAAAGAATTGGGAAAGTGATCATTTCAACTCAATGGTAGAGGAGATAAGAAGAAATCAAATAAAAGGACTTGATTGAAGTGGAAAATAAACTTAACAAACCTAACTCTGAATGTGCATGGTATGAAATTATACATAAAGTAGATTAGAAAGCAAAACCCAAAAATTAGGATGGGAGGGAAAGGGAAAGGAGGGGAGGGAAAAGAAGGGGAGGGGAAAGGAGGAGAGAAGCACTTGAAACATTGAGCTCTTTAGGGAGTTAATATAAGGGGTTGGAAGAGAATTTGTTATGCTTCAGCAGAATGCAACAACAGCCTTGGTTCCCTTGGGTTCCTATACTGACTTCTACCTCCAGAGACTAGGACCCTTCCCCTAGATTTTTGAGATTTAGATACCTTTATCTTGAAGAACCTCTATGACATGACAGACTCTTAGGGACATCAGAGCCCCAGAGCAGGCCTATCTAGATGAGAGTTCTCTGATCCTGTTTCATTGCTATGACCTCACTAATGTTGGAGGATATGGACAAGAATAACAGGGTAACAGGCCATGGATAACATGAGATCTGTACTGTAACAAGGAGTTCTCACATTAGTGAGGTCACAGATCTATGGAAGTATACATACTTCAGCATAAACATTTTTTTCTTCCTGTGCATATTTTTTAGTCCTTGAGAGCCTTAAAAGACCATATTCCACAAGCCTGAAGATTAAAACAACCATAGCTAAGGGTTTAGTGGCTCTGAGCTCTAACACTTCTTTGGTGCCCATCAATATAAGCATATATATATACATATATGTGTGTATATATTACATATATATGCATGTATATGTGTATGTAGTCCATATCCACATATCAGGGACTGTTTTTTACCTTTTTATCCCTAGTACTTAGCATATTTGCATATATATATATATATATATATATATATATATATGTCTGTGTATTGTATGTGTGTGATATATATAATACACACAGAGATATATGTATATATGTATGTCCATGAATATACAGGTAGTATATACATACATATATGCATGATTATGTATGTATATGTATATATACATAGAAATATCTAGGTATAAATATTCTAAGAGAGACAGAAATAAAGATGATGGAAATGGGGACAGTGTTGGAGCCAGAGATGTAGATGGAGTATGAGAAATTATTCACTGATTTGTAGATGTTAGAGCTGAAAGAGGCCTTAGTAGTTACGATGCCTAATCTACTTATTTTATTTATAAAGAGGGAAAATTAAGATCAGAGTAGTTAAATGCTTTGTCCAAGGTTTCTCAGAAAGTAATTGGCAGTAACCTGGATAATTCAAACTTAAAAGGGATAGTTTATATGTTAGAGTCATTCGTGTCCAAAACTACAACCTGATTTATCTGAAGTCATCTTCACAGCATCACCAATGAATAGTCACCCAGTTTCTGCTTGGAGATTCCCTACAAGACTGAAGTGGGGGGAAGAAGAAATATGTGATGGACCTACTCTCACCTGAAGCAAATCATTTCACTTTTTAAAAAGTCAAATTGTTAGGGTTTTTCCCCCGTCACTTTCAATACCTTCCACTCATTGCTCCTGCCTTCTGGGACCTAGCAGAAAAAGTCTAATTCCTCTTTCCTGTGACAGTAAACCTGTCCCCAATAAGTCTATAAATACCCACAGTTCCCCCAACGGCATAATCTCTATTTCTTTCTGTATTCTATCCACTTTCTGAACATACTGACCCCAAATTATAGGGAGCGGTGGCTGAGTATAAAATAGGTTTCCTGTTCCCTTCTATTAGAGCAGCAGGAAGACCCACCATATAGTTGTAGCCAAACACAAATCCTAGGTCACTACATATCACCCAATTTGTGGCCCACCATTAAGCCCCATTTATATGTCTGTCTTTGTCTTGAAACTGCTTAAGGCATGCCTGGCCATTGCCTAAGGCATAGTCCCCTCACCCCCTCCTTCCCTAATCAGCATTCTATATATCCTCCATGATTCAGCATAAGTGTACAAAGTTCATTATGCTGCAAGACTATGTTATGTAGATACCAAGTAGGATCCTTACACCCTTCACCCAAAACATGACTCTAGCCAGTTCTGGGGAATTCCAGTGCCCCTTATTCAACGACCCCTCCACCCTGCTCTGGGAAGCTGAGTACGACCCTCCACCCTGTTCCCTTCACCCTGTTCTAGGAGGGACCCCCATGTCACAGAAAGGTTGTACCCTTGTACCCTTGTGCCATATTCCCAAATTAGCCCTGAGCTATAGATCTAACCAATCTCTCTTCTTGGCTTCTGTATGTCATAGTTTCTGCTGTCTCCCCTCCCTGATTGTGGTTTTTGTAATTTTAGCCTTTTTAATCAAGGCCTGTACCCCCAATGTATCACTACCAATCCGAGTGCACACTCTGGTAGTCATGTGCTCAATCAATAAATGCACACCTAAACTTTGCCTCGAACCCAGGTCTCGGCTCACTCTTATTCTCTGTATAACATAGTGAATGTTGTTCTGCAGTATAAAGTGTCATCCCCAGGTTATTTAGTATCTCACTAACTCACTACTATACATGTGTAGTTTATCAACAGTTTCCGTTCTTTCTAGACAGTAGGGCCAAAGTCATCAGTTCAGAGATATGGAAGTGGGAAGGATCTTAGAGGCCATTAAGTTCAATTCTATTTTACGGCAGAAGCTATTGAAGCTCAGAGGCAGCAAATAATTGTCCGTGGTCACCGAGCTAGTAAGTGTCTGAGGAAACCCAGGCCCTCAGTACATATTGTGAGTATAATACCCAGGCCCTCCTGATTTCTAGGACAGTAACCTATCCACTACACTATGTAAGCAGAGAGTTATAGAACGTAGTGTAAGTAGGCTAAGAGAATTAGGACATAGAACTGTGAGGATAATCATGATAACTGTCAGAACAAGTTTGTCTCTCACAGCCTTTGAAAATCCATATATTTAGTTGGGGGATTATAGTAGTTTATAGTTTCATGACACCTTCTCTCCCCTCTGAAAGACAGCCTGGTGGAGCTTCAAGTTATGTCCATGGAGGTAGATATGACTCAAATATCAGAGAGACCTCTGAACCCGCAAGCTGTCTGAGTGGGAGAGACTTTGGAGAGGGAGAGAGAAGTTGAGTTGGAGAGAAATGATCAAGAAAGAAGGCATGAACGTTTGAAAAGCAGATGGGAGAGCCCCTAAGGGCAACAGATACAAGACTGACTTTTCAACATGTCCCTTCATTCCCCCAAGCTGCTAAGAATGGATTCTCCCAGTGAGATCATTCTCTCCTTGGCTGAGTGAGATTTTACCTCACTCTAGTCAAAAAGTCTGTTTATTCTTATATACCCTATCATTGATTCCATTCTGCACAGTCTCTCGATTTCTGTTGAACCTGTCTTGAATAAATGCTATCTAGTATTGTCTTTTGTGCAAAAAGCATTTTGTGGGAAGGAGGTGGGCTTACAAAAGTAAATTATTACCCTCTTCTTAGGATTACCAAGAAAAAAATTACTTTTACTCTGAACCCCTAAAAGAGCATCATACTCCACAGAATACAAATATCTGAAGTGTGATAGATATAATTCTAAACCAATATCCCTTTTGGAGATATGAAAGTGAAAGAGGCTGCATCCTACCTCCCCCTACTGTATTACAGTCTACTAGAGGTACAGGCCAGACCCACTTCCTACTTTCCATCCTGGTGGAAATCATAGCTTCCCTGAAAACAGACTGGGGCATACCATAGATCTTATCTTTCTAAATATACCCGTTATCTATCTAAATATGTCTCTGCAACACTGGCCACCCTAGGTCCCTCTGGACCAAAGTACAAACAATTATATGAACCAATCTACTTCATAATATGTATTAGTTAGAAAGGACTTTTACATACATAAAGGTCATTTGATGCTCCAAGGCTTTCATGAAATAGGTAGTACAAGTATTGTTACTGTCATTTCACAGATCTGACGTCCTTCTTCGGGGCATGAGAAACTAAGAAATATATGCAGAACAAAATAATGATAAGTGACTCGCCTACAGTTCTAGAGTTAGTAAGGAGCTGAGGTCCTTCTCCTAGTGAACACTCTTCTATGCATGCATGATCAAGACATAATCAATGAGGAAGAAAAAAGAATGGCTGCCTAAAAAGTAAGTCAGTAGCTCGAATGTAAGAATAGAGATGATTTTTTTTAATGGGGGCACTCTAGCTGTAGCTAAGGCATGTAGGAGATTTCCACCTTTATAAAGAAAAAATAATTTGGGTTTTGTTATGATTTTTATTTTGGAAGGAAAAATAACAAGCAAATTCTCAAATGAGTTTTTAAATACAGAAAACTCTATTTTTTTAAAGATGTCAGCGCCTGGGCTTCATGTTATAACTGGGAGGCTGAAAGTTGTCCAACATCCTGTGAACTGGAGACTTAAGTATGAGGACAATGCCAATTCCAGAGAGATACTTTTCTTCTCGATGGCGCTAAGAGGTACTTCCAATGTATCTGGCTGGATTCGAAAAGCCAGCTCCCTGACAGGTGATAATTGATGACGTTTTAGACTTTGCCAGAAGCTCCAATGCCATTGGCAGTAGAGAGAAAAACCTCAGCAGGATGTGTGTGTATGTGTGTGTATATGTCTGTGCAAAGGACTGGAACACAAATAGAAGACTTCATAAATTAAATTTAATGTCTCGTAGCTCTTCTTTAGCAAAACAAAGTAGGTGTGGAAATCATTTCAACTTAAAATTTATTTCTGTGAAAAATGGAAGCCGGTCAGGGTGTGGGTATGGGTATGGCAAAAGGCAGAGCTTATGGATAGACATCTGTTACACTATTTACAAATTAAAGGAAAGAAAAATATTTTCATGTCAAAAAGCCAAAAAATAACGAACATGAGCAGTGTCCAATTATTCACAGGCATGGGCTTCAGTTCTCTGTAAAACTTTTAAAGAGGAATTCTCTGGGTCCTATGTACCATTGCTTAAGAATATTCTCAGTGAGTATCCTTTAATTGGTCCTGCCCGTATCTATTAGGTATAGGAAGTTACCTTAGAAATTATTGGAGGTTACTGCAGGTAACGTCAAATCGCCTCTGCTCCTTACTAATTCTAGAATTTTAGGCAAGTAATTTATCATCATTTTGCTGTATATTTCTTAGTTTCTCAAGCCCTAAAGAAGAGCAGATGATTGTCTTGATTCTTAAAAATTTCTTACTTGATATAGTAAGTTTTTTTTCTTTTTTCAAGTTTTCCTATTGCTTTAACTACTCTAACATGTTTTATGCTTGATCTGATGAAATGGAATTTGTTGAGGAGGGGGATGGAAGCAGAAGTAGATAATAGAAATTTATACTCTTATTATAGTTCCCTGAGTATAACTAAATATTCTCCTTGAATGTTAGCTGGAAACTTGTTTGTGTAAAACTTCATGCTATATTCTACCTTATGGAGATTCTCTTGAAAGCATTATGAGTCTGCCCCCAAACACAAATATGAAATCTGTGGCATGTATGACACCACTAGCCAATTCATGAGACAAATTTGCAACTGTACTGCTAACCTTGAAAACTCCTTTGCCCATTCAGCATGAGTCTGATAAGGCTGTGAAGGCTGATTCCAGTCCCTCTTGACTCATCTTAATTTCTATTATTCAATTGTGTTCTATCCTTTATGACCATATGGACCAACTGTCCATGGAGTTTTCTTGGCAAGGATACTATAGTGGTTGACTATTTCCTTCTTCATTTTTATGCAGATAGGGGTTAACTGATACACCCAAAGTCACACAGCTAATAAGTGGCTGAGTTCAGATTTGAACACTGGTCTGTCTGACTCCAGGACCAGAGTTCTATCTGCTGTCACACTTTGCTACCCTTTGTTTAATTTCTACTCAACCTTTAACATCAAACTTAAAGACAATTGCTACCATAAAGCTTTCTCAGGCAGTTTAACATGAAATGATTTCTCCTTGTTAGGAAAACATAACATTCTTCTGAAATATTCATTGGAAATTTCATCTGTATTTCCTTGTCCTATCACTTCTTTTTGCAGTCTTGAACAATTATTTAAATCTTGTACATTTTTATGTGCTAATGTCTTATCACTCTAAAACTCCATGTGAACAGGGCATGTGGCTCATACTTCTTTGTTTACTACAGAGCTCCCAGATTTGATTAGAATTTCAATCCCAATTCAATAAAATATAGACTTAATTAAGGAAAGATATCATGAAATCTCAGATATGAAAGCTTTTTACTAGCAAGGACACAGACAAGAAGAATTATATTTTAAACTTTAGAGGAAGTCTCAACCTTAATAATAATGGTAGTACTAATAAAACAATATTCCCAAAATGTATTCAATTACATAAAGTTATTTTATCCAACTTTAAAAAATTTCTGAAGGTTTGCTTCTTTGATAAATGCTTTTCCAAATTCTGTAAATTGAATATTTCAAATAAAACCAATTTGCAATAAAACAAAAACTGTCAGAAGAGCTCTTTTAGAAGAGAAAAATTAAATAAAAATTAGAAATCTGTAAATTTTGACCACTGAAAAACCATTTTCATGAATTGACCTTTCATATTGACTTTTTTCCCAAAGAAAAGACCTATGTAATGGCAACAGCTTCTTCTGCCGTTTGTTGATCAGTCTCTAGTTTTGTGAAGAAGTCTCCAAATATTGAGTGAATATTTGTCCATAGAACATTAAACATAACAGAATAGCAGAATAGTAACTTGTCTCTAGACCATTTCTAACTGAACTGCATCAAAAATTAAAAGCTAAGATAACCGTAATAATATCTGAAATGCTGACGCTCCAAGGAACAAAGGTTTCAGAGGTGCCTTAAAAAACATATCAGCAAGAAGTGCTAACCTATATTTTGCAATTTTCTGTAAATTTTCACACAGCTTACACAAAGATTTCAGTTCTTCCATCCGTTTATTTATTCATTGACAAATATTTCTTAACCATTTGCAATCAGAGAATATTGGACATTTATTTTTTTAAATATCTTAGATAACACCTAGTCCAAGGGTCTCAAGGACAGAGTAGAATTGGATTATTTATATTCTATTCTGTTCTTCAAAACAATATGCCTATTGCTTTTCCTTGGTGGCAAATGGACATAGGAAAGAACTGACTCCCTGGCTCTTGAGTTTTTTTGGGGGGAAGGGGGTTGTTGCTTGTTTTTGTTTTGTTTTGTTTTTATTTTGAGGCAATCAGGGTTAAATGACTTGCCCAAGGTCACACAACTAGTAAGTGTTTGAGGTCAGATTTGAATTCAGGTCCTCCTGACTCCAGGGCTAGTGCTCTAGCCAGTGTGACATCTAGCTGTCTCTAGCCAGGTTCTTTCAACCCTCAATTCTGAAGAAGAAAAAAAGGTTGTGGGAAGCAGAGAATGGAGAGTTAGACAAGCAGAAAAAAGAGACTTGAGAGGCTGAGTCAAGGACAGTCCCACCCCCAGGGCTTTCTGCACCAAGGAAAGCTATGTGTAATTATACTGAACTTTTTTTGTGAAGAGAAAAAATATATATAATGTTAAAGTGGATAATTTCTATAAACTTTGCATCAATCAGAAATTGAAATTTGAAACTACTGATTGTTGCAGTGATGTGGTACAGTGGATAATGTGCTTGACTTGGAGCCAGGAAGATCTGAGTGCAAATCCTGCTTCTTACATGTTGTGTGATCCTGGGCTAGTCGTTTAATTTGTTTGTCTCAGTTTTGTCATCTGTAAAGTGGGAATAATATAATAATAGCACCTGTATCCCAA
>CM053593.1:351838563-351844070 GCA_028646575.1 Pseudocheirus occidentalis
GCCCATAAACATTTTGGCTTAAAGGAAGTCATTGATAAGCTCAAACAAAAATCATTTTCAGAGACAGAAATCATATTGTCAAAGAAGAAAGGATTACCCTAACCCTGGGGTATATGGGGTGTATGGGGTGTACGGGGTGTTTGGGAGAACTAGCACCTCCGGTGTGAGGACTTGCCAGCCTTTTTCGGGGCTGCTCATCCACCTTCGGTGTCCACCTTTCACCAGTCTCTCACCTGTGGCTCCAAGAAACCATGTACAGAGGTCACACCCTGGTAAACCTGTCTGAGAAGACCAGCTAAACCAGGCTGAGGGGAACCAATAGGCCAGAGTGATGTCTAACCCAAGCATGTGAAAACTTCCCTGGCAGGATAGGCACATGAGAAAATTTTGTTCTAGTGACCAGAAGAGAGCTGGAGCTGTGGAGAGCTTAGAGCTTGGTCAGACATCAAAGAAACCAAGGTCATCCACCGCATCCCAGGTCATCTCCAATCATCTTGACTTTTGTCCTGCCACTGGACTTTGATGACTCAGGAAGAGACAGGGAGGCTGATGACTTTGGGCAACTGCTTCACTTAAACCCAAATCATACAGAAGTCAGAACATCACTCCATGCTATCATTGGTCCTCTACAAAGACAAAGAATAAACAACAACTTTATCCCTTCCTAAATGAATATTAAAGACAAATGTTAGACTATATTTCAATGTATTTTAAACTCTTAGGAGAAAAATGCTGAAAATGGGATAACTAGGCTGTCCTCCTGTTCAGAATATAATACACACACACATATACACACACATAAGCTAGTATGTACATAGTGTTTTAAGGTTTGCAAATTACTTTACAAATATCTTTTCACGACAATCCTGAGAAGCAGGTACTGTTATTAATTCCATTTTAGAAATGAAAAGACTAAGGCGACAGAGGTTAAACTCCTTGACCAAGGTCATACGGCCAACAAATGTCTGGAACCAGATTTGGAATCAGGTCTCCCTGACCCCAGGTCCAGTGCTCTGTGCACAATGGCATCTCCTATTTGCCTCTAGCCACCATAAAAATCTTGCATTTTTTCTAGGCCAGAAGATGTCATGTTGTATGCATTGAGAGAGTTAAAAAAAAAAAAAACTTTGGAAGCATGTGTGCAACCCAACAGCTGAGAAAAGATGATTCATCCCAGTGGGCAATGAGGTATTTGAGTATGTGAGGGCAGCTTAGAAAGTTGTTTTCACCTCCACACATCCAGGAACCTTGTTTGGCAGGCAAATCCAGGAACCGAATAATCGCTTTCTCAATAATCATCCTTGTTTTATTATCTTAGAAGATTATAGGCATCAACTAACGTTCCTTGTTATTACTCCATTGTTAGAGTATGACTTATACTGAAATTGTCCATAAATGTTAATGAACCGAGTTTACTCCTTTGGACAATGAATATCCAGTTGCTGAAGGTGTAGAGTTAACTTATTCAGGGTCACAGCCAAGATGATGATCGCTTTTAATAGGCCACAAGTTGTTTTAGCCCCTCTCTGTAGCTTCTCTGTGTCTCTTTAAGAACAATTAGACGCAATAAAAAATCCATTGTCTCCTTAGGTTCTTTGAAAGGCAGACCATCAGTGGCCTGAATTTACCCAGCAACTATCATAACTTTGATATAGCTATTCATTACTGGCTCCCTTGAGTTGGCATCTTGGGTTCAGACTTACACTGGGTTAATAATTTCCTTCTAAATCACATTTTTTTTTTTTTTTGCTTTTTGGAGGGCAGTTGGGGTTAAGTGACTTGCCCAAGGTCACACGGCTAGTTTTTTTGTGTTAAGCGTCTGAGCCCGGATTTGAATTCAGGTACTCCTGACTCCAGGGCCAGTGCTCTATTCACTGTGCCACCTAGCCACCCCTCTAAATCACATTTTAAGACCGTATGAATGTGAAAGTAAAAAAGTAAAAACCCACAATGACCAAAGTTACATGTGTTCTTCCTTTTAGTTAGCTGCATTAAAATGTTACACTCATCAACTCAGTGGAATATATTGACGATTATTTTTAGCACCAATAACTTTTTTTTCCTAGATCACTACAAAAAATGCTTCCATTTGAAAGGGTCTCCCTTATTTCAGTCATAATTAAATTAATGCAGGTGGAAATGAGAGGATCATGGACCGAGGAAAGTTAAGGTCGTGCATAGAAGCTGTCAGAAAGGTAGCAGCATAGTTTTAAAGATAGAAAATACCTTTGAAGCCATCAAGTCAAATTCCCTTATTTTGCAGATGAGGAAACTGAGGCTGAGGGAGGTTTATGTGACTGGCAGAATTTTACCTCAGGTGTTCTCCACACCCAGCATCCTATGAGATGTTCCACTTATCTGCCTCAAAAGAGGAACGATGGCTCACTGAGCAGCCTTTTGACTGAGTTCAAGTTTTACAGAACAAACCCTTTTATTAAAGGGATTTGTTCTGTGAAGTTTGGATTCAGTCAAAGGGTTGCACCTGAGAACCTAGATGGCCATATGTGACCCCAAGGCCGCATAGTGTACCAGATATGGAGTTAATAAGATCTGGATTAGAATGTTCCATCTGACACTTTAAACCTATGTGAGCAAGTTAAGTGACTTCTAAATTTTTAGTCTTAGTTTTCCCTTCTGAAAAATGAGAATAATGATATCTATTTCAGAGAATTCTGTATGAGATTGAAATAAACGTGTGTGCGCACGTGTGTATTTAAGGTCTGCCAACTACTTTACAAATATCTCCTCACAACAACCCTGAGAAATAGGTACTATTATGAATTCTACTGTAGAGATGAGCAGACAGAGGTTAAACTCCTTGTCCAGGAGTGTCCTGGATCAGATTTGAAATCAGGTATTTCCAATCTTCCCAGCACACATATATAGTGCTTTGCAAACCTTTTTGTGATGTTGGAATGTCAGTTTTTATCTTATCACTACTAAATAGAGAGCTGACCTTAAATCCAAGAAAGGATGGGTTCAAATCCTACCCTGGCACCTCCTGGCTGAGTGTGTCAGTGGGCATATCACAGCCTCCCATGCTCTAGCCAACTGTGAGTTGCACAGATGGTGCCAGTTTTCACGGTCATGGGGCTTCCTCATTTGGTAGTTTCCTTCCACCAATGAAATCGCATGTCCCTATCTAGCGGTGCCATTTTACTTGTTTCTGTAGCTAAAGTTGCTTTGAGGTATTTGTGTTTCTCTTTTGGTTTGTTTCCGGTTTTATTTTTTTAACTGAGGTCTCAATGGCACAGAACAGCTGTTTGAATGAGACAGTGAATTGAGCTTCTTTCCCATATGCAGCTACTTTATTTTTAGCAATCGGTAGCTTATGGCTGATCATCTTGGCATGCTAGCCCTCAGCAGTCTCTCCTGCTACTGAGGGAGTTTATTATTCTGTTCAGCCCTCATTCTGTGATTCAACCCTTCCTTCCAGAAGGGATCCATACCAAGGGGACTCCTAGGCTCTCTGATCCCAAGGTTTCCTCTGATGCCAGGCCAGTTCAATTGTCCCTGCATCAGCCTCGCTAAGCCCAAAGCACATTGCTAGGAAGTCATGTCAGAATAGTGGCCAACGGATGCGCCAAAAGACTTAGAGCCCGGATCCCAAGGGATCACAAAAGAGTGATGCAGCAGAACAGTGGAAAAGACAGAAATAGAAGAACCAAGCAGACAAATTATCAATTTCAGTAAACCCTAGAGGGTCATAGCATCATGGAACTAGAGATAGAAGGAATCTCAGAGACCTTCTAGGGACTAGAATCTAGTCCAACCCCATCATTTTACATATGGGGAAAACAAGGCCCATGAAGGTGAAATAATTTGCCTAAAGTCACATAGGTCACAAGCATAACAGGCAGGATTTGAACCTAGGTCTTCTGATTCCCAAGCTAATGCTCTTTCAAAATGCATCAAATTGCCTTTCTTAGAGTTAAATCTGTGCCTACGCTGTGTTGACTGCCCAAATGAAATTATAGCTACCTCCATGTAGAAATGATTCTTCAATTTGACAGTACAAAAGCAATTCACATTTGGATGCTTATTAATTATTCCACGTTCACCTTTTGTAACAAAAGAACTTGCAGGAAAAAGAAGGAAGAGGTCTATTGGAATGTGTGTTAAATGCAACTAAAGCTTCCAAATGATGTATTATGATTCTGAATAGAGTTGATGCTCAAGTCTTGCAGGAGTCAACCCCTAGGGGAAGGGAACCTCCAGCCTCAAGGCCACATGTGGCCCTCTAAGTCCTCAAGTGCGGCCCTCCATGAAGTTGGGGTTCAGTCAAAAGGTTACACTTGAGGACCTAGAAGGCCATATGTGATCCCAAGGCTGTACGTTCCCCACCCCTGGGAGATTATTTTTACTAAATGAGCAATTTAGAATCAGTATATGCATCACCTTATCTCTCTGCTGGCCTTCAAGGAGTGCTTCATTTTCTCTATGTATTCTCTGGATCTTTTCAACTTTTTTCCTCCAACTATTATGCAATTAACCCTTCTCAGTTTCAGGAAATCTGTATATTTATAATTTCCTCTCATGCCACATCATCCACAGTTTGAGATTTGCTGATGGCAAGCCTATATATCATATCATATTGCCCTTTCACCAATGTCAAATGAGAGCAGTTTAAGGGGAGGGACTCCCTTTTTCCTTTGTAAACTCAGCATCTAGCATAGAGCCTTGAACATAACAGGTAGTTTATAAATATTATTGAGCTGAGTTGTAGGATAATTAATTTACATTTCTCCATATAAAACTCATTTTATATGTCTTTCTAGAAGTTCTTGTTCATTTTCAATATCTTATTTGCATTTTTCTGAGTTATCCTAGAATTTTAGATGGACCAGAAAAAAAATGACTAATGGTATAAAGATTATATTCTACTTTAAATCCAGGACCTGGCCAATTTAGTCACTTCTGCTAAATTAATTTGGTTCCCAACAAAGACATAGTGGATTAAATGAATAGCCCTTCCTTTTACCTCTAAATGTTATGTGTGACTTCCAGTTTGATTGTTCTTGAAAACTCCTGAGATGATTGCACATGTATAACCTATACCAAATTGCTTGTTGTCTCAGGGAGAAGGGAGAGGAGAGAGGGAGGGAGAGAATTTGGAACTCAAAATTTTTTAAATGTAAAAGAAAAAAAGAAAGAAGGAAGGAAGGAAGGAAGGAAGGAAGGAGGAAAAAATTCATGAGGACAGAAAACAACATCAGAACTATAGAGTGTCTAAGTTAGATGACTTCTCATCATAGATGCAAGAAAACTGAGGACCAAGGTTAGCTACAGAAGGCCCAGGACTAGAACCAGTTTTCTGCTCCATTAGCTGCTTGTCTGCTAACTAGCATTGTGACCAATGCTATTCTAGACCAATAATTTTCAAATTGTCTCTCCTGGATCTATTTTCCAGGTCAGTGGTTTTTTCAAGGAGATATTTCACACTGCTGCCTATTTTTTCATTTCTTTGTAACTGTTTAATAGCATCTTGGTTTCTCATAAAGTCATTA
>CM053593.1:351844570-351894253 GCA_028646575.1 Pseudocheirus occidentalis
TTTCTTTCTTTCTTTCTTTCTTTCTTTCTTTCTTTCTTTCTTTCTTTCTTTCTTTCTTTTTTTCTTTCTTTTTCTTTCTGCTTATACTTCTAGAACAGAGGTATCAAACTTGCAACTCACAAAACTCCAAAGTGTGGACTGAACTAGATTAAAATATAATTGGGAAATGCTGAACTGTTTAACAAAATAAGTAAAAATGCAATACAACATAGATAGTATTAATTTGCGGCTTTCTAAATCACTATGTGACCCCTAGAGATTTGAGTCTAACATCTCTATAAATCAATAATTTCTTCCATTTGGTGAACTTTTAAATAAATCTGTCTCTGCCTAGACTTCTCTTCTCTGGATTAAACATTCTCATTTCCTTCAACCAGTTCTTACAGAGCATAGTCTTGGGTCCTTTATCGTTCAATTTGACTTTCTCTGGGCATTATCAATATTATTATTGAAACCTGATGTTAAGTTTCATTTTAGAACCATCACCACCACCTCCTCCACCACCACCAAATTTACCAAGGTATTCACTTTAGGAACCAAGACCAGGCCACTTTAAGAAGAATATTAAAATGAGAGGAGGGGTTAAACATCACCAAATGGGGGATATATGTTTGTGAAAGGTGTTGTCCATTGCCGTAGAAGATATCTTGTGCAGAGTTCCAGTGAAAAAGAGATTCCCTATAACTTCTTGTTATAATGATAATTTCAATAACAAGAATAGGAGGAAGAATAATAGTAGTATTTGTTTAGAACCTTAAGGTTTCCAAAAGACTTTACAAATATTAACTAATTTAATATCTCACAACTACCCTGGGAGGTAGGCGCTATTATTAAGCCCATTTTATAGATAAGGGAACTGAGGGAGAGATGGAATGACATTCCCAAGGCCACACAAGTATCTGTGGCTGAATTTGAATTCAGGTCTTCCTGACTCCAGGACCAGTGTTCTAGCTTTTATATAGGATAGGATAGGATAAGGATCTCTCAGAGAAATGGAGGACTTTAATATTGAAACATGGATACAAGGCCATAGCAGGAAGGGTCAGGAGAAAGAGTGTTGGTCAAAGACAATAAACCATCAGATTACATATTAATCTCCCAACGCTTCACTCTCCCCATCTAGTCTTGGTCTGAAGGTGACATTCCCTTAATAGAAGTCTAATACGTCTTGATTGGTGAGGGATTTGGTTAGAATCAAAGATCCGGGTGTAAACCCTGGTTTTGCTACCCGTTATCTATGCAGCCTCAACCAATGACTTCCTATCTCTGGGCCTCAGTTTCCTCATCTGTAAAATGATGAGGTTGTATTAGATGGCCTCTAATGTAACCATGCTGGTGACAGGGCTGATCAAGATGTGGTGAAGTGAATGATTCTGATTCAAGACAACCACAAGGGGGCAGAATTAGGCAAAACATCTCAGCTCTCCCAGCTAGCAGAGGACACCTCCTAATAAAGATTTAATTCACAGGCTTCAAACCGTTTTTCTGGAATTTTATTCTAGAACTACATGCTATTAGCGAATAAATGCTTTTCTTTTCATCTGTCACAAACACAAGCCGGGCTAAATTTTACATTTCAATATGTGAAATCTGTTCATCATGGACACTCCTTGAAACCACAGAACCCAAACTCAATTTATCAAATGTAATAGCTGACATTTATAGAGCACTTTAAGGTTTGCTAAATGCTGTTTTATTTGAAGTTCACATCAGCCCTGGGAAGTGGGTTCTCTTATTGTAATTTCCATTTAAAATTCCCATTTAACACAGGAGGATCAAGGGTTTAGAAGGCTTGGATGACTTGCCCAATATAATAAGTAAGTGTTTAAAGCAGAATTTGAACCCAACTCTTAACTGATTCTCATCCACTGGGCTTTCTAGCATACTATACCATCTGTTGTTCCTTCTTATAAATAAAGTAAATAAGAAATTCAATATAATTATTTAATTTCCTATTTACAAAAAAGGACCTTTCTCCAGTATGGGATTTACAGTATGAGCTGAGTTTATGGAGGGTGTTGCTCTTTTTGATGTGATTACCTCTGATAAGGTCCAATGCAAACACCAAAGAAGAGAGGCCAGATACTTTAGCAGGAAAGCTCTGACTGGGAGTGGGGTTGCGGGACAGGAGGGTAATGAGATGACCACTCTCGAGGCTTTCACCTGCGACAACCTGTTTTGTTTCAACAGCATCAATTTGGATCCACTAACAGAAACTTATGGGATACCATTTTATTTACAGTATCTAGCTCAGTGGTATGAGTATTTCATGGTTGCAGAGGCACCTGGTGGTAAACTCGTGGCTGAAGAATTATGGGTAAAGTAGAGGGCTCAGCAAGCAGAGAAGAGTGACAGGGTCATGTCACAGTCCTACCAGCTGCCCCTGAATTTCAAAGTCTTGGTTTAGTTGCTAAATTAATGGAGCTGATGGAAGAGATTTCAGAAAGAAAGGGTAGATTTTTTGTTGATCTCTTTGTGAGCTTCTCAAATCAAGTTGCAGTCAACATGTATAAGCAACTTGGCTATAATGTGTCCAGAACAGTAATAGAATACTATTCTGTGAGCAATGGGGAGCCTGATGAAGATGCTTATGATATGAGGAAAACATTCTTCAGGGACACAGAAAAGAAATCCATTACATTGTTAGCTCATCCTGTGAGACCTGAAGACATTGAATAACTCTAGGCAGTGGTTCTTAGGCAGAGCATGCTATAGATTACCTTTTATAGACAATAATATTTTTCTTTTTAAAAAAATTAAATTGATTTGTTTATTTATTTTTAGTTTACAAGATTCAGTTCTACAGTCCCTTGAGTTTCAAATTTTCTCTACTCCCTCATCCCCTCCCCATGGTGGCATGCAATCAAGTATAGGATCTGCAAATACTTTCACATTGGAAATTAGTCCAGTTGTATAGAAGGGTTGTAAACAATGGAACAATGAGAAAAAAGAAAGAAAACCAAACATGGAAAAGAATGATAGCATGTAGATTGCTTCAGTCTCCATTTAGACTCTGTTCTTTCTAGATCTTTCTCTGAATGTACATATCTCCTTCCTTCCTGAGACTTGTAAAGTTGTCTTCTAAGTGTGTTTTGCTGAGAAGAGTCCAGTTTATCAAAGTTGGTCGCCACACATGTGATGTGTCTGTGATTGTGTACAAATTTTTCCTGGTTCTGTTCTCACTTAGCATCAGTTTGTATAAGCCTCTCCAGGCAAATATGAAATCCATATCCTCCCCACTTCTTATAGTACAATAGTATTCCATTACGTTCATATACTACAACTTGTTTAGCTGTTCCCTAATTGATGGGCATCCCTTTAATTTCCAGTTTTTTTGCCACCACAAAGAGAACTGCAATAAATATTTTTGTACATATGGTTCTTTCTCCCTCTTCTATGATCTCTTTGGGATACAACCTCAGAAGTGATATTACTGGGTCAAAGGGTGTGCAATTATTTATAGCCCTTTGGGCATAGTTCCAGATTGCTCTCCAGAATGGTTGAATCACTTCACAACTCCACCAACAGTGCATTAGTGTTCCAATTTTTCCACATCCTCTCCAGCAGTTGTCATTTTCCTGTTTTGTCATCTTAGCCAATCTGTCTGGTGAAATATGGTACCTCAAAGTTGTTTTGATTTGCATTTCTCGAATCAATAGTAATTTAAAGCATTTTTTCATATGCTTATAGATATCTTTAATTTCTACCTCTGAAAATTGCCTGTTCATATCCTTTGGTCATTTATCAATTGGGGAATGACTTGTATTCATATAGATTTTACTTAATTCCCTCTATATTTTAGAAATGCAGTCTTTATCAGAGACACTGGTTGTAAAAATTCTTTCCCAATTTCCCACTTCTCTCTTAATCTTGGTTACATTGGCTTTGTTTGTACAGAAAATCTTCAATTTAATGTAATCAAAATTATCCATTTTGCATTTTGATAATAATATTTTTCATTGGAAATTGACTCTAAAAATCAGTTTCAGAGTTGTATGTACAGGCACATCTTGAAGATCCTTTAGGAGGAAAAGAATCACTTCGTGTCTTAGAGATTTGAGTAAGAAAATACTTTCTATATGGACTTCTGAATTTAAACTCCCAAATCTCAGTCTAGCAATAGCACAACGAAGAAAGTTCTTCACTATATTTCACATGCAATTAAAAAGGCAGCTAGGCTAAAAGGAAATAAAACATTCCATTGTAATGGTTCACAGTGTTAGGTAAGTAATCAGGGAAGTATTTGGCTTCATTTCTCTCATAAATTCTGTGCCTACGAATCACTGCTGCCTCTAGTTTTTTATCTTCATATTTGAATATTTAAATAAATCTTTAAAAGCAATTGTGAAAACTCAAATGTATAAAGATAAAATGTACACTAAAACGCAAATTCACTATATCAATGTTGTTTTCTATTAAAAAAAGAGGCCACTGGTCACTGGGAAGGCAGAATGTCAGGTGGTTGTGGACAGAGCTGGAGACATGGATTCCCAGGTGGGAATTCAGTGACACCCACTTGGAGAAGATTCTAGAGATGGTGTGTGATCTCTGAGCCTCCAGTGATCAACCCATAGAAGTCAGGTTGCGGAACGATAGGAACTGGTGTAGATAATCCTTCCTAGGAATGCAGTGAGATGTAGTTTATAAAACAGAGGTGAGACAAAGTTCCCTTTCCCCATTTTCCATCCCTGTTGTAATTATGGGGCCAAACATTTCTTTTGGGATGAAGTACATAGTGCACAGCAAAGAGAGGGGAGGAAAGGAAGTTGGAAAATTCAGACCAATACAAATACCTCTGACATGGCATAGTGGCTAAGATATTAGACCTGGAGTCAGGATGACTTAGGTTAATCTATGTGACCCTAGAATTTGTGCCTCAGTTTCCTTTTCTGTAAATGAGGACATTAGACTCCATGGTCTCTCAGATCCCTTCTAGGTCGTTGATTGGTTTTAAGGCTATATTTTTCACTTTCACTTTTACTTTGCAAATGTACTTTAATCTATATTTGAACGAATACTCCTTTTGGATCACTTAAGTTGTGAAAGGCATTAAGACCCTGTGGGATGCTGGTGATCATGATCCAAGAGAATTGTAATTTTTATAGGATTAAGTCATATATTTGGCTTCAACAAGAATCCAAGGAGGCATTAGTAGGAAAAGCTAGAATACAGTGGGACCATGGAGGTCCTGTCTGTGTGCATTAAGAGAAACTGAAAAGGGACTCAAGATTTATAGCTGCTAGGTCCTGTTTGCACCTGTGTAGTTACTTGAGCTCATAGTGTAGGGGGGTAGAGTGACATCTGATGGCTTACCCATATTAAGTACCCCAAATAGCTACTCAGACACTCTTCACTTAGAGCTGATGTAAAAAATTTTAAACACTTCTATGAGTGGGGGACACACGCTGCTGTCTTTACACAAAAAACCTAAGTGTTAGTTCACTAACTCCATGGCATTATTCCTTAATATCTATGGACTGGACTTTCCTCATTTGTAAAATGATGGGCTGGACTAGACAACCTCTCATTTCCTTTCCAATTCGAAAATTCTATGATTCCCATAGAATACAATCTCATTTCAGCAAGGACCATTCTAAATATATAAGAAGGGTTGATCCATTTAGACTAAACCTCATGAAGTGAGCAAGCTCTTATAAAGATTTTCTCTGGCTCTTGTTCAATGAATGGCTTCTTTGATGAATGAGCTTGGGTGTAGGTAGGGAGAAAAGACTGAGATTTTTGTCTCACTGTCAAATAGAAGTGACTCTTCAAATTCCCTGATGGTTCCCTATTTCCTGTAACATCCCAGTCATTTAAATAAAACCTTTGGGCTCTGGAATCACTAGCTTACCCCACCCCAACCACTACCACCAAATAACAGCAACAACAATATAGCAATACTACCATCATACTACTTAGAGGAGAAAGTGTGTTTCTCTGTTATTTACATATGCAAGCAATACCAGCAACCAGCCAGCTTGCTACTCAGAGGAAGAAAAGTATTTGTCCTTATCTCTGACACTTTCCCCCTTCTTTAACTGGACTAAAATACTCATTTTTATCTCATTCACTATGGAAAATTTGTTTCTTGATTATCAGGTCCTACAATCTATGCACATGATGTTGGCAACAAGAAAATTGGAAAACGCTGATTTTTAAGCTCAATTCCATTGCAATAAATTCTTATCTTTCCTTTTATCCTCCTTTTCCCTCTATATCTGATTTATTATTGTGATTGGTGGAAAGGACGGATAGAGAGAGGAAAAGGGAGACAAAATTTTCTTTTCATGTCACAGTGATAGAGGTAGTCTGGTGTAGCGGACCGCCTCATAACCTGTGTGTCAGAAGAGTTAACTCAAGCTTCAGTCTATCACATCCTAGTGGTGGAACGTTGGTAGAGGCTTTTTATCTTTATGAGCCTCAACTTGATCATCTGTAAAATGGGAACAGGCTTGTGCAGACCAAATGAGATAGTGTAAAGGAAGTGCCTCATAAGTATAAAGTATTTTATAAAGGTGAGTTCTTGTTATGAAGGGTAAGTGGTGGTGGGGAGATAATATCATACATACACACACAGACACACAAACACAAAACACACATACACACATAGATCTTTACAAGCTCTGCCATCAACGCTATCACATTTAATGAAAATCGTGACTTAATTCGCTACCAAAAAGGTAATTTTGATAGTGATAGGAAAATGGGAGAGTCTCAACTGTTACGGGCCAAATGAGGAAAACAGAACTGGAGTGGATGGAATAGCTCGAAAAAACCACTCATTTATCATGGGAATAATTGTGGATTATTTGGAGCATTTGTATTTAATTTTTAATTGTATGTTATTTGTATTTAATTATAGAAGATGTAGAAAATAGGAACTGATTATTCCAGGTTACACACAGTCCCTAGTCCTTAGCAGGTACTTAATAAATATTTGTTAATTGATTGGCATGTTTTAAATTTTTTTTCTTTTTGGAAGGAGAAGGCAGGGCAATTGGGGTTAAGTGACTTGTCCAAGGTCACATGGCTAGTAAGTGTCCTGTATTTGACCTCTGGTCCTCCTGACTCCAGGGTTGTTGTTCTAGTTATTGTGCCACTTAGCCGCCCCAATTGGAATGTTTTTTTTTTAAATCCCTGGTTTGAGGTTACCCTACTATGCTTTGGGGCAAATTACTTCAAACCCTTCTAAGTTTGATCTCTATAACTCAATTCAAATGCACAATTCAACAAACATTCATTAAACAAAATGAGCTGGGTATACAAAAATTAAAAACAAGACACTCCCTGTCTTCAAAGACCTGACTCTAAGATGGTGGGAAGGATGCACTACTTGTATCTATAAATTGGATACGGAGAGCACACCTACACAATTTTATACAAATGGTTATCAATGATTCCATTACCACTGGAATTCCCAACTTTGTTGTAGAGGCCTACTGTTGGAGTTACTGTTGTTACTCCTTTTCTAGTCCTCCTTCTTCTCCCCCTTATACCTCCCCCCACCCTTTTTGATTGAATCCCCCATCCTCTGCCTCCTACCAGGGAGGCCTGGTAGGGAGGCCTCAGATTACATGTATTTCAGCTGCAGCCATAACTGTAGTATCTGTCACTCCCTTAGGATTTCTCAGGGAAGGCCTCCAACTCTCTTGTCCCCAGTCAGGCCCATTTTGTAGAATTTCTTGGGTTAGTCTAGATTAGTGATGCCAAATTCAACTGGAAACAAGGGCCACAAAACCATACGGAAGGATCTCTCTGGACTGCCTACTGACTTGGTTTTAAAATGTAATATTATCTTTGTTTTATTGTATTTATTTTGTTAAATATTTCCCAATTACATTTTAATTTGGTGCAGACTGTGCTGGAGAGTGTTGCTGCCTCTGGTCTAGAAAACCTCCAACAGGGGTTTTAAAGCTGGGGTACATGGAGTTATTAAAAAGAAAATATTTTGATAACCACATTTCTGTATAATAGGCTTCCTTTGTAATTTTACATATTTTATTTTATGCATTTAAAAACATTATACTGAGAAGGTGCCAGTGTATAGACTTCATCAGACTGCCAAAGGGATGCATGACCCCAAAATGATGAAGAACGTTTGCTATAAAATAATGACATTACTAGAATCTTAAAAAACACAAAAAGATATAATTTGATGAGCTTCCAGAAGAGTGTTGTTTTTCAGCATTTTTTTCAATCATGTCCAACTCTTTGTGGCCACCTTTGGGTTATTTTTTTAGCCACGATACTGGAGTGGTCTGCCATTACCTTTCCCGTCTTCACTCCAGAAGATAGTACTTTCTGTCCAAAAGTGGAATAAAGTACTTTGAGTTGCAGTGGGATCTCCATCTCTGGAGGTCTTCAAGCAGAAGGTGGGTGAGGGCTCTTTAGCATATCTTCTGGGATATATTTGCTCTGTTCTCTTAGAATTTAGATTCTGTGATTCTTTGAGGGTATAATCCTTGACGGGTACACCAGGTGGCAGCACTGAACTTTGAAAGGCCCAGAACTGCGATTAAAAACCCCCAAAGTTTGTGCTAACTCATGTTCTCCACAAGGAATGAGGTTTGTCCACAGCTATGGTTTCTTGACTTACTAAGCTGACATGCCTCCAAGGAGTGACAGTTTTCAAATGCTAGTAAACCCTCTATCTAACAGGGAATGAATGGTTTGGGAGAAAACTGGACATACACTAGGTGTGGCAAAATTACTGCCTCTTCACTCTTTCTACCTGGGAATGTATATCTAGAATGGGGATCCTCTCTTCCTCTGTAACCTTTATTGGAGTTACCGGGGCAGCATGATGCAATGGCTTTGGAGTCAGCAAATTCTGGACCCCAATTATGCCTCATTTACTTAGTGGGTATGTGAGAGTGGGAGAGTTGCTGTCTCATCTCTAATACTGAGGGAGAGAGGGGATTCACTTCAATGATCTCAGTGGTTGTTTCTAGCTTGAAATGTATGATCCTATGAGTTTAGATTTCAGCTTGACAGGAACCAATTCCTGTGGCAGAGAATGCTAAAAATGTTCTAGGGGTGGTTCAAGGTGTACAAAACTTGCGTAATTTTATTTAATCACACAGTGGATTCAGCTTAGTTAATAAAAAGCCCAAGGGAAAAGGGACCATATTTGCTCAAAGTGTAAGGTCAAGGTCTGGGGCTAGATTTAACAGACTAAGGGAAAGATAGGGACAATTAAGACCCTGAGAAGGGAAATGAGCCCTAAAATTGCCCAACCATGAGCACTCCTAGAAGGATAAAAAGTCTCCTGAAGGGAGAGTCTCCTAACTGTTCTACTTGGCTGGCTCAGTTGAAAAGAGTGAGGGACTTGGAGTCAGGAGTACCTGAGTCCTAAGTGCTGCTTCAGAATCTTACTTACTACAGGATCCTGGGCAAGTGCTAGCCATCCTCAGCCTCAGTTTCCTCATCTGTAAAAGGATGATGATGATAATAGTAGTTCCCTCAAAGGTTGTTGGGAGGATCAAATGAGGTAATATATGTACTTTGCAAAGCTTTAGGTGCCAACCAAGAAAAACAACAATTGGCCCCTGGTCCCATGCAGCCTCCTTTGCTTCCTCAAGGATAGTGCTGGAAAGACAAGGAGTTTACACTAAGGATTGCACTGTTTTTGAATCAGGTAAAGACTAGTTTGGAGCAGCTAGGTGGTCTGTGGCCTGGAGTCAAAAAGACCTGAGTTTAAATATGACCTCACATCCTTATTAGCAGCATGACCCTGGGCAACTCACTTAACCCTGTTTGCCTCAGTTTCCTCATATTTCAAATGAACTGGGGAGGGAAATGGCAAATCATTCTAGTATCTCTGTCAAGAAAACTCCAAATGAGATCTTGAAGAGTCAGACACAAACGAAACAAATGAATAACAACAAACACTAGTTTAATGACAGGTACTCTAAATGTGACACCTTTGTCCAGTGGCAAACAAGTGGATGCGCTTTTGGATGAATAGAATTACATCCACATCAACAAACTATAAGGTGAAATCATTAGACGTAAAAAGTTGTAGCTAAATTAAAGGGTTGGCTTATGAGCTTTTGCAAATACAAGTTGGTAAGAGCTTTATTGACTGCCCCAAGTGAAACCAGGCACATTATTTCATTCACTACTTGGAAATGGTGAATTGCAACATTCATGTTGACCATAAGCAAAGTGGCCTCCTTGCTGTTCTTCATACATGACATACTACTTCTAGTTGCTATGTTTTATATAGGTGGTCTTTTATGCCAAGGATACCCTCCCTCCTCATCACTACCTCTTAGAATCCCTAATTTTCTTTAAATTCTACTTCAGGTACCACCGTCTACATGAAGCCATTCCTGGTCTTCCTAGATGGTGAATGCTTCAACCTAAAATTAACTTCTGTTTATTTTGATGTAGGAGAATCTGCATGGTATGATGGATGGCTGTCAGGGTCCAAGAAGACCATGGTCCAAGTCTTACCTCTGACACATGCTGACTGAATGAACTCTGTGCTTATCATGATGCCTGGCACACAATAGGAACTCAACAAATGCTTATTAATCGATTGATTGAACCTCTCAGGGTTCTAAGCAACTCTCTAAGACTTTAAATTACTGAGAAGGTACCATCATAGATTGGTGGAGGGAGTTTCCTCACCTGAGACTTCTCTCTACCAATGAAATTACTGGTCCAAACCCTATCCATCATTCTGTATATGCTTATATATCAACATATTATCTCTCCATCTAGAATATCAACTCCATGAGGGAAGACATCATCCTATTTATGTATTTGTTTCACCAGTACATAGCACAATGTCTGGCAAAGAGTTGGCCCTCAATAAATGCTTTTTGATTTACTGCTTGAAAAGTCCACCAGAAGATATATTATAAATTATATATTGCAGATTATATGTCAATATCTACAACAGAAGTGATGAAAGTTGGAAATTCTGTGCAGATCTGAAGAAGACCCTTGAGACTAGTAGTTCTTAGCCTGGGCAGCTGGTGCTGCAAGTAGATGGAAGTACTGGGTCTGGAATCAGGAAGACCCAAGTTCTTATTTCTCAAATAACTGCATTACTTTGGGATCGCTCTGACTGACTGCTCCATCATGCCCCAAGAAACTCATTATTGAGATAAACCCCAAATCCTGTAAAGTCTCATCAGGCTTGGCCCTCCACCTCATCATTTCCTTTGCCTCTGTGGAGGGTGGGGTCTCTCCTCATTTTCTCATTTTAAAGATAAAGGCTTGGGGATCAGAGCAATTAAATGACTTATATCAGGTACATAGACTAGTAAATGGAAGATACAGAAATTGAAATATTTGTTGCTTTTTCTATTATGCTACTCTGGCTTCTCTAATTGTGGTCAGTGATGCCCATGAGCATAGTTATTCATGTTCACTATTCTATGAGTATATTCACTATTCTGTGTGGTAGTGAGATTGGACTTGTTTTAGCTGTTTCTTTACCTCTTGTAAGTGGTCACTGGTCACATGATATCACCTATTTATGCCCACCATGTATTGCTCTTTGGGTAATCTGTACTTTTGCTTCTTATGAATAAATATTAATTTAATTCAAATTATTCACCCTATAGATTACTTGATGTTATACTCTGTGGAATGTTGAACAAAGTAATCACATTAGTAATGTCTTTCAAGGAATGTTCCAGGATTGGTAGACATAGAATGTTACCAAGAGAATACTGGTGTTAAGGGGATGGGCGTTTGCTGTAATGAGCCATCTGGAGTCACTGAAAGCCCTGGGCAGTTTTCCAAATGTAATCCTGTTCTATTGCTGCCTCCTACTTCATTCTTAGCCCAATATATTATGTATTTGCATCAGTTGTCCAAGACACACACATTGGAAGATTATTTAACACACTGCCCACCCAGCTGTGTGTCATAATCTGGGTAATATAGATTTTTTAAATCCACTTTGTTTTTCCAGCATGGATGGTTAGATTAATCTCTTTAGCATTAATGTGGTTTCACTGAGCTGCTTTGTAGTACTCCAGGGATAAGATGCAATTAATATGATGTCATCTGTGAATAGGAACATCTGGAAAACCTTGCCATCAGCTTGAAGTCCTCTTTTGCTTGGGTCATTTTCCAGGACACTGGCATACACCACCGGCAAAACATGTCTTCTTGTGTAGCATCTCACTTGACATCAATGTTCAATGGTATGCTAAGCATTGTTACCACTCTATACTTTTTTTTTACTATAATCAAATAATTTTTAAATATGTCTGAGAGACATTTAATGGGAAACTTTAAAGTTGCAATGGGCTCTACTAAGACAAAATCTTCAAAGTGCCCCCCCTTTCTCTCTCTCTCTCTCTTTCTCCCTCCCTCTCTCTCTCTCTCTCTCTGTCTGTCTCTCTCTGTCTCTCTCTCTTTCTCTCTCCCAGAAACAGATATCTGTTACACATTTTAGCCAATCGTGGGGACCATAAAGGTAAAATCTACCATAGAAAATCAGCTACAACATTCTGACATTTTTCCCTTCTCCTGTTTTCAGTGGGGATATATCTGGAGATATATTTGATACAAAAAGATGATTCTCATAAAGATTTTATAGAGGAAAAAACAAGAACATTGGTCAGTAATTTCTAAGGTCATCTCAGCCTTTTTTGACTAAACACCATTGAAGAGAATTTCTACTTTTTTTTGGAAATTTTCTTTTTGTTAAGTCATTAACTTATGTCATTAAGTTATTATGTTAAGTCATCAATGCTATGTCATAAGCATTGTGATAGATATCAGAGCTACAGAAACAAAAAATAAAACTGTCTCTACCCCCAGAAAACTTATAGGGGAAAACAGCATTTATAAAGGAATAAGCATAAAACATATAAGGTAATTTCCAGAGTCAGGGTATAGGTATAATATGAAGAACAGTTTGATAACCATAAAATGGACCTTTCCAGAAGCATGAGAAGCACCATGTTGAGGCTGATGTGGATAGGTAGGAGGAAAGTGGGAAGAGGTGGTCAGAAAGGAAGATTCAGGGTAAGTTGCCCAATGGGACTTAGAATTATGAATATTCTGAGTGGAGTCATATGGCAGTGTATTCCAATACTCTTCAATCTAGCCGTCCTAATGTTAATGTTACTGCGGATTCCTGAGAAGAATGTAGATGAGGGTGGAGTATACACATGTAACAAATGGTGAGTCTCTAACCTTGAGTCCCTAGGTGCTGGATGCTTATCAAAGGATGGGATATACTAGGAGCACTCACCCTTCTATCCTCAGCTAGATCAGCCCTGGGGCTCACTCCAGTGTGGAAGAGAGAGTTCTAAGAGGGCCTTTGGTTCTGCATTGGTAGGGTAGGAGCAGAGGGGGAGGGTCATCAGAACAGATGGCAAATTCCAGGTTCTGCCTAATGGCCAAGACAGGTTGGTCAACATAGGCCTCGGGCAAGGCTTCCAATCCTTAGTCAAGTCAGTCTTATCTCCTCTTTGAAGTATCTTGAAAACTGTTATAGAATGCATTATAATGACTTAAAGGATTAATTCTGAAAGTCCATGGTTGGGTACAAAACATTCTTTCTGCCTTCCTCTTCTCATGTGCCATTGCTGTATCTTCATACAATATGCCAGGTACAGAGCAGACAGAGTTCAACTTTGGTGACCCATTCACCTTTGCCCACAAAAACCAAATCATTGTAAAAGTGTCAACACATTCGTTCCACTTTGTAACTGTCTATTGCTACCCTTTATTAATTTTCTAAATGCTCTCAGGATAATCTCTCTTGGATCTCATGCAAAACTTTCCTCTAGCTCACATTTTTCCTTCAAAAGCATTTTTTTGGTATTTAGTGAGACAATATTATTTATAATTTTTTCCATCATCCTTCCTCAACAGTGTCAGCAAATGAATTTGTACTCTAAGCCTAAGATCATAGGCTACATTCATTGTGGAAGGGATCTGAGAGATCTAAGGATTCTGATTAAATTCTCAATCTCCTCATGTTGAAACTGAGGTGCAGGGAAGGTAATAAGATTCAACCCCAGACCTTTTGAATTCAAATCCACAGCTTTTTTTGTTAAAACACGTTGTCTCTCAACTTGACTGAGTGGTACTGCTGAGATACTAGAAGACCAAGTGGGAACACTGCTAACACATTGGGTAGATATTTGATTGAAAAATTAGAGTAAAACCTAGATAAGAATTACCCATGATTAATAGAAGAGGAAAAGAGAAAGAAATCTGTGCATCCCTCTAAACATGAGTGGCTCCCTCCATGCTAAAAACTGGCTTCCATTCTATCCAGAACAGGAATCTTGCATATTTTTCTGTTTTTTTACACTAAAACTCACTGTGACCACTGCCCACAGCTATGCATGTCTTAATGTTACGGAATAAAGCTCTTGCTGCTTATACATCTATAATCATGAGAGATACGGTCTTTTCCACAACAATGAAAAGCTGTGCAGAAACTTAAAATTTGTGTCAGTGTGATGAATACCAGCATGGCTGAAATCACAGAACTTTCTAAGTTATCAAAGTATAGTGTAATAAGTCCTGTGGGAGAGGCTTAAACTGAACCGAGACAAACTAAAAATCTTTTATAACATAAAAAACTCAATATTTATGTGAAGGACAGTTAACTTGGAAAATAACTTTCTCTTCAATCAGGAAACAAATCTGTTAACTGGCATCTTTCAACAATATTTTTGGTCCTTGAAAGAAAGGCCTTAATAAATGCAGTTGTATGCATTCCTTGATCCTTTGATGAGCTCATGATCTCCCTGATGTGGGTACTCCTTTCACCAGGACAGATCAGAATCCATCTGTGCAACCCATGCAAGAGAGCTGTTTGCACGTCACCATGCAAATTCTAAACTTATGCCATCCCAGTGTTAGGGAAGACATTAGTACTGTGAGTCTTCCTTTTGTCACTGGAAGTCTGGAATAGAAATCATCACCATCAGCAATATCTCTTTTAAATACACAAATGAGAAGACAAATTGCCCTTGGTTTTTTAGGTTGCCAGATGGAAGAGAATATTACTAGTTTGTAAGATCCTTGAGGGGAAGAACTGTGACTGGTTTATTATCAGCTTGATGGTACAGTGCATAGGATGCTGGGTCTGAAGTCAGGGAGACATGGGTTGAAATCCAGCCCCAGACACCCACTAGATGTGTGACTCTGGGCAAGTCACTTTAATGCTATCTTCCACAACTACATCATCTGTGAAATGGGGATAATAACAGCACCTAATTCTTGCAGGATTGTTGTAAGCATCAAATGAGGTAATATCTGCAAAGCACTGTGCACAGAGCCTGGCATGTGGTAGGCATTATACAAGTGGTAGATATTATTATTCTATTCACTAAGCCATTATACAATGGCTTGTATATTGTAGGGGCTTAAGAGATATTTTGTTGAACAAACTTAAGCTTTAGTCATAAACAAAGATAATGAATAAAGAGAAATTTCAGAAGAGCATGATTTGCAAGAGATATATACTGATTGGTTATAATTTATTATTAATTATTTTAACAATATTCATTTATTATTTAACAATTATTGGTTTAATTTAACAATTTAATTGAACAATTATTTAACAATATTAGTAGTCATTATAATAATAATATTATTGCATAAGACCTGTGACTTCACTGGTGAAGTCTAAAGAATTTAGGTCCACAATTACTCTAGAACTTAAAAATTAGGTCAGGAGTTTTAATCTGGGGTCCATGGCTAGATCTTCAATGAAGCTGGAGAGGGAAAAAAACCCCTCTATTTCAATTTTTTACTTACATCTATTTAAATTTGTCATTTCTTTCAGTTATATGCTTAAAACAAAACAAACAAAACATGATTTTGAGGAAGGAGATCCATAACACCAGATTGCCTAAAGGGTCCATGACATAAAGAAAATTAAGAACACTCGTTTTAGGAGAAAGCCAGAAGGGATTATGGGAAGATGGTGAAATAAGCTAGGAAATTGCCTGGCTCTCCCAAATTTCCCTCCAAATAACTTAAAACAATACCTCAGATGGAATTTAGAGTGGCAGAAATAATAAAAAGTCAGGGTAAATTAGTTGTCTAGTCCAGTACAATTTAGGAGGATATTAGGAACAATCCGACCTACCACTCTGTTAAGAAACAGCTAGCCTTGGAGGCATCTGTGTCTGTGAAGCTGCAGTTTTGGGAACTTTCACCCTAGTGATGGTGGTGGTATGGGGTTGGGCAGCTTATGAAAGGATGATTGTAGAGGTTGCTGCTAGCATTAGACCCAGGGCCCAGGCCCATTGAGTGGATTAGGAGAGAGGCCAGTGATGCATTTCTGGGGCTGTGGGGAAGGAGAGCACTTGCAGAATGGGGAGGATTTTGTCATGACTCAGGGGTGGACTGTAGTACCTGAGGTCGCTCATGAACCAAGGTGTAAGCCAGAAGAGTAGTGACCACACCTGGCCTTGGATCATAACATACTAGAAGAACCAAAAAATCAAAGACTCTCAAATAGAGAAAACAGCAATAGGAACAACCTGAAACCTGGGACATTATCCCCACATCCTGAGAACAGAGTCCAACCCTAACATAAATTTAACAGACAAAAAATAGGCTGTTTTAAAAAATTAGTAAATGTTCATTCTTTCTTGTTGTTCACTCCATTGGTTATAACTCTTCTTTACAACTTGACTAAGGTTTAATGTGAAGGTATGTGTAGAACCTATATTGGATAGCATGCCACTATGGGGGAATAAGAGGGAGGAGAGGGAGAGGTAGAAAATTTGGAACACAAGGGACTGTGGAATTGACAAAAGTAATATAATAAAATAAAAGTAAATAAACAAATCAAAAGAAATTTAAAACGAGTAAACATCAGAAAAGAACCTGACCATGGATAGTAACTATGGTAGGAGAGAAGATCACAGTTCAAACTCAGAAGACCATGAAGTCAAAACAGTTACCTGAAAAGCTTCAAAGAAAAATGTAAAATGGTTACAAGCCCTCTGCTCCCAAATGCTTGGAAGAGCTTAGAAAGGACTTTAAAAATGAAATGAGAGGTAGAGGAAAAATTGGAAAAATAAATGAGTAATGAAAGAAAATTATGAACAAATGAAAAAAGAGACCCCAAAACTTACTAAACAAAATAACTCATTAAAAATTAGAACGAGCATGGGGAAACTAGTGACTTCATAGGATATCAAGAAATGATAAAAGAATGAAAAAATAGAAGAGAACAAGAAATATCTCATTGGAAAAACAACTGACCTAGAAAACAAAGGAGAAATCATATGAAATTATTGGACTACCTGAAAGCCATAATTTTAAAAAACAGTCTAGATATCATACTTCAAGAAATTAAGTAAAATTGCCCTGAAGTTTTAGAATTAAAGGTTAAAAAAAGAAATTGGGGGGGAAATCCATCAATCACTGCCTAAAAGAGATCTTAAAGAGCAAACTCACAGGAACATTATAGCTAAGTTTCAGAACTCCCATATCAAGGTGAAAATATTACAAGCAACTAAAAAGAAACAATTCCAATACTGTGTAGCCATGATAACACAAGATTTAACAGCTTCTACATTAAAAGACTGAAAAGCATAAAATATGATATTCCAAAGAGCAATGGACATAGTTTTCCAACCAAGAATAACCTATGCAAAAAAGCTGAGTGCAGTCCTGCAAGGGAAAAATGATATTTAATTAATTAAAGGACTTTCAGACATTCTCAAGGAAAACATCAGAACTGAACAGAAAATTTGACTTTCAAATACAAGAACCAGGAGAAACATAACGTAAACATGACTAATCATAAGGGATTTAATAAAGTTAAATTGTTTAATGTCTTACATGAGAAAATAGTAGCTGTAACTCTTTAAAACGTTATCACTATTAGGGTAGTTAGAATACACATAGAATATGTGTTTGAGTTGATTATGATGTTTGCCATTGTTCAGTCATTTGAATTATGTCTGACTCTTCATGAATCTATTTGGAGTTTTCTTGACAAAAATACTGGAGGGGTTTGCTATCTCCTTCTCTAGATCATTTTATAGATGAGGAAACCTGGACAAACAGGATTAAGTGACTTGCCCGGGATCACATGCCTAGTAAGTGTCTGAGGCCAGATTTGAACTCAAGTCTTCCTAATTCCAGACCCAGTGTTCTAGTCACTGGATCACCTAGCTGCCCCTTGATTATTAGGGAATAATTCTAATAATGAAATTGGGCACAGAGAGATAAAATGGAGCAAAATTTCTCTCTCTCTCTAAATATGTATCTATAGATATAAAAGAAGCATAAATAAAAGAACTTTTGCAGTGCAGGGGAGAATTGGGTGGAGGTCAGGCAGTGCAACAACCTTATTCTTATTGGAACTAGGTTAAAGAGGCAATAATGTATACATCTAATTGCATCTAAAAGTTTCCTCAACTTTTAGAGAAATAAGGTGGCATGGGGATAGGACAATGGAGGGACTCTTAGAAGGTTGTGTGGATTAGGGAAGCAGTGGTCAGAAGTAATCTAGAGTTCTGAGGAGGGACAGGAGAGAGAGAGAGAGAGAGAGAGAGAGAGAGAGAGAGAGAGAGAGAGAGACAGAGAGAGAGAGAGAGACAGAGAGACAGAGAGAGATAGAGACAGAGACACAGAGACAGAGAAGAGAGAGAAACAATGAAGAGAAATAGGAAAGAGGGAAATATACAATAGTAATTATAACTTTGAATGTGAGTGGAATGAACAAACTTATAAAATGGACATGGATAGCTGAACGAATCAAAAACTAGAACCCAACAATATGTTGTTTAGAAGAAAACATTTAAAAATGAAGGATACACACAGAGTAAAAATAAAATGGCTGGAGTAGAATTTATTATGCTTCAGTTAATGTAAAAAAAAGCAGGGATAGCAATCATGCTCTCAAGCAAAGTTAAAACGAAAATATATTTCATTTAAAAAATAAGCAGGGACACTACATTATGTTAAATGGTACCGTAGATAATGTAGTAATATCAATATTAAACATACATGCGCCCAAATTTATAAAGTCAAAGGCAAATGAATTACAGGTAGAAATAGAAGCAAAACTATAATATTGTGGCACTTCAACCTTCTACTCTCAAAACTAGATTAATTAATTAATATTAATTATTATATTATCAATTCATTATGATAATATAATATATGTAACAATATGTAACAATATAATCATTAATATATTAATTAATATAATTTATTGTATTAATATAATAAAAAAGTAAGAAAAAAGTAAAGGAGAGGAATAGAATCTTAGATAAACTGGATATTATAACCATCTGGAGAGATCTGATTGGGAATAGAAAGGAATATTCCATTTTTCTCAGTGGTACATGGCACCTTTTCAAAAATTAACCGTATATTGAGACATTAAAAACCTTACAGTCAAATGCTGAAAAGCAGAAATATTAAATGCATCCTTTTCAGATTATAATTCAATAAAATCACTTTTAATAAAGGACAATAAAAGTACAGATTAAAAATTAATTGGGAGCCAAGCAAGCTAATCTTAAAATCTTTAAGAATGAGTCAAAGAATAAACCAGAGAAACAATAAATAGTTTTATTAGGAGAACAGTAATATTTAGGCAACACACCAAAACTTACAGGATACAGCAAAAGTGGCAATCAGAAGAAAATTTATATCTTTAAATGCTTACATCAATAAAATAGAGAAAAAACAGATGAATACATTGGGTATACAATTTAAAAATTAGAAAAAGAATAAATTAAAAAATCCCCAATTAGACACCATATTGGAAATTTTGAAAATGAAAGGTAAGATAAATAAAATCACATGCAAGAAAGCCATTGAATTAATAAATAAAGCTACGAGATGGTTTTATGAAGAAACAAAAAACATTGGTTAATAAGATTCTTAAAAAAAGAAAGAAGTAAACCAGATCACTGGTGTAAAAAATTAAAAGGGTGAATAAAAGATGAAATTAAAGCAATTATTAGGTGTTATTTTGCCCAGTTATATGCCAATAAATTATTAGGTGTTATTTTGCCCAATTATATGCCAATAAATTTAGCAATATAAGTGAAATGGAATCATACTTACAAAAATATAAACTGCCTGGATTAGCAGGAGAAGAAATAAAATATCTAAATAAGCCTATTTTAGAAAAAAGAAGTTGAACAGACCATAAATGAGCTTCCCAAGAAAAAGGCCTCAGGATCAGATGGATTTACAAGTGAATTCTACCAAATATTTAAAGATCAACTAATTCCAATATAAAATAAATTATTTGGAATAATAGGCAAAGAAGGACTTTTACCATACTCCTTTTATGAAACAAATATCTGCTGCTGATACCTAAACCAGGAAGAGTAAAAACAAAGAAAATAAAAGACCAATTTCACTAGTGAATATTGAGGCAAAATCCTAAATAAAATACTAGGTAGGAGAGCACAGCAATATAACACAAAGATTATACATTGTGACCAAATGGGATTTATACCAGGAGTGCAAGGCTGGTTCACTATAAGGAAAACTATTAAATAATTGATTATATCAATAACAAAATCAACAAATAATATTATTACATCAATAGATGCAGAAAAAAGCTCTTGACAAAGTCAACAGTCGTTCCTATAAAAAACACTTGAAAGCAAAGGTATAAAAGGATTTTTTTCTTAAAACGATAAGAAGTATTTGCCTAAAATCAGAAGCAAACACCATCTGTAATGGAGATAAGCTAGAAACTTTCTCAATAAATTCAGAAGTGAAGCAAAGATGATCATTATCACCACTGTTATTTGATATTGTACTAGCAATGCTAGCAACAGCAAAAAGAGAAGAAAAAGAAATGGAAGGAATCCAGAATGGGTAATGAAGGAAAACATAATTTCTTTTTGTAGATGATATGATGGTATACTTATACAATTTTAGAGTTTCAACTACAAAATTAGTTGAAAAATTAATAATTTTAGCAAAGTAGGAGGATATAAAATAAACCCACATAAATCATCAGCATTTCAATTATATTATTAACAAAATACTGGAAGAAGAAATAGTAAGAGATATTTCTTTTTAAATAACCTTTTACAATACAAAATACCTGGTGTAGTATACCTGCCAAGACAAACCTATGAACTATATGAACATACTTATAAAACACTTTTTGTACAAATGAAGTCAGATTTAAATAATTGGAGAAATCTTAATTGTTCATGGATGAGCTGAGCCAATATAATAAAAATGACAACTCTACCTAAATTAAACTGCTTATTTAGTGCGATCCCAATTAAAATGCCAAAAAAATATTTTATTGAGCTAGAAAAGTTAACAAAATTCATTTTAAAGGACAAAAAGTCAAGAATATAAAAAGAATTAATGAAAAAAGTAAATGAAGGAGGTCTACCATATCTTAAACTGTATTATAAAGAGGTAATTTTCAAAACCATCTGGTGCTGGATAAGAAATAGAATGGTGGATCAGTGGAATAGAGTAGGTATTAGTAACCTTGCTGCTGGATAACTCTGAGGTGCCATCTCATACCTATCAGATTGACTAAAGAAGGGGAAAACAATGAATGCTGGAGGGGATGTGGAAACATTGGGATGCTAATACACTGTTGGTAGCATGGTGAACTGATCTATTCTGGAGAACAATTTGGAATTATGCCCAAAGACTCATAAAATTATGTGTGCCCTTTGACTCAACAATACAACTACTAAGTCTGTTTCCCAAGGTGATCAGGGAAAAAGGAAAAGAACCTGTATGTTCTAAAATATTTATAGCAGCTTTCTTTGTGGTGGCAAAAAACTGGAAATTGAGGAGATGCCCATCAATTGGGGAATGGCTGAATAAGTTGTGGTATGTGATTGTAACAGAACACTACTGCAGTATAAGATGACAAACAGTTGGTTTTAGGACGACATTGAAAGACTTGCATAACACAATGAAGAGTGAAACAAGCAGAACCAAGAAAACCTTGTATAAGGTAACAGTAATATTGTTCAAAGAATATCTGTGAATCGTTAGAGTTTTCTGACTAATATGTAATATTAAAATCAACTTTGAAGGACATACAAAGGAAAATACAATCTATCACCAGAGAAAGAACAGATATATGGAAGCATGTATTGTAAGGTTCCCCACATGTATTTAAATCAAATGTTGACTTTCTCTAATGAGTGGTTGGGATGGATGGAGGGAGGGAAGAAGACAATTTGGAATTCAAAATGTAATAAAAAGGTAATTTAAAAATACATTTTAAAAAGGGAGCCAAGGAAAAGGGCACTGAAGCATTAAATGACATACCTAGTGTCCATACTGTTAGTATGTGTCAAAGATGAACCTAATTCTTGTTGATTCTGAGGTCACTTCTCTGTGCATGACAGCAGCTGCTTTTCATTTTGGTGATGTAGAGGACAAAATCTGAGCTTGATGAGAAACCTCTTTGATAAGTGATTGAAATGAAGTGCTTAGCCTAGTCAACAATGCAGACTAAGTTGCAAAGAGGCTTGATAGACGGAAAGAAAAAAAAAACGTTTGAACAATCATAATTAGCCAAAGAGAGGGTTGCTTCAGAGAAAGAATATTCCCTGTCATTGGAGGTCTTCAAGCAGAGGCTGATTGACCACATTAGGTTGTAGTGGGGATTCTTCTTCAGGTTTGGCCTGAGGCAATCTCTTCTGATTCTAACACTCTGCAGTTCTGTGACAGAACAGTACATTAGGGCTGAAGTGAGTGGTTTGCTCCTGGTATGTCTTTGGTTTCCTTTTAGGCAGGAAGCCGGTTACCAGAGGTTCCCAGCCCCTACACAGATGCCCCACTTAGGCTTTGCGTCTCTCCACTCCCTAACCCAGGCAACACTATCTCAGTTCTGTATCTCCCTTGGTTTTTCTTCCATACAAACATTTCTTTGCATTTTAGCCTATTTGCTTTAATCTCCAAAGGTTTACAGGTTAAAGACTAACATGAAAAATTGATTTGTCCTAAGGCATTAATGACTGGTAAGGAATGGATATGTTATTACTGCTTTCAAGGGTAACTATACCTTAACAAGGATTCCTGGAGACTCGGTAACTTATACCAAGGAATGACCGGGAGAATTTCACATACTCTGACTAATCGGTGGGACTATTTCAAGCTGTACCGTGTAGATCGCTTTCTACTTTGCCTCTGGATAAAGCCAAAAGTTGGTACAAGAAACAAGGATCCCAAGGGGATACACTGTCAGCTTTTTTTATGTGTAGCTAAATATGAAAATTCTGGTAATTATAGAGCAGTTTTGTCAGTCACTCTGAAATACCACGAAAAGGAACATGGCCAGTGGATCCTTTTTATATCCAAACCTGCAGGGCAATGATGCAGAGAAAAATATATATTATAATAATAAGGTTTTTTAAAATATAATTTTATAGATAAAAAATTTTCTCCCCAAATTAGGTTTAGAATGGGACAATGTCACTCAGTATCAAAAGTCTCTAGTATATCAAGAGTGTTATGCGTCCCCAACTTTCAGCCTGCTGGATTACTCAGGATGAGCACAAATCTTATCAAAATTATGATAGTCCCACCCCTGGAAACAAATGAGCATATGTGTTAATTCCTCTACAGTCTGGCCTATATCTAGTTTTTATATCTAGCTTTTTCTTCTGTCATTCTATCATACAAACTTCTATTCTGTCATACAAACCCTCCATTCTAAAAGTTCTACTCAGAATCCTTGAACAAGTTTCAGCTAAAATCCAGTCTTCTGCAAAAGACTGCCCTCCTAGATTTTCTTTATATAGGATACAGTTTTTCCTGTTTATTTCATGTTTATACATATTCCTCCTCCATTGCATTATGAACTCCTCAAGAGTAGAGACTTTTCCCCCTTGCTCTGTATCTTCGGTGCTTAGCACAGTGCCAGGCACATAGGGTTTAATAAATGTTTGTTGACTTGACTACATTTTGCACTTTTATTTCTCTATAGTTTGTGCCATCTTTATGCAGCTTAAAAATTTACATTCTTCAAGAAGTAATAAATTCTACATCAGTCGGGGAGTTCAAGCAAGAGTTGGATGACTTCTTGTCAGATTGCATCAGAAGGAATTCATATATGAGACAAGAGAGCTGGGCTAGAGTCCTCCTAGCACTAGGGTTTTTATTCAACGATTCAACAAATGGCCTTGCGCCCTCATCTGAAACCCTTTATTCTTGCTCTAAGAAATTCTACCTCTGTTTAAACAGTCCAGCTAAATTTTCACTTTCTCCATGAATCCTTTCTTGCTCACTCTCAGATAGAAGGGATTGTTCCTTCCTTTGAAGTAAGCCAGCATTCAATCAATCATGTATCACTTGGTGCTTTTCTTTGGGCCTGTGTCTTCTCTTCAACTAGACTGCCTCTTGGAGATTAGGAGCTATGACACATTATTTGGCGTGTTTTCTGCAGTGTCTAATCCAGAGCTTGATTTACAGCGGGTACTCAATAAACATTTGTTGACTGATGGATTCATGCACCCGCTTCCCCCATTCCTAGCCATAAGTCATTTCAGTCACCAGGTGCTGCATGCTCAGAGTTCTTAAAGGGCAGTGGAAACAGAGTCAGGTAGAGGGGGGACAATGAGAAAGAGCAATGTGGATAGGCCACAACTATCTATATGGTGTGGATGTGGAAGGCATTTGGAGAAAATTGTCTTGTAAGGGCTAGTTAAGGTTGGGTGTGACCCCTGCAACTGAAGAGGCTAAGGCTGGTAAATCATTTGAGCTTGGGAGTGTCTGAGCTGTAGTGGGTTAAGCTAATCAGGTGTCTTTATTAGTGATCAGCCTTTAAGAGAGTGGGATTGGGGGTGGGGGTGGGGGTGGGGGTGGGCGTGGGCGGGAAACAAATAGGCTGCTTAAGGAGGCTCAAATCAGCCCAAATTGGAAATGGAGCATGTCAAAGCTTCCATGCAGATCAGCAGTGGGATTAGACACATGAGTGGCCACTGCACTTAGAGGCTGGATGAGAGAGGGAGATGTGGTCTAAAAAGAAAAAGAGAAGTCTACAAGATTCCAAAGGGTAACAGAGATGTTTACCAATGACCAAGAGAACTATAGTCAGGCTTACAACAGCTCAGAGTTGGATGAGACCTCAGAGGCCAACTTAGTCCCACCCACCAACAATCCCACTTTAGAAAACCCTTCAATAAATGGTTGCCCAGACTGCATTTGGAAATCTCCCATTCATGGCATAAGGCTGCCTCTTTATCAAAGATGATTCTGAATCACTGGGAGTCTGACTCTAGGGAGACCTTGTTCTTTTTATATTTAGGCAGGTCCCTGTACCTACTTAAAATTCTTGAATTAAACAGCTAACTTTACTGAGCATGAAGACTCTGCTTATATATTAGTAAAATATTAAACCCAACTTGCACTTACAACTTTTTGAGTCCCAGCCTACCATGAAATATTCTACACACACAACCTCAAGCCAATTTTGGGGGAAAGAGGGTTGGAAGATTTGGCTGTTGTTCTGAAATTGGGCATTTCTAGAGAATCTTCTCTGGCTAGTTTTGTTCTCTGAACTTCAGATGTTTGATGGTGTTGCTTTCATTTTTCATAGGCAGACTTGGCCCATCCCACAGATCTAGCACAATGAGCCTCATTTGGTTTTGCTCCATGCATCAGAGAGTTTTAAGGCTGCTATTAAAACACCACATGGAAAAGCTTTGCTGGGAATTTTACTCCACAGAAAAACCACAGAAACCACTACACACCTTAACCATCTCCCCACCCCCAACAGACGGGTAAAATTACCCCTCTAATAAGTTTGTTCAATCCAACCAGTTTTATTGCTTGGAGCAAAATCTGAGGTCCAAAATGAATTTCAGAACATAAAAAATAAGGCCAACCTCAAAAGAAAGCAAGCTCCTCTGGGTTTTCAAACAAATATTACATATCAGAGGCATTCTTCTGGTCAGGCAGAGCTAAGAGGAATATTGCTAATTGCCCTACAAATGTAAAATTGGAATCAGGGTTCACCTCAATGAAAGGGAAACTCTTTTCATCATCAGAAATTAAGAGCTAAAACTTGGCCCCTGAGAAGAGATGAGAAAATGTCCCTCTTTGAAGAAGTGGGGGGAACTATGGGTCTGGAACACGGCATTCGTTGTCAGAAAGGGTTGATGGGTGTGGATGGTTTTGTTGACCTGCTTTTTTTGTTCTTTTAACCCCAGTGTATTTCTTGGTTTCTCCCTTCTTCCCAGAAAGTCAGTGAGAACTGATTCCCATTCCCAATGGGGGAAATGGAAAGAGCATTGCATTTGGAGTCAGAGGATCTGTATTTGAATTTAGGCACAGCCATTTGCAACCCGTAAGACCCTGAGAAAGTCACTTACCTTTTTTTGGCTTCACTTTCATTATTTGTAAAATTTTAGGGGGTTGGACTTGATGAAATATAAAGATGGAAAAGCAACATAGTTCCTACTCTCAAGGTGCCTATAATCTAATAGGGATGTGGAGGAGCAAACAACTAAGACGCAAGGTGGAAGGGTCTAGACAAAATGCTTTAAGAACTGCTAGGCCAGAGAGATCACTTTCAGATGGGAGAATCAGAAAAAGCTTTCTCATCTCTGATGCTTATCAGATATTTTGCAAATCAGATGCTAATCAGAATTTTGAATAACCTTGGGCAAGTGAATTATCTTCTTTGGATCTCATCATTTATAAAATGGGAAAGGTGAAGTAAATGACCTTTGAGGTCTCTTCAACTCTAGATCGGTGGTCCTATGATTTCTTCTGCTTGGCCCTGGAACTAGTGCTGAACTGAGACTAATTAGTGGAAGTGATAGGTAGACAAATTTGGCTCAGTAGAAGAAAGAGTTCTTTAGATATTAGCACTCTCCAAAAATGGCATGGTCTATCTCAAAAAGGTGGTAAGTTCTCCATCTTTAAAGGTGTTTTAGCAGAGGTTGGAAGAGCAAGTGTTGGGGATATTTTAGATATATTTCATGCTTGAGAGAGTGGTTTTACTAAATTATTTCTAAGTTTCCTTTCTATTCTTAAATTCTATGATTCTCATGCAGAGGGAAAGATCCATGGGAGTGAGTGCATTCAGGGAAGGCTTCATTGAAAGTGTGAGGCATAAATTGGGTTCTAAAGAATGAGCAGTATTGAAACGGGTTAAGAATAGTGGAACAAGGTGGAGCAGAGTCAAGATGGCTATGTAGAAGCAGGAGAACTCTGCAACTCCCCACATAACCACCTCAAATACCTATAAAATATGACTCTAAACAAATTTTAGAGCTCCAGAATGCACAAAATTACAGAAAAACACATCTCCCATTGGGGGCAGCATGTGGGACAGGACGGGTGATTGCAGACCACTGGGAACCTAGCCTGGCCTTAAACCGCCTTGGGAAGGGGGTGCACAGTAAGGACAAGTTGCAGCTGGAACACTCTAGAGAGTGGATCACTGGCAGCTGTGGCAGTTTCCAGAATTATCAACTCATAAGAAACAAGGACAAAGTGAAAGGGCAGTGGAACTCAGCTAAATTTGGGGGAGAAAAGCAGGTCTGGCCAACTGCCCCAGGGCAAGAAAGCAGAAGAAGCGGCCCCTGCAGCCTCCTCCACATGGCTGCTTCAGAGCTCACCACCTGCAGATTACAAGGGGGCCAAGAGACCATTCAGAGGCTAAGTGCTCTTACCTTAACCTGCCTGGACTGCCCTGATATTTTAGAACTAGAGGGCAAAATAGAACTTGAAAGAATTCACAAATCACCTCTTGAAAAATATCCCCAAAAGAAAACTCCTAGGAATGTTATAGAAAGGTTCCAGAGTTCCCAGATCAAGGAGCAAATATTACAAGCTGCCAAGAAGAAACAATTTGAATACTGTGGAAACACAATCAGGATAATCCAGGATCTAGCAGCTTCTACATTAAGGGAGTGAAGGGCCTGGAATATGATATTCCAGAGATCAAGGGAGCTAGGATTAAAACCAAGAATCACTTACTCAGAAAAATTGAGTATAGTGTTCCAGGGGAAAATATGGCGATTCAATGAAGTGGAGGACTTTCAAGCATTCTTGCTGAAAAAAACAGAACTAAATAGAAAATTTGATATTCAAATACAAGAAGCATGAGAAGGTAAACATGGAAAAGAATTCATAAGGAGCTTATCAAAGTTGAACTATTTACATGCCAACATGGAAAAATGATAATTGTAACTTATTGAATCTTTTCTCAGTATGAGGATAGGCGAAGGGAATATAAATGTATACATATGTATACATACACATATGTCTGTATAGGAGGGTATATATAAATATATGCATATAAATACTTTGAAAAGAGGAAAGTGGAGCAAAGTGAGATGGGATAGAGAAGAGGTGGAATTTCTGAAGCAAACAAAGGCATATGCAAAATCACTAATTGATTCTGTAGTTTTGAATACTTCCTCCACATCACAGTAAAAGAGTCTTGTTGAGTCGGCCAAGAACCCCCTCATCACTCAGTGACCAACTTTTGGAGATTAATCTTCACTTGGCTTATCTTCAGATGATAGACATATGGCAAAGTCTAGGCCTGCATCAAAGGCCTTTCTGCTTTGGTAGGACCTGCCAGCATTTATTTCGTGCTTTTGAGAACCTACTATCACCTCCACACAAAGTGGAACAAAGTCAGCCAGGTAGGACTCAACATGGTATCATCCAATCAACAGAGGGCTCATGTGGGGTGAGATTGGTAAAAGAAAATGTTGAATAAGAAAGATTGGAGGGCACATTTTGAAGAGTTCTGAGCGCCAGGCACAAAGTACTTTTGGACTTTAACTTATTGGCAATAGGAAGTCACTCAAGGTTATTCCTATACTGAAACATAGACAAGATTTGCTGTATCTTGGCAGCCTTTTTCCTAGGAAATGGCCCAATTCACACTGAGACTGGGACAGGCTAAACACATGCATTATACTAATGTTTTATGCTTTCCTTTCTGTAATAAAATATCACATATAACATCTAGGTGGATATTTTGATATACTTACTCATTTACTACTTCCAAAGCCGTTCAAATAATAAATTGTTGCCCAAGAAATAGAACTGAAATGTGATCTTTTGAGAAGTCCACTCTATTAACATTTTTCCAAGCAACTCAGTTGTTTTCATTGGCTTTTATTAAAATGATCTTTGCAAAAATTGGCAATTTGTTTAGTAAATATTAACGAAAGTCCATTTCAGAAAGCAGACAGAAAAATTCCGACCTCCTTTCAGAAAATAAATGGTTGCTGCCAGACATCAGTCTTCAGTTCATATCATAGACGTTTCCAGTAAGTCTTAAATACACACTAACATGTGCCATAGCTTTACAGTTGGGGATAAAAAGCGCTCTGAAATCTTTCACTGCTTTGAGAAAATTGGTACGAGATTCTGGTCAAACAAAAAGTACATTTCCCAGTTTGATAAATTATAATTCAAGCACTATCAATTGCTACAAGAAAAGATATTTTCTTATATTCTTTTATCTCTTTAAGCTTAGTTTATCATCATCCCAGTATTGTATTTCATATGATTTTCTGTAAGAGGCCAGGGGTGTCATAAATTAAAGCCTTTTGGAACTCTTCAAATTCTGAATGAGAATTATGGGTTTGGTTTGAGGAATGTCAGAATCTACATTACCACAGTTTAAGTGTGCAAAGAGCCAGTGGCTACAACTATAGCCAAGTAACACAGTAAATTTTCAAAGAGCAAAAGAAAATGCTGTTCCATTGAAAGGTTCCTAAATGGGACAACTCAGGAAGAAAATGGCCTAACCAGAAGCAGACAGGTAAGTACCCATACCCCTGTTAAGAGAGAGCTCTTATTAGGATGACTCCTCCAGGGCTTAGCCTACACAAAGTTGGCACTCAATAAATGCTTATTGATTGGTTGACTGAGTGACTTCTTTGGAGCACGTGGAAGTAGTTAATGGGTCAAGGGCTGGTCACTGACCTGGTTCACATACGGGAAGTCTCTGGTCCAGGATTTCTCCCAAGCCAGCTCCCTGTGAAGGCTAGATTATGTCTTAAGATTGGCTCACCATCTCTTCCTGACTTGCAGGAGTTTAGGACATGATAACTGAGCAGTGACTCAGACATAGATTCATGCAAGGAAACAAGGACGTACATGGATGTACGTAAGGAAACAAGGACATTAAAACACACACATGTACATAAATGAACAAGGACATTAAACATTCTCTCATGGGAACCTAAGAGATAATCGCTTTACATTCATTATATAAACCCTGCTCTCTGATCAATAAATGGGAACTGCTATGACAAAACCTGCCTGGCTTGTGTTCAATCATTCCACTCCCTTTGGTTCGGCCTGTGTCCATTTTGATGCAGGCATCACTGATATGCCTTCCTCATAGAAGCATTTAATAAATCCTTGTTGAATGAACTGGACAACTTCTGAACAAAGCTTTTGGCAGGTAGGAGGGACCACACAGACTGTGAGAGAGACGCCAAGCTGAATGTGGGACATGGAGAAAGATCTGGGCATCTACAAACCCCCTGCAGGGAACCATGTGCATGAAGGAACCAGAACCAGATGGAGATGGTGACAAAGTGCCAGGTTCATAAGAGGGGTGAGCAAACCCATAGACCTTGCCTCTGTGCAAGTTAATAAAACGGACGCATGTGCACCGAGGATCGAGGAAGCATTCAGCCACAAAATCCAACAGGACCTCTCATTTGCTAGCACAGTGAGGCATGTGGACTCAATAGGTCCTGAGAGAATGTGGAGCCTACACAAGGGGAGGGTCACTTGATATCCTGCTGGAAGGGGAGAAGAATTTTCCTGAAGGCTTGAAAATAATAACAACAATAGTAATAACAATAATAATAGCATTTCTATATTTAGAACTGGAAGGGATCTTGGGTATTCATCTAGCCCTATCCTTTCATTTTACAAATAACTAAGTGGAGACCCAGAGAATTACAGTAGTGCTTGGTCAATGTTCTCACTGGTAGTAAAGGGCAGAGGCCTTGTTTGAAGTTGGATTCTCTACCTCTTGAGACAATGATCTTTCTAGTAAACCAGGACGTTGTCCTTTTTAACATTTTAATTTTTGCATTTTCATCTGGCTTTTGAATGTTTTCCATACTGATACCACATTGCCTTTAAAATTGACCCAGTATTTTCCCCAATGTCAGCAGAAAGATTTCAGTCATTAGCCAGAAATCAATACACTTATGGCATCCTAGTAAGTCTGAGTTTATGCTTGATTTTCTGATGGAGGGAGGAAGAGGAAAGGATAATGGAGGGAAGAAGAGGAAAGGAAGAGGCATTTATTAAACATTAGTAGATGTTTAAACCGTAGATATGCCAGGCACTATGCTAAGAACTTTACAATGTTATTTCATTTGATTCTTATGACAATAGTGTGAGATAGATTCCAGTATTATCACCTTTTCACAAGTGAGGAAACTGAGGCAGATAGCCATTAAAGGACTTGCCCTGAATCACACAGCTAGTTTTTGAAGTCGAGTTTGAATTTAGATCTTCCCAACAGCAGGGTAGTGCTCTTCTGTGCCCCCCTAGTTTTGGCTTAATCTCTAACAGCCCTCAGGGCACAAGGTTGATCAACTTTTCTAGATCCAATCTAAGCTTAAAGTCAACTGAACCAGTGAAAGGCCGTATCACAGCATTTTGCTATCATCATATTGTGATCATGAGATCAGATTAAAATTGCCCATGAAGTAGCTCAATAATCCTTCTTGCCTGTCTAAAAATATTCTAAATTAACACTTCTGCCTCAAAGCTGATCACTTCTCCCTCAAAATGCTTAGTTTTATACCTAAGTAGCTATACCATGTGGCCAATGGTAGGAAATGGAAAGATTTTAATTTCTTCTGTATCAGAGCACTCTTTGACAGTCTAATGTTGTCTGAGAGTGTAAAAATCATTCTGTTTTGCGTACACCATTTCATACTAAAGTGTACTTTCCTAACTGGGCTTGCCAGTGTTCCTAAGTAAGCATTTTCTCTTTATTTAAAAAAATTCAAATTTGAAGTGAAGATATAATGCATAAATCAATTAAATGTTTGTATACTATGGGTCATAATACAGAAATAAAATGTCAATTTGAACAATAAAATCAATTGCTAATAACTTAATAATTAATTATTGATGATAAATCAGTTATCTACCCTCCACAGAGGAATATATAGTAATAGTTTGCTGATTTTTACGTAGAGTTTTAGGCTCCATATATATGTATATGTGTATGTATTTATATATATATATGTATATAATATTTGATCCTTATAATACTATGAGGTGAGGATTAAATCTTACAAATGGGAAAACCAAGGCTCAGAGCAACATGTTTCAGACTCATACCTTTCTCTCCACTCACATAGCCACTACCCTAATTTCATGCCCTTGTCACCACCTGACTCTATAATTGCAATGGCTTCCTAATTTGTTTCCCTGTCTCTAATTTCTCTCCTCTACCCAGCTGCCAAAGTGATTTTCCAAAAGTATGCATCTGACTTTCTCCCTCTGCTACTCAAAAAATTCAAATAGCTCTCTATCTCTAAGACCAAATAAAAACTCCTCTAGCATTTAAAGTATTTTTATAACATGGCCCCACACTACCTTTCTGGCCATATTACACATTACTCTCTGCTTCTTGGATTCTTTAGCCCAACCTATTTTATTTAGCTTTGATACTAGCCCTACAGACATTCTGTTCCATCATAATCCATGAACTATCCCACTCTGCGTGGAAGCTATTCAAACATCTTCACTCTTCAAACTTCCCATAGCACCTTCTTCTCTTCCCATCTCAATGGAGGACTTTAACCCGTATTTCACTTTACTCATAGAGAGCTTCTCCTTTTCCCTGTTCATCTCACGTCCTTTAGATATCATCTTTGACTGCTTCCTATTCCTGCACTGCAGTCCAGAGATGGAGGTGATCCTTCCTGCCAAAGCCAACTCCTCTACGTGAACCCTAAAATTCATCTCTTTCTAACTTCTCCAGCAGATTCCTCCCCATCTTCAACTTCTTATCGGTTCCTTTTCTGCTGCCTATAAAAATTGCTTGTGTGAGCTTCATCCTTTAAAAACAAACAAACCAACCTTACTCAAATCCTATCTTTCCAATGAGGTCCAATACTTCCCTTAGTAACTAAACAAACTCCTTGAAAAAGTCATTTTTACAGGAAATACCTTCCCTTCCTCTCATCTGTCTTCTAAACCCTCTGCAATCTGGCTTCTTAACCCATCATTTAAATGAAATTACCTAAAATTGACTTCCTCTCCCCTCTCTCCTTAATAATCCTGTTTCCTTTCCAGTTCAAATTATCAGACACCTTCTACTTAAAGTCTTTACTAATCCCACCTGCCACTAGTGCCTGACTTCCTCACCCAAATCTTGTACATATATGTACACATAGTCATACACACACACATAAACACATTTCCTATTATAGAATCCTTGATGTCAGGGAAATTTGGTTCTAGTCTTAGCATGTTCAGAGTCCAGCAAAGTTCTTGGCACATGGTAAATGCTGAATAAATACTATTTGATTTAATGATATGCTCATGTCTCATAGAACCCTTTCCACTAAATCATAATTCTAGGGTTACTATTTGAATGGTAATTATTTTCTCTATCATTTTTAAAGTGACCAGCCAATATGTGCCATAACTAATGTGTAGTAAGAGATATTAAGCGTAGTAAGCAAAAGAGATTTCCTAGAGAAGTGGTTAGAATGTTAAATCTGGAGTCAGGAAGACCTTGGTTAAAATCTCATTTCTAGCACACTGGGGAAACAGAGTGGTGTCATAGGGCATAGGGCATGAAGCCTGGAGTCAGGAAGACTCCTCCTGAGTTGAAAAATGGCCTCAGACACATACTAGCTGTGTGACCCTGACAAAGTCACTTAACCTGATTTGTCTCAGTTTCCTCATCTGTAAAATGAGCTGGAGAAGGAAAGGACAAACCAGTCCAGTGTCTCTGCCAAGAAAACCCCAAATGGGGTCACAAAGAGTTGGATATGACTGAAATGATTGAACGACAACAAAGTGCTTACTACTAGTGAAAAAGTCACAAGTGGCAAGTCACTTAATTATCTTTGAGGCACTTCAGTGGTCCAGTGGATGGAGCACTGTACCAGCACTAAGACCTGAGTTCCAATCTGAGCCAAAATATTTACTATCTGTGTGACCCTGGGCAACTCACTTAATCTCTGTTTGTCTCAGCTCCCTCATCTGTAAAATGGGGGATTGTAATAGCACCTACCACCCAGGGCTGTTGAAAGGATTAAATGAGATATTTGTAGAATGCTTAGTAAAACAGAGTTATATAAACCATACCTCTTATTGTGCCTTGATGAGCTTTCAAAGATATCTATTAAATGAGAGATAGTTTGTGAACTATGTGGGGTGCTCTACAAATTAAAACAAGAATTCCCTAGAGATTCTCAAGGCAGGTAGTCAGCATGGGCTACAAACTCAAACTGATGTTCCATCTGCCCAAGACAACCCAAAATAATAGTGTAAGTCAATAAAAATAAGTTAGGGAAGCAGATGTTTTCCTCTACGAACCCTCCTGCAGTCCAAAAGCAGCTCAAGATTAAAAAATACTACTGAGCCCCGGCAATGGAGAAGGGCAGGAAGGAGAAGAGAATCCACTTATATAAATCTACTGAGCAGAATGCCCCTTAAGGATTAGGCCGGGCCTGACACACTCATAGAGGCTTAGAGCTAGAAGGACCTATGCAAGTTTTCTCATTCAACCCTCCCTTTATTGAAAAGGGGAAATCGAGGCACAGGGAAATAAGAAGTGACTTGCCCCAGATAACACCATTAGGGACAAATGAAGGACTAGAATTCTGTCATTCTTTGTTCTTTCTTCCTCACCTGAAGTACAGCAGCTCTGTCAGTGAGCAGTCAATACAAAGGCGAGGCATTTGATACTCTGATAACCATCTGTGCCTTTTTTTGGGGGGGGAGGGGCGTTGGGAAGCCAAGTGATGAAATCTTATCCTTGTCCAGGGGTGGGTAACCTGAGGCAACATGAGGCCCTATAGGGTCTTGGGTGTGGCCTTTTGACTGAGTCCAAGTGTTACAGAACAGATCCTTTTATTAAGAGGATTTGTTCTGTGCAGTTTAGATTCAATCAAAGGGATTCACTTGAGAACCTAGAAGGCCACATGTGGCCTCCAGGTCATAGATTCCCTGCCCCTATCTTTGCCTATATCACTTCAGCAAACATCCTTATGCAAAGACACACAGAAATATCTGAGCCATCCATAGCATCACATAGAGCTGCCAGCTTACTTCAGTCCCTGCACCAGACACGGGCTGCGTGTGAGGCAAGGCGATGGGAAGGTCAGAGCAATGTTTCCTTCTGCGCTAGGGGAATGTATGCTGTCCAGTGCATGGAGAAGGGAACTCATTCTTTGTAACTAAAACTTTGACACTATGTTGAATTCTAGCTTTTTCTAGTAATGAAAAAAAGATTTATTAGAGTTGTTCTATTTGTGCAGGATCAGGAAATCTAAATAAATTTTAAAGGGTCTTAGGACAAGGAAAAAGAGTGCCTTTAGCTTTTTCCACTCGGCTAGGAAAATTACAACTTCATATTTGTAACCCTTGACTTAATACAGTGTCAGCACCTCCATGAAACACTTTTGTCCAGCAGTTTATAATTCAAGCAGAAAGGTTCACTCCAAGTCAAACTTTGGCATCCAAATGCTTCCAGAAAATGGAGGGAAAAATAGCGTGGGCTAAGTCTACGTTATAAAAGTGAGGGAAAACGGGCATTTATAGAAAACTTCGAAAAATATTCCTAAGAATCTGAGACCATAACTGAGGATTACTGAATTGAGACCCCATATTTCAGAATGTTAAAGTAACCCAGGGCTCCATCATTTCATTCCATTAATACAGAACTTGTATGTCATAATTGCTTCCATAAAGTCCTATGTTAGGACTAACTCCTAAATTTAAAAAATCCCATTCATGGAAGAAAAAAAAGACACATTGTTATGATTTCAAGACAGAATTCATGTGGAGCGCTAATCGAAAGGTAGCCAATTGACTCATTATAGTTCCTAAGAAAACATCATGTAATGCTCAGACCACATCTGGAGTACTGCATTCAGTTCTAGATGCTAAACTTTAGAAAGGATGTTGAAAACCTAAAGATCATCTAGGGCAGAGGTGGGGAAACTATTGCCCTCTAGGTCCTCAAGTGTGGCCGTTTGACTGAATCCAAACTTCACAGAACAAAATCCTTCAATAAAAAGATTTGTTCTGTAAAACTTGGACTCAGTGAAAAGGCCACGCCTGAGGACCTGGAGGTTCACATGTGGCCTTGTGGCGGCAGGTTCTCCACCCCTGATCTAGGGGATGTTGACTGAGTTGGTGAGTGGACTGTATATCACACCATTCTGAGTACTGACTAAAAGAACCAGGGATCCTTAGGGTCTAGAAGAGAATGCTCAATGTGGGAGGAAGCACAGAATCTGTCTTCGAATATTTTAAAAATCATTATGGTAAAGAAGGGTTAGATATGGTTTTTTGATTCCACAGAACAGAACTAAGAGCAGGTGGTGGAAGCTGAAGAGGATGAATACCTTCCCAACTCTAAAGTGGTTGGGAACCAACTTCAACAAGAGCTGTAGAATCTTGAGACCTCTTCCTCCTCCTTCCCCATCTTCCTCAATCCATTATAAAGCATGCTACCAGATGCAGAGAGAAGACACACAAGAAACACACTTTCTACCCCCAGGGAGTTGAAAATCCTAGAGGAGGAAAACCAATACAGCTACCACACATCCCAGCTCTTTTTTAGGACAATGCTGGTTTCAAGGAGAGGGAATGCACTTGTAGCAACGCTTTGCAAAAGACATTTCTTTTGGCTGACTGTGCTTCCATCTTTTAACAATTAAATCACCACCAACATCTAGAGACATAACTATAATATTAGTTAGTATATATTAAGGGAATAAGGAAAATCCAAAGAGCTGTGCTAGTTTGTAGGATTATCTTAGGCTGGGGCTGGGTATGGGGGATGAAAGAAGGAAGGATAAGAGGTCTGATGGTGCAAGTGGTATTTGAGCTGGGCCATGATATGTATAAGATTTTAATAGGAAAGGGAAAGAGGGACTAAGCATCTACTATATGGCAGACACTGCTATACACTTTTACAAATATGTTCTCATTTGATCCTCATAGTAACTTTCAGGTGGGTGCTAGCTTCATTTTACAGTTGGGAAAACTGAAAAAAATTGAGTCAAGTGACTCGCCCAGGCTCATACAGCTAGTGTCTGTGGTCACAATTGAACTCATGACTCTAGGACCAACACTCTATCCACTGCACCATCGCCTGCTCCCAAGATGAAGGGAATGCAAAGACTGTGCAGTGGTTTATGGTCTGATGGGCTTGGGGCTATGGGCAGGTAGTTTGGTCTATGTTGCTATCTACATTTATCCCCCTTTGTGAACAAAATCTAGTAGCCAACCCTGGTACACAGAGATCTATGATGCCAACCAAAACAAAAAGCTCTGAGTTATTGGATGGTGGGGGGGAGAGATAGGGTCTGCGTGCATTCAGAACCCAACGGACACAATCTTTTTCTATGATCAGAAAACAATAACTAGTTTACATTTGTTTACATTTGTAAACTATCTGTAGGTTGTTAGCTCTTTTAATCTTCAGTCCAATAAAACTCAACACGCCTTTTTTACATGCCTATGTCCTGTGTTACACACCAGAGATAAAGAAAAATGAAATAAATTCCCCCAAAGAATTTATATTCTACTGAATCTCCAGAATAGCTGGCTGAAGAAGGAGGCCTATCTTCATTTGATACACTCAGAGGTTGACTGATTTGTTCACTCTCAGCTCTTTCTACTACAACATCCTCAATTCAGTCCAGGAGACATTTTTTTAAAGTACCAAATATGTGCCAAGCACTGTGCTGGGCACGGAGCAAATTAAAGACGTCTGTGACCCCAAAGAGTTTGTATTCTCCTCTTTTCTTTTCAGTCTGCAGAAGGGTCACATGTATATCTTTTTTGTATTGCCAATTACTCAATAGAAACCATTTTTCAGTAGACACATTGTGGATTTTTGTTAGGATCAGCTCTGAGGATTTCGAAGTTATAATGGACCTCAGAAGTCATGTGGTCTGGTCCTTCACCCCAATCAAGAATCCCATCCTCATTGACCATCTTGCTCTGCTCGAGAATCTCAGCACTGGTTTATTTTCATTGTCTTTGTTGCCTCAGTGCCTAGAAATGTGTCTGAAACATTGGGAGCTTAATAATTAACTACTTGTTGAACTGAATTAAACTTATTATCTCCAAAGACACCCATCTCAATTCTAATCACTAACTAAACTTTGCATTATTTCACTTTTTGCCTCTGTGATTACCATCCATTGCTTCAACATCTGTCCCCTGGAGACAAAAAGAAGGAACATTTTATCCCTCTTCCCCTTTTCCTTCACATTCCTATCTCCTTTAATCCGTTGTCCTAAGGAATAGCCTCTCCTTTATAATACTGTTCTCACTGTATTGTTGTTCAGACAAGTCAGAATCATTTGGAGTTTTCTTGGCAAAGATACTGGATGGTTTGCCATTTTCTTCTCCACCTCCAACTTCTCCAGCAGGTGAGGAAACTGAGGCAAACAGGGTGAGGTGACTTTCCTAGGGTCTGAGGTCAGATATGAACTCAGGTCTTCCTGATTTCAGGACTACTGTGTTCAAGACTGTACCAGTTCATAAGGTAAACTAAAAGTATCTTACAGATCACATTCTCCCATCCCCCCATTTTTAAAGATGAGGAAACTGAGGCCCATCAGAGTTAAATGACTTATTACAAGACTAGTTCAGTGAAGGATCCGAGATTTGAATCCAGGCCTTATTCCAAAAACAATTCTACTACACCCTGCCTCGGTTACCTGACTCAGTTCAACAGTCTAGACGTGTTCTAAACAAAGCAAAGCAGTACTGTCAAAGTCCTCTCTTTAGACATTGTACTTCAACCATTAGGTTTTTATTTTTTAAATTTTTTTATTAAATTATTTAATTCATTAAATTAAAAAAAAAGTAGGCGACCACTCCTCTTCCAGAGGCCTACGGATTCCAGACCTTTAAACTGAGCCAGGAGGGAGGGATGGAGAAAAGAACTCTGGGGGACCCAAAGAAAACCCTGGGCTTAGGCCCCCTTGCCATGACGTCAGCATGAGTAGGGGAGGGATCTGGAAGCACCCCGCTTGCCCCTTAGCTTTTTCTATTTTTGGTAGAGACAGGAGCAGAGTAAGAGAGTTTAGAAGGGGCGCATGGACTAGCGGCAGGAGGGCTTACCCAGCATCCCGAGAGCTGGGGAAATCGCCAGAGAATAGAACAGCTCCGCTGGAGACTTACCTGGTTAAAGGGGGCGGCAATGAGGACGGGTTCCCAGGTTTTGGAGGCTAGTGCCCCCACCTTGTCTTTATCTCTCTTGGGTCCCATGCAAAGGGCTGGAGAAGCACCAGCTTCTGGCTATGCGGGAGTCTGAGCGTCCCGCTTCCATAGTAACCAGAGCTCCGCCCAACCCTACTTTCCTTACCCCCTCCCCACCCAGTCCCATTCTAGAGCCCTGGCTCAACTGCTGCGGTCTCCAGTAGCAACACTGCCTACGCTCGGGTCAGGCAGCCTGGGAGGGAGGAGACTGGGGTTTGAGTCTTGCACCCTCCAGGTCTGGCTGTGTGTCATTGGCAAAGTCACTGCCTTCTCTGGCTTCGGTTTGCTCAGTCGTAAATCGGGAAGAGGGGTGTTAGGACAGATGATCTCTCAGACACAGCGGCTCCGTTCGAATAGTTTACTCGATATCTTGGAGGACCCCCCCCCCCCCATCTCCCTCCCGGCAACACTGCCTCAGGAGTCAGAGTAGAGTGATTCCAAATCGCAGGCCATTGCTGAAGAGCGCAAGATGCCCAAGCAGCCGGTCGCTGCTCCAGAGGGGCTCGCCTTCCCCCGGGAGCCTCAGCGCAGGCACAAGGCTTTGTCCTGGGGACTTCGAGAGTCCGCTTTTAACTGAAAGGGGATGGGTGCGGGGTGGGATGGAGGAGGGCAGGGGAGGGGAGGATGTAGAGAAGAGGGAGGAAGGGGGAGGGGGAGGAAGGGAGGAAGAAGGGGAGGAAGGGAAAAGGAGGAAGAAGAGGAGGGGGAAGAGAGGAGGAGGGGAGAAAGAGAAGAAAGGGAGGAGGAGATGAGGTAGAGGAGGGAAAGAAGAGGAAGACTGGGAGGAAGAAGAGAGCAGAGAAGAAGCAGGAGAGAGGGGAGAAGGAGAAAGGAAGGAGAAGGAGGGGAAAGGAAAGGGGAGGAAGGGAAAGAGGAGAGAGAAGGAGGTGGGGGGAGGATAATGGAGAAGAAAGGGGGAGGAGGGAGAAGAGAGAGAAGAGGGAAAGGAGGGGAAAGAGGATAAAATGAAATAAGATAGGAGTACAAAAGAAACCAATTATAGTGAAAGTTATAAAAAAAAAGTTTAAACAAATTCGTGGACTCCCCTTAAATCACTTTTGGCTCTTCTTGATCCCATTTAGGGTCTTCTCAGCAAAGATATTGGAGTGGTTTTGCCATTTCCTTCTCCAGCTCATTTGACATATGAGGAAACTGAGGCAAACAGGGTTATATGACTTGCCCAGGGTCACACAGCTAGTAAATGTCTGAGGCCTGATTTGAACTCAAGAAGATGAGTCTTCCTGACTCCAGGTCCAATACTCTGTCTACTGTTCCAAGTTCCCCAACATAAAGTAGCATCTTCTGTATGCCAGACACAAACATCAATGTGTAATGAATTACACATACATTGCATATTATTAATATGTGTCATATAATGTATAATATGTGTCATTATATATTTATTCAATAAACATTTATTAAGCACTATGAGCCAGGCACTGTGCTAAGCACTGTGGATACAAAAGAGTCAAAAGACCGCCCCTGCCCTCAAGGAGCTTACAGTCTAATGGGGGAGACAACAAGCAAACAAATATTAACAAATCAAGCTGTATACAAGATCAATAGGAAATCATTGAAAGAAGGGAAACAGTGTGAGTAAGAGGGGTTACAGCTTTTTGTAGAAAGTGGGATTTTAGTTGAGACTTAAAGAAGCCCAAGGAAGTTGGTGGTCAGAGGAGAGAGGGAGAATTGTCCAGGGATGCAGGGTAGAATGTAATACTAACATTACATTCATATATACATTATATACTCCAATAGCACGCATGATATAACAGGATATATGATATACACACAAGGCACAGCATCAACACTATATATCATATATGGTAATGTATTATGTCATATAATATGCGGTTCATGCATATGATATATTATGCAATGAGCATAATCATATAATAGATAATGGATACACTATACATTGTCATTTATCATATATTATTATACATTATATTGTAATCATATATTATGTAGTGTATATTTTTATATTTACATCTACACATACACACACTTGATTTGAGGAGGGGAATCCAGAAAAACTTCTGTAAAAGCTGGCACAACATCTGAGCCTTAAAGGGTCTAGAGCAGGGGTAGGGAGCCTGAGTCCTTGAGGGTATATGTGACCTTCTAGGTCCTTGGATTCAGCCTTTTGATTGAGCCCAAGTTCTACAAAACAAATTCTTTTATTAAGGGGATTTGTTCTATAAAGTTTGGATCCAGTCAAAGGGCCACACGTGACCTAGAGGGCCCACCTCAAGGCTGCAGTTCCTCACCCTCGGTAGGGATCTAATTCTAAGAAGCAGAGTTTAGGACGGTGGGCCTTCCAGGGAACAGAAGCGGTCATCCCTAAGTATTGGTCACCCATTTTTCCATCTTTGTTACCTTCAAGAGCATTTTTCTGTTTATATCCAGCTCATGTTTCTGTTCACCCAACACTCCCCCATCATTTTCTTGAAGAACACGGCCAGACCAAAGCTCTCTGATGGAGATATAAGGGTAAATAGGACTTAATTTCTGCCTTCATATTGTTTATGTCTGTGGATACCTGAAACACGTGTTATTTTCCTCCACAACCCTTTTATGACTTAAATAGTCTCCTGGTAGTGCTGTGCCCTAAATTTTATTTAATGGAAATTAGTATATTGTATTTAAAAGGTCTTAAATGAACAGGAACGATTGCTTTGTACTGTGAAGCAGAAGGGGATGACCTTGGTTTTAATGAGCTCTTCCAGACTGACATTGGGACAATATTCTGCTACTGGAAGTGTTTCTGCTCTCTAAGAACTATCAGAACTTGCATGGTACCTGCAAGAGCCCTCATTATTTACCAGGGGAGCGAAAAAATTTCTCTTTACTTGCAGCCTTCCCTCTGAACTATCCCCATCTTTAATTCACAACTTGAGTTTTTCAAGGGATATGATTGCTTTGTCAGGTTCAAGGTAGTGTAAGGGAGGATCTGTTTTTCTAAAATTATAGCTCACAAGCCCCAATTGGTCCTACTTCACACAATTAATGTGAAATGAAAGCATTTATTGAAATGATATAATATGAACTAGTAGTAATACAATATTCCCATCATAAACCTGGGGAAGACTCTCCTACAAATACAGAGAATCAGTGGACACACATATAGAGAATGTAATTTGAGAGGCACATGTAGGGAAGCCATGGTGATTGAGATAACTCATAACTATGACATGGAAGGGTCTGAATGTTTCTTTTCTCATGTGTTTCTCCTAAGGACTGCATCTTTTCTGGGCAGGTCACCTAGCTGGGCTCCCCAGGTCTTCTCCTCTCTGCACCTCAATATTCTGGACCTGCTCTCAGAACCAGAAAGCAGAGCATTTCCTATTGGGCAAATCTCTTTGTTTCAAGACATCATTGTTGATGGAGTGGGAAGGGGAAGGGAGGGAAGAGAAATCTTCTTACTTTCCCATACTGTAGTCTGCAATCATCTTAAGTAAAATGATGAGAAGAAATTATCAAGAATTGGGTTCTTTCTCCATAAATGGCTCTCTTCTGGATGACTGACTTTCCAGAGTTTGTTCTTGTTTCTTAAGGTAACCAAGGCCCTGGCTTGATCCTTCCAATTGATTGAAGAATTTATTCACACCTCTTAAAAGAGTGAAGAAGTATAAACACATGTTCTTTAGGCTGGCCAAGATCTGAAAGGATCATATCTTTTTTAAAAGTTGAAAATGTACCGCTCAGAGATTGAAGAACTTCTCACCATGTTGTCTGGTTGTAGGAAAACTCCTTAACACCTCCTTTACACCTCTTTTTCCACACACAAAGAGGTAGAATGCCAAATAGAACAGTCAAAGTTAGACTGAGGAAGTAGCATTTGATCTGGGTTTTGAAAGATGTGCTGGAATTTCACAGGTGGAGGAGGAGCGCTTAGCCTGTACTTGGCACATATAATGTTGACTCGGCTTATGAGAAGAGCCATTGAAGGCATCTGGACCAGGATGAGCAAAAGTGTGGAAGTGGGGACACATATGAAAGATCCATGTGACAGCTTACAAGCCATTTGGGTTGAAGGTGAGAAAGGTCATTCCTCCTAGAAATGAGAACCTCCCCAGACTCTTGAAGACTCTATTTCCTCTTTATTCTGGAGAAAGTGAAGAATCCCTGTATTTTATGATGTTAAATAGGAACTCATGCAATAATTGGATTGCTACAGTGTTTTATCCATGGAATTAGGGATAGTGACTGGATCTATAATTTCACCTAGTTAAATATCAGAAATGGATGTGAACTAGCCAGTGTTAATCATTTTATCTTAGGCAGAGAAAAGCCATTCAGAGGCCCTGCCAAAAGTGAGGGAAAAAAAGCATTACCATCTGTGGTGCATTTATGATTTTGGGGGGGCATAATAAATTGTTTCCCCCACTAAATATGGGTTTAAATTTTATAAGTATATACTTTACTACATAAATTTTCCCACATGTCAGTAGCTGAGACAAAACTGTGCCCAATTTGGTGAATTGACTTTCACATACCCAAGTTCCCACTGATTTGTTTCATCCAAGCTTTGCATCTGAATATTCACATTTACCCTCAACTTGGTTCGTGGAAGATTATCTGCCTACAGAAATGTGTTATCTATTTTCAGAGCTATTATATGGATGAGATACTGTTTTAGAACTTTCACACTTTGATCCAGTCCTTTCCATTTAATGAGGTGTGATGTTTGCAGGGATCATTTCTCAGGAAGGAGCATGTTGAGCTCTTAGAGCTCTTAGAATCCCCTCCCCTCAGCCTCTTTTCTTAAATCCATGTGACAGATCAGAATTTCTTTCTTTTTTAATTTTAAAGATTTCTTTTTTTTTTTTGTGGGCAATTGGGGTTAAGTGACTTGCCCAAAGTCACATGGCTAGTAAGTATGTCAAGTGTCTGAGAGATTAGAATTTCTAATGATCCATCTAGAAACCTTGCTAACTAACAGTGGCTGATTAATCAATCACTAGCCTCTAGCTTTGAGAACCTGCTTGCCTTTGACCAAGAATGTTTGTAGATTTTATCTGATTAGGAGTATTATGGTACGGCAGTAATATCTAGCATTCATCATGCTTTTCAGATTTGCAAAACTTTACATTACAAATATGATTTGTACAAATACGATTTACTTATTTTACAAATATTATCCCATTTTACCTTCCCAATTACTGTGGGAGGTAGGACCAATATATTATCTCCATGTTACAGGTGTGGAAACTGAGGCAGGCAGAGGATAAGTGACTTTCTAAGGGATAGACAACCAGTAAATGTCTGAGGATAGATATGATGGCACCAGGCCCAGTGTATCCATATACTCTATGTACTACCACATAACAGTGAAAAGAATTCTGAAAATGGAATCAAATCACCTGTGTCTGAATCCTAATTCTGTCACTTTTCCGATCTGTGTGAACTTGGGCAAATGACAACTTCTCTGGGTATCAATTGTTTTACCTGTAAATTAAGGGGTTCAGATTTGATGACTTTAAAGGTAATTTATAGCTTCAGACCTGTGGATCCTTCCAATCCTTCTCTGATACCTTTTACATTTAGCACAAAGTTTATCTTCTTTTTTCCCTTCACCTAGTAAAATATACTTTTGTAACCCCCAAAAGGAAATAAGTACTGACATTTATAGAGCACTTTAAAATCTGCAAACCACTTTGCATATATGACCTCATTTAATGCTCATAGCCACCCTATTAGGAGAGTGCTATTTCTGTTTCCATCTTATACATGGGTAAACTGAGGCTGAGGGAGGTTCGATGAGTTATGTCAAGGCACACAGCTGAGAAATGACTGAAATGGGTTTGTCCTGAGTGAGTTCAAGGCTCTAGACTTCCTCCCCCCCCCCCCCAGGGCTACCTTGGTATTCTGTTGGAAGAGTTCATTGACTAAGCCTCCCATCTGCTTCAGGGTGTGGGACATATGGAGTTGATTACACCTGTGCTCCACAGTCAGCACCAGCTTCCTATTCCGTTGCGAGGATAATTTAAGGTGTTGACTTTAATCTTTAAAGTTTTTCATTGTTGGGAAGCCTGTTACCCCAGAAATCACATCTCTCCTTATGCATCATCATGGCAATTGCAATCAGCTGCAGTTCTCATGTTAACGGTCCTGAGATGAATTGTGGGGAGTCTGAAATCAGGTCACTTTCTCAAAATGATCATGGAACTCTCTCCCTCTCTCAATGGGAAATGCAAAATAGGAAGCTGACAGTTTCTATCTAAAATTCCTCATCACACATGTCACATATCCCATGGGGCTTTGGTTCTATTATTAAGAGCTGTTGGTTTACATTCTTTTTCCTAAACTTGTGGTCCCTGGGTTTAGAATCCCAAATTATTTTCAATGAATCAGATAAATAACAGTCACATAAATTAGAGATGGACAAGTCTGAAAATTCATCTGTTTCACATTTGTTAGTGTGGGAGTTTTCTTTCTAGTATTCTCTCAAGTTTTTCTTTGAATCTAATTTTAAATGTCTCCAGTGAAGGGAATTGCCATAATTCCTTTGGGGACTATTTCATAATCTATAATTTATGATAAAGCAATTCTTTTATATGTTCAGAAAAAAGATTCTATTTCTTAATGTTGTACCATTATTCCCTAATATATCCCCACTACTTTGTACTGTGCTAAATCATTTCTCTCCCTAGAAACTTCACTGTTCAAATATAGGATTTGTAGGCTGCGATATGCAAAAAAAAAATGTCTATTTAGCAGTCTGGGAAAATTCCTACAATGTTGGGCAATTATGCAGAGTTTTTGGATCTAGAGTTGGAGAGGTCTTTCATTTCAGTTCAAGCCCCATTTCACAGATGAGTAAACTGAAGCCCAAGAAGATTAAGTAGATAGACTGCTGGGCCTGGAGTCAGGAAGACCTGTTAATTTTGTGACTCTGGGCAAGTCACTTAACCATTATCTGCCTTAATTGTAAAATTGTAAAATTGTAATCTGCCTCAGCTGTACAATAAGGTCAAGCTGTTCACTTTTTTCTTTCTTGACTCAGAAAACAGTAAGTAATTCAAGTGGTTCCTGAGCAAATGACTGTGTTATCATTAGAATTAGAAGGGACATTACAGAAAACTAAATATCACAGTGGACAGACAGAATTTTGGACTTGGAGTCAGGAGGATTTAAATTTAAATCTGGCCTCAGTTATTTCATAGCTGTGTGGTGTGACCCTGGTCAAGTCACTTAATCCCTCTTGGGATCAGTTTCCTCATCTGTAAAATGATGATACCATTAAATATTTTTCATAGGTTGTTATGTAAAACATATTATATACATATATATATATAATTTGTGTGTACATAGATGTTTATATATATATAAATTTTGAGATAGTATATACATACATACATGCATGTTTATGTATATGTGTATGTGTGTATATATATACATATGTATATGTATATATATGTATGTATGTGTATGTGTATACATATATACACACACACACACATATATAATTTGGCAGACCTTGAAGCACCAAATAAATGCTAGCCACTAACATCGTAATGGGCAATCTAGTCCAACCCCTTATCTGACCATGAAGAATGAATGCTTCAATAACACCACTAAGTGGAAATCATTTAAATCTCTATTTGAATATCTAGTGCTGCAAAAATCTCTGCTTCGTGAGACCACTCATCCTCTTTTGGGGCAGTTCCAATGGGAATGAGTGTTTCATATCAACATCAACATCTCTACATGGGCAGCTTCTTTCATCGTATAATAGTTAAAACTGGCTTGGGATAACACATCAAAATCAAGGAAGATATGAAACGGGGCTGTCCCTTCTAGTTTGCATGTCAGTCTATCTCTTTAACATTTTTCTTTCTTTTCCCTTACTTTTATTTCTAATCTTTAAGCAGCTTTCAGGGATTGAGAGGCCCAAAAGGTTGCCCTTCAAATGCACTATTTTGAAGTGAGAGAAGAGGGATAATTTGTAATAATTCATTAGAAGCTGAGGATAGCCCGGTCTCTTGTTGCTGCTGATATCTTTCAAACTTATATCTTGTTTATTTATGAAAGGCACCACAATGCAGTAGGAAGAATAGTGGTTAGAGTACCAGGCCTGGAGTCAGGAAGACCTGAGTTCAAATCCAGACTTAGACATTTACTGGCTGTGTGACCCCAGGCAAGTCGCTTCACCCTGGTTGCCTTAGTTCCCTCATCTCTAAAATGAACTGGAGTAGGAAATGACAAGCCACTCCAGTATCTTTGCCAAGAAAACCCCAAATGGGATCAAGAAGAGTCAGACGTGACTGAAAACCACAGTGCAGTAGGGAGAATGTTATATTTAAAGTCAGAGGGTTGGAGTTTCCAGAATCATGCTTGTATTACTATCATGCTTGTATTGCATGTTTACTGTATTCACTGCCCTTGACTTACGGAATTGGTGCTAAAAATCCTCTAGAGCTTCTGTATTATGTTGCATAGCCAAAATTTATAGCACTTTAAGGTTTACAAAGCACTTTCTATCCACTGTCTCATCTCAAGCTAGTCCTTTGAAGCAGGTACTGCCAGTAAGCCCATAGATAAGCACTTATTAAATGTCTGCTCTTTGCCAGGCTCTGGGCAAAGCACTTTATCATTTTATCCTCACAACAACTCTGGGAGGTAGATGCTTTTATTATCCCTGTTTTACAGATGAGGAAACAGGCAAATAGAGGCTAAGCGACAGGGTCACACACCTAGTAAGTTGCTGAGGCTGGATTTGAATGCAGCTCTTCTTGTTAGGGTTATGGTTAGTGGGTTAGTTCCCACTGTGCCAGTGAGTAAATGCTTTAGAAATGCTTCTTAACTGATTGGCTCCTGGTTAGACTGCTAGAAAGCATCAGAGATGGAATTTTCATCTGGGTTTTCTGACTTCCGTCTCAGGCCTCTTCCTTACCCTACCACATAGAGTTCTTTTGCTCATAAGATAAAATTATCCTCCCCACCCCCAAAGTTCAACATTAGAGCCAAAAGAGTCTCGAGAGATCCAATCCTTTTAATAGATGAAGGAATGAGAGACTGAGATGAAGTGACTGGCCTGAGGTGACATCAATGGCAAACAGTGGACCTAGAAGTCACAAACGCATGTCTTATGACTACAAGAGCAGCATCCTTCCTCCTGGACCAGGTCTTGTTCGGCATTAAGACTTTCTTCAGCTCTACGATCCAGTCCAATTGGACCAGTAACTATTCCCTGATCTCATTCTGCTTTCTCCTGCCTCTATTTTTCTGAGTTTTCCCATGCATGTCTATTATACATTTATGGTGCCATAGAGTTTACAAAGTTCTTCCCTCACAAGAATGAATAAATGCATGCATGAATGAGTGAATGAAAATCATTAAGCAATGACTATTTGCCAGAATAACTGCTAGGGAAGCTAGGTGGTGTGGTAGACAGAGTACTGGACCTGGAGTTAGGACGACTCATCTTCCTGAGTTCAAATCTGGCCTCAGATACTTACTAGCTGTGTGACCTTGGGAAAGTCACTTAACACTGGCTCAGTTTCTTCATCTGTCAAATGAGCTGGAGAAGGAAATGGCAAATCATTCCAGTGTCTCTGCCAAGAAAACCCCAAATGAGCTCACAGAGTTGGATACAATTGAAACAACTGAACAACAACAAAAGTAAAAGTAACAACTGAGGAAAAATAGAAATAAGGGAGACAGTCTCTGCCCTGAAGGGGGTTATATTCTAATGGGGGCAGGCAATGACTAAAAAAAATGGGAACTAGAAAGGGTCAGGGTTATAAGTTAAGCAATATGATTATGAAATGTCAAGAAAGTGATGAGGAGATCTGATGAGACCAAAGCTCCTCTATCAGGGCCAGGAGTCCTAGGCAGTGAGATGGGGAGGAGGCAGGTGGCCAGAGTTCAGGAAGCATGGTTTGGACATGGTCAGGCAAAGGCATAAAGACCAAATCTGGTTAAGATAAAGAGAAAACTTAACCTATCAGGGCAGAGTCCAGGTCACAGTGGGAGGGAGCTGAGGGCGCTATCCAGAGTATGTTGCCAGTATTATCTACATTTTACAGATGAAGAAATTGAGGCCATGAAAGAGGATCTAAATTGCTTGTAAATATACAACAAGGAGGTATCAAGATCTTAAATTCACAAGGCTGATGACTGAGTCTAGTGATCTTTGCATTATGTCCTGCTGTCTTTCTTTCTTTTTTTTTTAATTTTAATTTATTTTCTTGGTTACATCATTCATTTCCACAAGGTTTTGAGTTACAAATTTTCTCCCCTTTTTGTCCCTACCCCCCAGCCCAGAACATTGAT
>CM053593.1:351894753-351918052 GCA_028646575.1 Pseudocheirus occidentalis
GCATCTGGAAGCTGACTGAGAACTGAGTTGGAGTTTTCTTGAGACCAGAATCTGGTGAAGGCTAAAGTTGCTGCTGCCTGGAAGGCTGAGATTCCTTTTGGGTCCTAGGGCCAGCTGAACTGCTGGAGGACTGAAGAAGCATGACCAGGATAAGCCTTTGTTTGTTTGTGGCTTTGTTGGTCCTTGAGTTCCTGGCAAATGAAGGGTTTGAGATGTGCTGGACCCTGTGAACTTTCATGTGTACCAGAAACTACCCAGAGGACTGTATGAGAACCTGGGAGCTGTCTGCCTCTGAATCCAAGTGACTGTTTAGTGGATTCAGGTAGGAGTTGGGGCCATGGAAGGGGATCCAGGGAATCTGAGAGACCACCCTGAGTCAATATGAAGAAAAGGCCTCCTCTTGGATGAAATTGAGGTTTGCTTGACACCAAGGGGTGGAGGATTTGTGTAATTTTCTAATGATTGTATTTAGTGGGTAAAGATACTTAGTGACTGATTACTAGATAAGTGACTGATTAAGTTAATCTATGATTTCCCCATGAGTGGAAGATTGATAATTGTATTGTGAAATAACTGAATGATTAAGTAAGGAGGGTCCCTTAAGGGGACCCTTTAAGGAAACCAGATGATTATTCTTTTGTTCTTTGTTCTAAATATTGTGGCCAGTGTAGTAAAAACTATGTGGACATTCTAATGTTAAGCTGTTGTGAACACTATATTGTGATTTTCCATGATAAGATGTAATGTTGTGGATATTATATTGTGATTTGTTGTGAATGTCTGCCTTGATTTAGAATGGATTAAATGGAGTGTTCACTATACGGTACAATCAGAACCTTAAAAGCTGCTCACAGTAGCATTCTTTTGGGAAGCTGCTCATGCATGGCTTTACACTGTACAGGCAGGGACCTGTAGACCATAACGGGTATTTAATTAATGTTTATTGATTAACTGATAATAAATGCTTATTGACTGACAGACAGAGACAGTCTAACAGAAAAAAATTAATGGCAGCTTCTGTGGTAACTAAAACTTGGTAGAAACCCATTAATTGTTTATGCAAAACAGCTGAACAAGCTAATGACCTGTCTCACAAGAAAAGGTCAGGAATCTTATAAGCCTTGCTCAGGAGGCTGAACCACCAGCACAAGGAACAGGAATGGTAGAATGGCATGATGCCAAAGAAGTTCAATATGAGGGCTTGTCATAAGAACCAGCCTATGAAGAGGAAGATCAGAAGACAGAAGATTTTACCTCCCGCAAGTATAGAGGGCAAGAGGAAACCGGTTGTGACCTGCAGAGACACTGCCAACTTGTCTGACTGAACCAAATAATAAATCAACCAGCATTTATTAAAAGCCCAATATGTGCCAGGTACTGGGCTAGGGGAAAGGGACACAAGCATGTGCTTCCAGAGCCCAGATTGAATCTTCTACTACAGAAGGTAAATACCTCCTAGCAGAAAACCTTACTCCTTTCCAGGTGCTTGTAAGAATGAAAGAAATGCTTCAGGAAAAAAAGACAAGGAATAATGAGAGATAGAAATTTATTTTAAAATAAAAGAAAAAAGTAGAGAGAGGGAAATCCCAACATGGGTCAGGAAAGAAATATATGTGAGAGAAAAGGAAAAGAAGAAGAAAGACCACTAACCACTTGCAGTGAAATAAAAGTCTAAGGCTCATTCGTGGAAGTGGGAGGAATCACATGGACAAGAAAGCGTTCCAAGGAATTTTGTGGTTGTTGTTGTTGTTGAATCATGTTTGACTCTTTTTGGTCCCATTTTTTTGGAAGAATGATTTGCCATTTCCTTCTTTAGCTCCTTTTTCAGATGAGGAAACTGAGGCAAACAAGGTTAAGTGACTTGCCCAGGGTCACTCATCTAGTAAGTGTCTGAGGCCAGATTTGAACTCAGGAAGATAAGTCTTCCTGACTCCAGACCCGGCACTCTATGCACTATGGCATCATTGAGCTGCTCTGCTCCAAGGAATACTGATGTGTTACCTACAACAACCATCAAGAGAGACTTCTTCCTGTGACCAGTGAAAAGACAGATAAATAGATGAATAGTCTGTGGAAAGGCAGCAAGGTATTGGGTGGCTGTAAGAATCAAATGAGATAACAAAAATAAAGAATTTTGTTAATCTTTGGGATTTAAAAAAATATTTATTTTAGTAAATATATTTATATTTTATATATTTATATATAATACATATGTATTTTAATAAATAATAAATAAAATAAATTTATTTATTATTTATCCCAAAGATATTATTATAATACCCATTATAATACGCATAGTCCTGAGATAGAGAAGAAAAAAACAGCCATCTGTTTGTCTTCCCAAGACACACTAGAGAGCCTCCTAATACTGTGTAAACTTCATGAACACTAACTACTCCTGGTGATTCATGTTGCGGACAAATACTACTTCCAGAAAGCTTATAGAAAGCATTGCTAAGAATTAAAAAGTCCTAAGGAAAAATCTAAATACCTTATTCTTAGGGGGGAGTGCCTTGGGTTGCTACTGCTGATTGAAGGTTCAGAGGAGAAAGTCAGATTAAGGGAATATATGAATTCAATGGTGCTGATAAAGGGGTTTGGGTTTCCTGTCTATGGATTAAGATAACGAAATGATAAGACTTTCACCTAGGGATGGAGTGCCCCTAATGAGGGCTAAGGAAAAACATATATTTGCCCGGAGTCTTTCAAGTCTTACCAGAAGGATATTAAGTTGAAAAGGGAGAGAGGAAAAAGGAAACAGATTACTTAGATCTGTTGAGCCAGATGCCATAAAGAATAGCAGGATATAGTATAGGAAGAAAAACATCAGAAGATGTAACTGGTAGTTTCAAGACAAAATCCCCAAAAAGGAGTCAACACGAAAACTGGACGCCTCTGATGCTGATATACAACTGTATGACATATGAGTAATAAGCAGGATGAACTAGAAATCTTAATGAAGGGGGCAAATATTATGTCATAGGTCAATGATTAGAATAAATGGAGCTGGGAGGATATTTATGATTCAAAAGGAGCAGAGTAGATAAAAGGGATGGGGAAGTAGTATTTCATATTAAGAAAGTACTATTACATAAAGGAATTGGGAGGGGGTAAAACATAGTGTACAACATTGGGGGGAGGACCAGTGAAGGGAGAACCGGGTGAAGTAGAGACCACTAGGACAGAGAAGGACAGAGATGAAGAATTTCGGAGATAAACCTGGAGGGGCACGGGTAGAACCATGTTATGTGAGGAAATTTCAGTTTTCTGACCATTTTCTAGCCCTCTCTTTTTAAAATTCAAAACAGAGTAATTGACAAATTCTTGCCCTGCATTAATCATCATTTCATTCTTTGAAAGGTGAAAATGATAAGGGAAACTGCTGGACCCAATGCTGACCAGTAAGGAGGAATGTGCTTGGAATTTGCTTCTCCCTTTTCTTCCCCACCCAGAATTCTTAATTTCCTTCAAGGCTCAGAGTGTGTGTTATTTTCTTTGGGAAGACTTTCCAAGTCCTGGTAGTTAGAACTCTCTTCCTCCTCCTCAAATTGCCATTTATAGACTTATCTTTGTCAATGGTTTCAGATCTTGGGTGGGGGACGGAAGGGCATGGACAATTTAGTCTTCTTCTTTATTATCCCATTTCCTAGCATAGTGCCATGTATGAAGTAGGTACTTTGAAAATACTTGGTGGATTGTATTGGACATGTCTCCCTCCGACGCTCCCTCAAATTAGCACATGCACACTGAGTCCTTTTATGCAATACCTAACCCCATGTGTTCCCCACCCACTCCACAGAGAGACCATCAGGGAGCTAGAACTATGCCAACTAGATATCTCACACCTTCCACGTTTTTGACATCAAGGTCTCAAAATGCTAGAATCACTCAACTGGAACTGGCACTGAGATCAAAAACCCATTCCATCCTTTAGACTGGATGTAGGCTGGAAGCATTAACCTTAAAATTCTTTTTAAATTCTTAATTGTGTTCCTGCTTCCACAAATCAAAGTTCCCTTTGGGGACAAACTTAGTTCTCCTGAAAATTTGTATGGGGGCAAACCACCAATGAGTTGAGAGGTATTTGTACCTTTAAATTGCTTAGGCAAACTGTGCCTGAAGAACCTCCAAGAGAAGCACAAAACTACTCAGCAACTAATATCCCCTCAGTCATATAAATTAATTTTTTCCACAGCATCATTTACCTCCATCAACCCAAATTCTGGCTCTCTGTCCTTCACATGCTACTCTCAGCATAGCCTACCACAACTTGAGAACAAGTCTCACCACCTGTTGCTAGCATCAAACAGCATCAACAATACAAACTTCCCAGTGATCCTTTATGACTCCAGAGAAATCAAGCCCCACAGGCTGATCCAAGGTTCAGTAAGATCCAGACTTACCTAAGATCATGTTCCGCAGGATTAAGCTCATTTCCCCTATTTTGGGCACTGGTAGATGAGAAGATTTATCAGTCCAGCTCAAATCTCACCTTCTCCCTGATTCCCCAAGCTACTACTGCTCTTCCAGCTCCTCAGCTTAATCTATATGCATACATGGGGAGCTAGATACTTAACATTATTTGAATTGGATTTATTGCTATAGACCTAGTATACCCAGACTTAAGCAGAGTTCTTGCTAAAGTCTCCTAGTAGACAAGATGGTGAGATGTGGGCTAGATGACATATGGTTGACTGTTTTCAGGATGGCTTAAGTGACCAGATCCAAAGAGCAATCATCAGTGGATTTTGTGAGTTTAGATGAAAGCCTCTAATGGAGCGCCCCAGGATCGGTATTTTTCTCAGTTTGTATCAGTTATTTCAGTGAAGGCCTGGAAGGTGTGCTCCTTGAATCAGATGGTGACACGAGGCTGGAAGGGACACATAGAGAGCTAGAAGGATGTGATAAATCCAACAAATATAAATGCAGAGCCCTTTGCTTTGGTCTAAACATTAGCTTCACCAGACCAAAAAAGGTGTGCTAGATGTGTTGTATTGCAGGCTTAATGTGAATCAAACAAAGCTCAGTCAGGAAGAACAGAATACCTGATGTGACCAGCTCACAGTTATTTTACAGACTAATTTTCCCCCACTCTTTTTGGGAGGCTAATTGGGCCTAAGTGACTTGCCCAAGGTCACAGGGCTAGTTTTTGCATTAAGTATCCGAGGCTGGATTTGAACTCAGGTCCTCGTGACTCCAGGGCAGGTGCTCTATTCACTGCACCACCTAGACACCCCTGACAGCTATTTTACAGGGCCTGGAAAAGGATGAAAATTACCCATGAAAATTCTTAAGTCTTACAGACCGATGTATTGTTTGATGGTCTCCTCTTCTCCCCGCCGTTTCAACATGCTGTTTTTCTTCACTGCTTGTCCTGTTTCTCCTTGGTCCTTTCCCTTCCCTCCTTTCCCTTTGGCTGGTTTCTTCTCCTTTCCAGCAGCCTTGCCCTTCCCTTTTTCTGCCTTCAGTTTGTCTTCCAGTACCTGGAAAGAGAGACAATTTGGTCATCATCACATTGGGAAGAACCAGTATCAACAGAGCACTTAGACAGAGTGCTCTGAACACAGAACTAGGGAACTTCAGGAGGAAGAGCTTAGGAGTCACTTAGTGATTACCAAGCTCACACAACACTGTTTGCTTTCCAAAGTACTTTCCTCTAAATGGTCCTTTCAGGTTTTAATTTAATACTTATTTAATTATCTTACATATTATGTATATGTATGTAATATATATTATATAATATACTACAATGTTATATATGGTATGCTTATATATCTTACAGAGTGTATAGTATATATAGCATTATATATAGTATTTACATAATTACATATTTCTGTTTAATTGCTTTCAATTGTGTCTGATTCTTTGTGACCCCATTTGGGATTTTCTTAGCAGACATAGTGGAGTGGTTTGCTACTTCCTTCTCTAGATAGTTGACAGATGAGGAAACTGAGGCAAGCAGGGTCAAGTGACTTGCACAGGATGTGTCTGAAGCTGGATTTGAGCTCAGGTCTTCCTGATTCTAGGTCCAGCACATTGTCCACTGTGCCTCCTAGCTGCCATTAATTATATCTAATCATATCTAATTACATATAACATTATATGCTTATGTAATGAGTATACAGTTATGCAATAATATAAGGTAACATGATACATTTATCGAACATTACAAAATAATATAAAAGGTAATGATGCAAGTAAGTATTATTTTCATCCTCTGTTTAAGAGGTTAAAATAATAACTAATATTTCTCTAATCCTTTTTAGATATGCATGTCATTTTACATGTGGCATTTCCTTCGATCTTTACAACAACACTGTCATATAGATGCGATTATTTTCGTTCCCATTTTACAGATTAGCAAAGAGCCTGAGAAGGGGTAAATGACTTACCTAGGTTAACATGATCATCACTAAGTATCTGAGAAGAGGTTCAGACTCAAGCCTTTCTGACTCCAAGTCCAGAACTGTCTTACTAACTAATCACTAACCTAGGATCAAATAGTTACTAAGGGTCAGGGTTGTCTCTCAAACTTTAAGAAGGATTTGAATCGCAGAGGCAAGAGAGTGGTAATAAGAAGGCCAGTTAGGAAGCTACTGCAATCACTCTGATGGGAGATGGGGTAGCTAGGTGGCATAGTGGATAGAGTATTGGGCTTGGCACCAGGAAGACTCATCTCCATGAGTTCAAATCTGTCCTCAGACACTTGTTGTGCGACCCTGGGCAAGTCACTTAAGTCTGTTTGCCTCAGTTTCCTCATCTGAAAAAGAAGAGAAAGAAATGGCAAACCACTCCAGTGTCTTTGCCAAGAAAATCCACATGGGGTCACCAAGAGTAGGATGTGACTGAACAGTAGTAAGCGGGGGTCAATGGCTTTAACCTTAGGGCTCTTTTCACTCTACCACAAATATATTCCCCTCCTCCCATACATACACTTCCTGACTCTCCAAGGTACTCATTCACTTTTAGCATCTGATATATTTAATTTTACATTTTATTACCTGCTCTCCTGTAACTAATGGTTCCATTTACATAAGCCTTGTAAGTACGAGGTAAAATTGCTAAGTAGGAAGTTCTTTTTTGATGGTCTATCCTCTTCCCTTTCAGACTATATTTTTCTCCCATTCTACTGCCCCTACCTGCTTCTTGACATCTATTTTTAGAGATGACTAAATAAAATGATATACCAGTGAAGGGTGCTGGATTTGGACTTGAGTTCTAGTCCTGAGTCTTCCATTTATGATCTGTATGACTTTGGGCAAGTCCCCAGACCTTCTTGGCTCCAAGCACAATACTTTCCTCTTTGCAACATTGCCTCTCATATTTTCTTTCTTTGGGTCTTTAATTAAAGGACATTGCAACTTAAGTTACTACCCAAAATGCTTATACTTTCTTGCCTTTTTGGTTTCTCAGATCACACAGCTCTTCCCACACACAGACCAGGGTGGGTTTCCCTCTGAAAATATGGGAAAAGCTATAGATTAAAAAGCTGAAATGAGCAGCCTCTCTCTGATATGCTTTGAAGGTAACTTTTTATCCCAAGTACAGAAACCGAGGCATGGGCAGGCTGATTTGGAGTTTATTCAAAGTAATAATTAATTAGTATTTGGGAGAGACATAAAACCCAGATTGCAGGAATCCCAGGGAAAAATACAAGATTGACTAAAACATTTATTTTAAAATTATTTCCCTCTTGTTGGTTATTTTATAGGAAATAATTTAAAATTCAAATTTAGTAAAAGCATGTTGAAACTACCAACCAGCAAGAGACAAGGGAAATGTGTACTCTAGGTCAGGAAGAAGAACAGGTGGATTTATTAACTGGGGCCAGGTAGAGGCAAGACAGCAAATAAAGTCTGATAAATGGCTGGTATTCCAGCTTCCAGGGAACATAGAATGTATGAAAGGGAAAATGGGCAATAAGTCTGGAAAAAGTAATCAGAATTGGTCTGTGGAGAGCCTTAAAGGTCAGGCAAAGGAGTATGTATTTTATCTAAGGTGCCACTGAAGGCTTTTTAGTAGGTAAGTAATGTGGTTGGCCCTGTACATTAGGAATTTTAGGGAGAAGTTTTGCAAACATTTCCATCAAAGTTCGCATCTTCTGTGCAAGTCAGTCTTTTAGAGGCACCGTGCAGTTAAGTGTCTTGTCTAGGATGACACAGACAATACTGGCCAGATACAGGACTTGAATGCAGGTCTTTGTGGCTATAAGGCCATCTCCTTATCCTTTACAACACGCTGTTCCTCATAATCAACAAAGGAATAAATTCCAAACTTTAACTGAAATTCTGTTGCTTTAGCTGACTTATCTAACTACATTAAATTGATTTGATCATGGAATAAGTAAATAACGAGTTCAAGAATCAAGTTAGTCTGCTTTAAGCAAGAATTGTACAAATGGTTATTGACCTGTGTGAGAGTGACCTTTTATCTACTAACCAGGAAATAAGAATGGGGAGGGGGCTGCAGACTCACAGTGGGAATGAAATGGAGATGAAGTAAATGACACAAATCCACCAGGAGAAGGAAAGCATACTTCCTATTAAGCCAGACATCAAGGCAGGAAGCCATCTCCCTCTTCTCAAATGCACACTCAAAAAGAGGGAGAGAGGAACTGAGGAGAAAAGGGCCATACCCATTAGTGAGCCACAAGTAACACCCACTGCATTAAAAAAAATCAGTAAATAAAGAAAAAGATGCCATGCCATGTAATCTGAAGCTCCTGAGTGCTTTTCAAATCTGTCACTCCTCCATGCTGTTATTAGGCTTGCTTCTCCCATCCCCCAGCCCTCCACATCTGGTAAGTACAGTCTGTGTACATGTATGAATGGATTGATATCATGGTATGAATGAGCCTCTGTGTGGGCATGTGGGCATGTGTATTAGCACTAGGATGATGAAGTTTCTTAACCAGAAGGCTCTTGGAAGCTAATACATCTTTAAAAATAGAACTCTGGATTTTTTACTTTGTCCTAACACTTCCTCTTCTTTTGACCTCATAGATCTAGGAACTTTGGAGTTTTGTTAATTATAATCCTTCTCCAAATTTCTACCCTCTTGAATGCCCAGTACTGTCATTCTGGCCTCCAGTAAGATGGCTCCCAACTATAGTGCGGGACCTAAACTTCGACCTTTCTCCATCGTAGCTCTGCTAACAGCGGACCCATATCAACAACAGCAACATTAAAAACGACCACCCACATTTCCATAGTATGTTGTTAGAGCTCTTTCCTTACAACTCTCTGAGTTGGCCATTCCCATGTTACTATCTCTTCCCTCTCCCTATCCCCCCTCTACCTGCATCTATTCATAAACGAGGAAGTTGAACTGGTTAAGTGATTTTGCCTGTGGTTTCAGTTTATTTGCACTGACTCATATGATTGTGACTTAAGGTTTGGGACCAATGGTTCTGTGGGCAGACCTGGGTCTTGAACCCACTTGTTCTAACTTAAATCTAATGCTTTTTCTACTCTGAACTCCTACATTTCATTATACAGCAGCTGTGACTATTCTGTGGCATGAAGATACAGCAATTTTTGTTTCACAAATTCATGCATTCACTTGAATCTTTCAAAAAATCTATCGTAAGCTCCAATTAATTATTCAGAGTTCCATTTAAGAAAGAAAATACTATTACATCTATTTTACAGATGAACAAAATAGGCATCTCTGGTAATGGTTTATTTTTTTTCTCCAAAGTCCTATTTTTATAGCTTACTTATGCCTGAGAACCATGGCAGGAATATCCTGATCTCAGTAATCCTTGCCAAAAAGGGGACTCTACCCCATCTCTGAAGAATTCCAACCAGTTGGTGAAGCAAGTCATTCCTTTCCTGAAACCATGCTGATCTCCCTACACTATAAAGGCCCTTGCCCTTCCTTTGGTTGATTTCTTAAAAATAGTTTCTAAAGATTTTAACCACAGCTGAATCAAAACTAACCAGTCTGTAATTTCCTGGTATGTCCCTATGGCTTTTCTTTTCAAACAAATGAAAGAAAAAGATTTTTTTTTAAATGACACTATGTTGGCTAGTTTCCAGTCTTCAGGGGTTTCCACTGAACCAAGCTGGAAAACGTCTGGGAAAGTGGCTCTCATTTCTCTTCCAGTTTCCTTTTGTGGAGACTCCGGGCCATTCACGGCTATAGTCGTGAAGTATTATTATCGAATTGCAGAACTCTGAGTGGCTGAAGAAATGACTATCAGCACTCTGCCCCCGCATGCTGACCCCATCACCCCTCTTCTCCGTTGTCCTTCTTTGTCTCTAATTCAGTCAAACATATGGTACTTGAGAAGGCCAGAGAAGGAACTCTTCAGCCTTCCTACAGAGACATGGTTTCTAAAACCAGTCAAGGGAGAGATGGATCCTGGGTTCATAGAGTCAGAGCTGAAAGGCACTGCAAAAATCCACTAGCTCTTTCTACTTTCTCATTTTACAGATGAGGAAACCAAGTCCCATAGATATGAAAGTGAACTGTAAAAGGTCATACAGGCAGTAATAGAGGTGAGATTCAAACTAAGGTCTTCTGAATCCAAATTGCGCATCCTTCCCACTGCACCACTGTTTCAGGTTGGGTTCTTAGGTGAAATTTACTAATTAGAATGCAAAACAATTAGAATTAATTGATCTCTTTTCCTAAAGATGATTAATTAATTAATGTATAAGTATTCTGAATTCATTGGAGGAAAAAAATGTAAGTCTATTCGAATCCAACAAACATTTATTATGTGTGTCTATGTGTATCTGTTCATGTATGCATATGTATGTCTATATATGTATGTGTGCACACACATTTATATAAGCCCTTGCACACATGCATACATATATGCATATATATATGTATATACACACATACATACATATACACACACGACTATTTTCCTAACTATGTTTAGTGGTATCATTAGTAAAATAATCAGTCACTTGTGGACGTGTATCTTTTTTAGAAGTGCCATTTTCTTTGGCTAGTTTAATTCCTTTTCCAAGTTAAATTCTCAGATGAAATTAAATATTTCAGAGCACATTCAAGAGTCATGTTTTTTGATATTCAAAAAATAATATGTGAGCTGAAGTAAAAAGGAACTGATGTAGGAAAAACACATTATCTTTAGACTATGAGCAAAATAAACACAGAAAGCAGAGAAAAGACAAATAGATCACTTAGAAAGCATGACCAATGATTGGTGGGAACAGTTATCTTGGCAAGGCAAAGGTTAACCGATGAATTGCCTGTAAAATTCACATCTATGTGATGTTGATACCTATGATATTTGCATGGACTTGCTGTCCTTCTGTTACAAAATTCACATAACAATAAAACTGAACTTAGTTGAAACAAGAGGAAAAGGCCAAATGCAATGTAGAATTTGAACCCCAATCTTCAAACTAACTTTCACCCCTTGCACCACAGTTCCTCATGTAGTTCCCATCATCTACTTGTTAGGAAATTTATTTACTAATTCCAAACAGATTTCGTCAGTTTATTTGCACTGACTCGTATGATTGTGACAACGTCTGGGGCCAATGCTTTGCAGTGTTTGTCTAATAACGACAGACATAAATTATGTAATTGTCTTCCCACAAAAACTCATTTCCTATATCTAAAACTCAAGCTTGGACTTCTTTGGGTTCATTGTTTTATTGTAATAACTGTATCAAGTACTCTCATTTATATAATGTTATGAAGTTTTACACTATCTCCTTTGGTCCTCCTATTAAGTAAGTAGCATGATTGTACTCATGCTATTTTATAGATGGAGAAACTGAGGCTCAGGGAGGCAACAGGGCTTGCCCAAAGTTACATATCGAGGAAATAATGGAGCAAAGATTTTATGCATGTATGTGTATTTGTATATGTATAAATTGTCTAATTTATATTCATTTATTTATAACTATGACTTCTATTTATGCCAGAATTATACTTAGGTGATAAAATAAATCCATTGGCATTTATTAAGTGCCCAGTATAAAGAATAATCACTAGATATTCTGGGATACTACAGGATGATCAGAGATCTAGAACTGAAAAGGACCTTTGGCATCATCTAGGCTAACTCTTTGATCGTACACATGAGAAACAGAGAAAGGAAGAAGCACGTCTAAGTTCACACAGGTAGAAAGTAAAGAACTGAGGTTTGAATTGAGGCTGTTTAGCTAACATCTATTTTTCTACTATTTCCTACTATTCCACGTAGATTCCGAAGCAAGTAGAAGATGTAGTCTCCTCTCATGGAGCTTCATGATTCCAATTAAAATTTTTGCCTCCTGCATAATAATGAATTTCAGGTAGTTGCTAAAGGTTATTTCAAAACTGGTGGCTAGCATGCTAATTTTTATACTGAAATGTTCTAAACTCTCTGAAGTATTTGAAAAGCACTGACTCTAGGAATTCTGGGAAAAATTCATCATGGTTAAAATCTATACCAATGGCTAGAGAACTTTCCTGGAAATGACAACTTGTCCCTAAACTAGGTAATTAATGTAGGCCAAAAAGTTTTGAAAAGTATAAAACTCTAAAAATACTCAAAATCATTACTGTTTTCTTTCTCTTTTTTTCCTGGCAAGATTTCTATTGGATTAAAGACATTATAATGTATTTTTATCATGCCAATGCTTTGAAGTGACTAGTGGAAATTTTGCTATTATTCACATTATATAGATGAGAAAATAGGCTCAGAATTTATTTACAAGACACCTAGGTGGTGCAGTGAATAGAGTATTGATCCTGGAGTCAGGAGGGCCTGAGTTCAAATCTGCCCTCAGACACTTGACATACTAATTGTGTGATCTTGGGGAAGTCACTTAACCCCAGTTGTCTTGCATCACCCCCACCACCTCCAAAATAAAAGAAATTATTTACTCATGGTCATCAGCAAGTAAGTAGCAGAATAAGAATTGAAGAACCTTAGAGACCATTCAGTCTAACTTTTATCTGAATTGGATTCCTCTCTAGAGAAGACCTGACAAGTGGTTGAAGTTGCCTGAAGACCTCTAAGGAGAGAAAACCCACCACCTGCAAAGGCAGATTATTTGACTTTTGGAGTGTATTAAGAGTACTAAGCATTGAGAAGATGTTCCAGACTTCCAGGCTAAATTTGAATCCCTGCAATTGCCACCTATTAATGCTAATTCTCATCCCTGAGGTCCAATGCAATATATATGATTCTGGACACCACAGAGTGGGCTAGGGAGATGCAAAGACCAGTTAAGACATTATGGTCTTTCCACAAGTTAGCTTCATCTCTTCCACCTAAGAATATCTTTATTTTCCTGTTTATAAAAGATGAGAGAGAACACAGAAATCTGTTGGGCTGCATGTCTGTAAAAGAGCATGCTTTTCATGGCACTGGGCCATTCAAATGGATTTTCAATGAGACCCCCAAACAGTCCAGCTATTCTGAGTAGTGATAATGAGTGAATGGATTTGATTTTGGCATCGCATTGCTAATAATATTTAAGAATTTTGTTGGATCAAGTATAAATCTTTGTGCCAAATGTAGCTCCATTTCCACAGACAAATTAAATGAAATCCCCACAAGCAAATGAAATATCCAGACAGGTAATACGTGAGCAGAAAAAGAAAGTGAATTGCTGCTAAAATAGTTTTAGCTTGCTATAGAAGTGCAAATTGACATTCTAGCAAATGAATGCCATGCACAGATGTAGCAGTTCACTGGGGAAAAGACACAGGATTTTGAGTCATGAGCTCTGGGTGTAAATCTTGACTGTCACCAATTGATGGGGTTCAAAGAAAGGTAGATGGTTGAGGTCAGTCTCCTCTTTTTTTTTTTTGTTTATTTCCTACTAGACAGCCTATGTCAGGGTTCTTGGATGGAAATCACTACCTAAATATGAACCATTATTTTCATTTACAATATTTACAGCCTGATTCTTCCCTGCATCCTCCCCACCCTTTTTGAGTTTGCTTGCGTTTTTTCTTTCTGTATTTCTCAGCTCCCTTTTTTGTGTGACTATTTAAATATGTTACTAGAAAAACAACCCTTGTTATATATCTGGCATCGGAGATTGGTTAGTGATGCCGTCTTCACATAGTAAGAACTAGCAACTCTCTGATAAACAAACATTTATTAAGTGACTATTTTGCCCTGTGCTATGTATGGGATCAATAAAAAGAAAAAATGTAACACTGCCCTCAAGGAGCTTGTATTCTTTTGGGGGAAAACAAAACATACACATCTAAGTATAGACGAACTACAAATAAGAAAATATAAGGGAATTTCAGGAGAGTGACATGAACATGTGAGGGAGATCAGGAAAAGGTCTTTTGTAAGAGGTGGTGCTTCAGCCAGGGGCTGAAGGAAGTTAGGGGTTCTAAGAGGTCAAAATTAGGAGAGGGGGCAGTCTGGGCATTGAGGACAACCTATGCAAGGGCACTGAGCTGGGAGATGTCAAGGAATGGCAAGCTGATCAGTTTGGCTGAAATGCCTAGTGCATGAAGAACAAACAGTAAGAAACAATATTATCATTATTTTTAAAAGACAGGATCACTGTACATTTGATTTCGAGGCAATTTAGTGCATTTTACAGATGGGGGAATTGAATCCCAGAGAAGTCATGTGACTTGCCCCAGGTCACACAGGTGCTGATAGAGGGAGAAGGTGAACCTAGGTCGCCCCACCGCTGTCCCTTTTCCATGTATGTGTTTTTGAGAAATCAAATCTTCTATGTACCTTCCCTATGTACCTTATTTCCCTAAAGGAGTCTTAGTGGGAGGAGGCAGCCCAATGAGCTAAGGCACCCCTGAGCTGTGGGATTGTGAAAAGATGAATTGCCCTGAACACAGAAGCTCTTAAACATCTCATGACTCCCTTTGGCTATCTGGTGAAGTGTGAGGCCCCTTTCTCAAATGCATAAAAGAAAATAATAAAAAAGATTACAAAGGAAATCAATTACATAAAAATATCCAATTGGAAAAATAAGCTAATCTATGGATAGTGGTGGACTTTATAAACAACTGCTCTGCAGAAACATGTCTAAGTTTCATTTCCTGTTTCTTTCCTTCAGAGACCCTGTCATCCTACCTTCTTCTCCCCAGCCCTTCGTTGTTCATCCTTTTGTTTGAGATTCAACAGTTGGTATTTAATGAGTTTCCCAATCAGGGGCTGGGTAAGTTTCTCTCCAGCAACTGTAATGGCTCTGGCTGCACTTATTACCTGTGGGGACAGAGAAATAGTTACGACAAAAAGGGGTCATCTCCAATGAACAATGGCACCACACTCTTCCCAAGATTTCAAGAGAGAACAAACATTTCTATTTCATGATCTTTGAATATTTTTTTAATATTTGAAGATAATAATTCAAAATTACTCAATTTTTAATGATATCCAAAGCTCCCTGCAATAGTGCTACCTCCATGGGGCCTGAAGAATTCTGGAACGTGCCACAGGGTCATGATTGTAGCATAGAGACAAAATCAATGATATGGGAGAAAGGAAACAAGTGTTTACCTAGTGCCTACTCTATGTCAGGTCCTGTACTACGTGTACTTTACAAATATTTTATCTTTTGATCCTCACAACAGCCCTGGGAGGTAGCTGCTAGTATTACCCCCATTTTACAGGTGAAGACAGTGAGGAAGATCAAGGTTGACTGACTTGCCTGTAAGTGATTTACCTGTAAGTATCTGAGGCTGTTCTGACTCCAGGTCCAGAACTCTATCCATGGCACTGTGTAGATGCCTCAGAACTAAGCGGGGGTATTTGTGTTGTCACATCCTATTCCTGGGACTTCAGGCAAGTTACTTAACCTTTTAAACCCATAGTATTTGGGAAAATGGGTCTAATCTATCTGCACAGAAAGGCAGTAAGGTTTCATGGCTAAAGAATTGGTCTCGGCATCAGAAAGACCTGACACGTTCTAAATAGGGCATCCCAAGCAAATTGCTTGATGTTTCAGTGACCCAGTCAACTGTCAAAGATGATATATAGATACTATTTCATATATGTATACACACATATACACCTGCATCTAAGTAAAGTTGCAGTAACCCAAAGGAAACATGAGATGTGCAAATTCAGAGACATCTCCACTTCAAATGTTCGTATGGATTATTTGTGCCCGACCTACGGTAGAGCCTTCTGAGCTTGTACTGGCATAATCAGCCACAGTTGCACTGTGCCTTGACTCCCAAATAGATGTCATTTTGGTCCTTTTCAAGCATGAAGGACAACAACAAACCAACCAACCACACACACACACACACACACAGACCTAGAACAACTGTTGTTGTTCATTTGATTCAGTCAAGTCTGACTCTTTGTGACCTCTTTTTAGGAGGGCTTTCTTCTAGTATTTTTTTTTTTTGTGGCTTTTTGGAGGGCAATTGGGGTTGAGTTGCCTAAGGTCACATGGCTAGTTTTTGTGTTAACTATCTGAGGCCAGATTTGAACTCAAGTACTCCTGACTCCAGGGCCTGTGCTCTATTCACTGCGCCACCTAGCCTCCCACTATAGGAGGGCTTTCTTAACAAAGATACTGGAGTAGTTTGCTATTTTCTTCTCCAGTTCATTTTACAAATGTGTAAACGGAGGCAAACAAGATTAAGTGACTTGCATAGGTAGAGGTTTGTCAATAAAATCAAAGATTGGACACTAAAACACCCCTCCCCATAAAATTTTTTTTTCAAGACAGTTTTTAGAAAAAATAATATCATGAATAGGTAATGGACTTGGAATTAGGAAGACTTAGGTTCAGATCTCTCCTACACTATCTATCAGCTTTGTGACCCTAGGCATGTCACTTAAATTTCTATGCCTCAGTAGAGTTGATGGCCTCTATACTTCCTTTTCACTCTACATCTATGATGCTATGAACCGTGGAATTAAATTATAAAACTTAAATGAAATAATTCACATAAAGTACTTTGTAACTATAAGTACTATACGATTATGGATTATCCTTATTAATTATAGACTCAAAGAATGTATGAACACGAACCTTTGAGATAACCCACTCCAATGTACAAATTAAAAAAAAAACCCACAACATGAAGTTTAAATTAACTGGGTTCTTTGGCACATGAATTATTTTCCAATCACTCCAGATGCTTCTGCCTCTGAGGATGGCCAAAGACCACCAGAACAGTGCCGAAAGAAGAGGGATACTATTCACTCCCCCAATTTTTAAGAAATCAGATTAATGCAGCAGGAAAGGCTGTTGTTTTCATTCTTTAAAAAAAAATAATCCAAGAGGCCAAAATTCCAAGTGTAATTTGTTAGTTCATGGTACAGAGCATGGTTTTTTTGGTAATTATGGGAGTAACTGGGTTAACCTCTCTTCCATATCTTGACTAAATTCAACTGAGAGATAAAAGCGGCTTCCTAGAGAGGCGCCATGCTTATGAGCCTTCCTTGCCCATCCCCACCCCCTTCATTTAATGCAGATCCTGTTGGTATGTAGTCTAATTGGGGTGAAATAAGGCTATTGAGTTTTCTTTGGGTGACGACAGTACTAGGAACATACAGCTGCATTGTCCAGATGTGTGGCATTGACAGCCTGGTTTATGGCTATATTTTTTACAACTTGTTTCCACTGAATTTCATACAAGTCACTAACATCTGGGTCCTTTCCCTTGGAGTCCCATAACCACTTTATTTACTGCATAAAAATAATAATAGAATAAACGTTTAAAATGCCATAAAAAAGTTGTTACAAATTTTCTGTTCGTGTTATCTTCTTACCTAAATTCATGCATTGTCAAAAAGCAATCTTGCTTGTAGCAGTTTTTTCTACTTTTGTTTTTAAATAAGCATTAGATATATGTATATCCTTGGGATGAATTAGGTGTTACTAAAAAGTTCTGACATGTTGCTTTCTACTTCCAACTCCCCCCCCCCCCAATCCCACCCCCAGTCTCTCAGAGCAATTACACGTGGGCGCATATGGTGTCAATTTCATCCAAGTCAGATTCAGACACAATGACCAGGCATACTGCATCTTACTCAACTGTGTCTTGTCTGAGGTTCGTACCACCATTCGATCAGGGCTTTCCTGATTTTTTTGTCCAGTTCCTTATGTTTTTTTCATTCCAGCAAGTGAATAGCAAAATAAAGCACAATAAGGAGGAAGGGGGAAAAATGTATACTTGGGGGAGGTGGGTGGGAAAGAGTGAGGATATGTGTTGCCTCTAACTATAGAGAACTTTATGGATTCAACCATGCCAAAAATGTAACTAGAGATCTTATGGACCTGATTATGAGTTCATATGATGAGTTACCAGTAGGGAAAAATCGTGGGAGGGCCTCCCTTAAAATTCATTTCTTTTTTTTTTTAAAAAGAAAATATTGAAAGAAGAAATCAAGAATCAGAATCACTTGGATATGTTCTAAAAAAAGGATTTTTTCCCCTACCTCTAAATCTATTCCTCCAAGATCTTAGTAATTTGTATCTATATTTTTAAATACAAGTTTAAAGTTTACAGGATGTTTCCTCACAATTGCTGCCCCCCCCCTCCCATGAAGTAGATACTGGAAGCATCTGAATCTTCATCTTACAGATAATATGTAAGGAAACTGAGGGATGACTTGTCCCCATTCCCAACAGTTAGTAAGTGGCATAGCAAGGTTTTACACCTAGGTCTCCTGAGTCCAAGTCAATCAGTGTTTGGAAAACAAACTTGATTCAAAGAGTTCTATGCCTTTTTTTTTTAATCCTCCATAACACAATTTAGAAAATACTTATGCTGAATTGTGAAACACTGAGCACACCTGGTCAAAGCCCCTTGAAACAACCACAGCTTCATGTAGCACAGACCTCAGATGCAAGAGCGTCTCCAGGGAACTGGGAGCTTGCATGACACCTTGTAAAATAAAAACCACCCACTTGGGGCTGGCCCTGGGGGAAAACTTCAGGACTCGTCTGAAATGGTACTTGTAGTCATTTGCCAGGAAAGTTCAATTTCTTGCTGACAATCGTGCTGCACTGGGAAAATCTGCATCAAATCTTAATCTGTTTGCCTTTAAAAACACATAGCAAGCTCAGTAAGCTGTGCATCAGCCAAGCCTACTAAATGGAGTGGTGAAATAGTGTGGCCGCTAGGTGGCGCCATTTTTCACAGAGCGCTGGCTCGGGAGTCAGGAAGACCTGAATTGAAACCCAGCCGCAGATACTTAGTAGCTGTGGGACTCTGCTCAACTCATTTAACTTGTCTGTCTCAGTTTCCCCAGCTGGGAAATGGGGAAAATCATAAGACCAACCTCCCAGGGTTGTTGTAAGGATCAAATGCACAGTGCCGGACATATTGCATACATTAAATATATGCAAATTTTATTTCACCCAATGTAATATCAGGGTGAGGGTGGTTTGAACATCCCCCAAATTATGAAAGTGTTAAAGAGCGTTAAACACTGGAATGGCCGGTGATGCGAGCCCTCCTTGTCTAGTGAACCTGTACAAAGAAGATGTTTACCTATATGTCTGGGGTGGCTGAAGGGAAGTCTCCCTGGCATTTTGGTGATGGATTGGATGTCTCCTGAGTGCCCTTCTAGGCTGTTGTTTAGATGATTCTGCAATGAATGTTACCTCTCTCTACTGCATTTTCATCAAGCACAAGAAAATATCCTGTTCTAAAGCTACTCATGGGTAAAGGCATTTTCTGGGCTTTCTGAAACCTGTGATCAGGGAGTGCCGAGCTTAAAATCAAAATATGGCATAGATTCAGAACACAGTAAAAGCCTGTTATGATGACAGGGTCTGATGGGTAGGCAGAGGAAAGAGGGGAGACATAACATTGGTAAATTCCTGGCTGCCTGTGCTATAATGATAAAATGTGCTTTCTGTGGTTGCTGAGGATGAGGAAGGGAAGAGACAAACCTAAAATAGCCTCCTACAGAATCACAAGGGCTGAGCTGGGAACAACCTCAGAGGGTATGGAGTCCAACCCACATGTGATCAGAGATCCCGTCTACAAGTCTACAGCTTGCCTTATTTGTGATCATTCAGTCTGGGCTCAAATACCTCCAACCAGCTTCTGAGAGAGCCTAGCTTGTAACTGCAGAACCGGGAGCCACATAGTTGGGGGTGGGGAGCACAGCTGTGGGAAGTTCCTCTGTAGGAGGATCAGAATCAACTCCAGGGACCAGGGCCTAGCTTGCTGCTGGAAGAGATCCCCTTCCAGACTCCATCTGAGGATGTCAGTATTCACTGAAACCAGGCACCCTCAAATCACTCCTACAGTGGGGAGTCTGAGGAGCCCTCATTCATCTCTAGAATTCTATTTTAAGTTAGGGAAGATGTGCTCCCTAGTCTAAATGAGTTCTTTAGATAACATGGTATTTATGAATCCTTGGGAGTGTGAGCTATATCATATCATGCTCTCACTTTCCTTCCTTCTGTCTTTTCTCCCTCCCTCCCTTTCTTATTTCCTTCCTTCCTCCCTCCCTCCCTTCCTTCCTTCCTTCCCTCCTTCTTTCCTCCCTCCCAGTCTCTCTTCCTTCCTTCCTTCCTTCCTTCCTTCCTTCCTTCCTTCCTTCCTTCCTTCCTTCCTTCCTTCTTTCCTTCCTTCCTTCCTTCCTTCCTTCCTTCCTTCCTTCCTTCCTTCCTTCCTTCCTTCCTTCCTTCCTTCCTTCCTTCCTTTTGAATCAGACTGAGACAAAAAAGGTGAGAGACATTACATATGGTCCTTTGGGAGAAGCAAAAGAGAGAGAAAAACTTATTTTGTTTCAGATGATCCCACTCTAAATAGTGAATTCTATTCTCTATTGGTTCTCAGGATGAAAATACAAATCTTTAGACCCTTTTAGCCTCCAGAATAATTCATGTGGTTCAGGGTTCTTGAGGAAAGAATAAGGAAAGTGGCAAAGGGGCAATAGGGGAGACGAGATCTACTCGAACAGCTTCTCCATGGAACAAAACAATAGTGACCCCATAGGAACTCATGAAGGAAAAGGAATTGAAAATTAGTGCTCCATCCTTTACAGGGTATTAACTAAAAATAAACAAGCTATTTAAGCAGGATGTCAACATGAGAGGGTAGACAGTTAGACATGAAACCAGGATGCCCTGGGCTCAAGACAAATGCTGACTGTGTGACCCTGGACAACTCATTTAACTTGTCAATGTTCTTTGCAACTCTCTAAGATCATATGTTTCAGAGAAAGTGCCAACCTGCATTGGTAGAGGGAGTTTCCTTATCCCAGAGGTCCCTTTATCAATGAAATAATAGACCTAATTCCTATTCCTATATAACCTCTCATATAGTGACATAATTTTAGAACTAGAATGAACTCTGGACACCATCCCTAGTTGGGCGCTTTCATTTTCCTGCTAAAATACTGAGCACCAGGGAAATTAGTGACTTGCTTAAAGTCACACAGTTATCTGTGGCAAGAGGACAAAACATGAGCCAAAAAAGAGAATTCAGGATAGGACTGGATGGATTGAACTGCGCATGCTCCCATAGATAACAAACTATAAAAATGAAAATGAGAGGAAATGAAAGTCAGTCCATGGGGTGTTGGGAAAGGGAAAAACATTTAAACAGACCAAGAGACTAAAATATAAATAATGATCAAATGATCATGTAGAAGGAAATCTAGTCACTTGGATGGGAACTGGGATTAAACTATGAAAAGTTGAGGTCTCTAAATCCTTGTACAGGCAGGTTGGGTGGGAGGGAGGTCCCCAGCTACTGGAAGTTGTTAGATTATGAGGGGACAGAGATTCTGCTGTTGCAATGACTGATTCACATCAGCACAACACAACTTAAGGAAGGGAGATGTGGTTGTGTTTTATGTGAAGATTTGACTTTGGATGTGTGGGGCATCAAGTTCATTGGGAGAACTGGGCTTCTCAATGTAGTGGGAAATAAAACTGTTTTTCCTTTTTCTTCACTGATCTAGTCCAATGGCTTATTACCCTTATTAAGTAGCAACTCACTCCAATATAAATATACATATATTTTGGGATCTTTCCCTGTCTAGGAATCAGGCCCGCCCATTAGTATCAAGACCACCTTCTCCCAAGCATCCTTTATGTCTTTGTCTTTCCCTATTTTACTAGCTTAAGAAAGGCAAATACTTAGAGTTCCTCCATGAACACAGATTCACATGGAAATAAAATCAAAAGGGAGCAGAAAAAGCAGCAGAGGATGTTTCATGCCTGTGGGTGGATTTCTATTAGGTCAGTTGCCAGAATATTCACTTAATTTACTGCCATGTCTAATCCCAGCTTCTTTATGAGAAATTCAGTGCTGAATCTGACTTTGAGGCTACACCTGCCTATCTTGAAATCAAGCTGTAAGTCACCACACATTTATTAAGTACCTACCATGTACCATGCACTGCACTGGAGGCTAGGGATACAAAAGAGGACAAAACCAGACCCTGTTCTTAAGGAGCATATCTTATTATGTATAATAGACAATGGGAGGCCAGGATAGGTAGCATTTTTTTCCTTTAGTCACAGTCTTGGAAATTTCAGATTCAACACTTAAGTTATTTCCAATTCTAGGAAGATTTGGTTGATTCCAGATCGTCTCTTAATTTTTTAATTCCTATTATCATGGGTTCAGAGTGATTTCATGATTGGGGATTGAGCAGTGGGGCGGTATAGTAGAAGGTGCCCTGCAATAGGCAATGAAGAACCTTGGTTCTTTCCCAAATTCATTCACTCAATGGCCATACAATCTTGGTCAAATCATTTACTTTCTCTGCCTGAATTTTTTCTGGGTTAAAAAAAATAGGATACTATTGTTCAAAGGGATGATTTATGAGTGCTTATAGAGGAAAGAGGTGATCACTAGGAAGCAACATGTGTTCATTAAGAACAAATCATAACAGACCAGGCTTTTAAACTTTCATTTTCTGGATAAGATAAATATACTGATAGAAAAGAGGAATGACACAGATATAGCATATTTAGATTGCAGCAAGGAATTATCAAGTCTCATCATGCTACCCTTGTGGACAAGATGGAGAATTGTGTGCTGGATGATGGTAAATTAGATGGATTCATTGGATCCAAAGAGTGTTGGTTAGAGGCTGATATAAACCTCAAAGAATGTACCTTATGGAGTTACACAGAACTCTCTCTTTGTCTTGTTCTGCTCAGATTTTTTATCAGTGACTTGAACAAAGGCATACATGACATGTTTATTAAAACTGCTAATGATAAAAAGTTTTAAGGGTTAGCAAACCTGTGAAATTGTTGGCATCAAGATCCAAGAGGTTTACAATGCTGGGCTGAAGTAGAACCAGGAAAAATTTGTACACAGTCACAGATACATCATATGTGTGATGACCAATCTTGATAAACTGGACTCTTCTCAGCAATGCACAACTATA
>CM053593.1:351918152-351933250 GCA_028646575.1 Pseudocheirus occidentalis
TCCCATTGTTCACTCCATTGGTTGCAATGCTTCTATACAACCAGACTATTGTACAATGTAAAAGAGTTTGCAGATCCTATACATGAATGTATGCCACCATGGGAGATGGGGGGAGGAAGGGGAGGAAATCTGAAACTCAAGTGATTCTGGAACTGAATCTTGTAAACTAAAAGTAAACAAACAAGTCAATAAAAAAAGATACATAGATAAGTACAAAGTCCTGTACTGAAAATTAAAAAATCAGGTGTACTAGATGGTGGTGCAGGGAAATAGTGGCAAAAGCATTAGTGTAAAAAAGATTTAGGTGTTTTAATAGACTACAAATTTGAGATGAATTGTAACTCACTGAGATTGTAAGACACCTCAAAATTCCTTAGACCTAATCTATACTCGAAGAGGAATGTCTTCTAAAAGGTCACTAAGAACTGTAGCATCTACAAGGTATTTGGAAGCTCACATTTGAATACAAATTCATATGACATCCCAGACAAGTAGCCACCCAGTCTCCAATTAAAGATCTCTCCAGGGACAGGACAAAGCTCCTGGTCCTCTTCTGCAAAGCTCTGATTGCTAGGAAATGTTTTCTTACATTGAGCCAATATCTGATTCTTTGTAATTATCATCTATTACCCTTAGGTCTGAAAAACCAAAACCAAGCAAAATAAAGTTAATCCCTCTTCCACATGTCATCTGTTCAAGTACATGAAGACAGTGATCATTTCTACCCAGTAGTTGCCTTCTACCCTTATCTTCTTTTTCCCAGGTTAACCAACCTGGTTCATTCAATTAATCCTTTGATGACATGATTTTGAGCTTCCTCACCATCCAGAACATCCTTCTCTGTATGTTCTACAGCTTGTCAAAATTCCTTGTAATATGTGGCTCCCAGAGATAAACTCAGCAACCTTTGTATATCTTGATCAAAGCACGGAACAAGAGAGCATCTCTTCTCTCATTCAAGATATTATGTCAGATTCAAAACTAAAAAATTTGCAGCTAGAGTAAGTAGTATGAAATATGCCAGCAACTGGCCTACACTTTTCTCTATCACCATCATACTGAAAAGAGGAGATAAATCCATTGTTGGAAGAGACAGATTCCAGGAAACCAGGAAGTAGCTACTCTGGAAGATGCTAAAGTCAACTATTCTTCACAATTCATATCTGAAAGGCTTCTGCTTTTCAGAGAATAGGGATGGGGATGGAGTAGAAATCCCTACAGCCAATAGAGAGATGCTTTCAGGGAGGGGGCTGTTAGAAGGCTTGGAACTATATACAATTCAAATCTTAAAGTATGGCAGAATGATAGAGATAGAGATTCTTTTCTTAAATTCCTTACAGAGGAGAAAGCCAAGGCAGACCAGAGATGACTTGCTCTAGGCCACAGAGGAAGGCTCACTCAATTATTACTAAAAATGAGGCTTACCAGAGGAAGACAAAGAGCTCAAATATCACAGACATAAATACTGTTGAGAGTTTGTTCAACTTTGTCCAACCCCCTTACTGAACAGAGGTCCAGAGTTAGTGCCAGAATAAGGACTAAGCCCATGCCTCTGTAATGATGCATAGCAAATCTGCTGTCCAATGACATGCCCTAATTTTTTTCATACAAACTATTGTTCAGTAATGCTTCTGTTATTCTGTGCTATCAGTAGGGTGACAAAGTTCTTCCCTTCAGCACAAAGTGTGATGCAAGAAAGACTTCTCAACTTGGGCTCAAGAGGACCTGAGCCCACATCTCAATTTTGCAGGTTCCTAACTGTGGGTCCTTGGAAAGGTGTCAACTCTCAATTTTCTCCTCTATAAAATGAATCAGATAGGGGTTTAACATAAGGAAAAGCTTTCTAATAATTAATCTTGGCTGTCCAAAATTGGAATAAATGAGTTGCCTCCCAGGATGGTCTGTTCTTTTCCACTGGAGGTGAAGAGAATGTCGAGCTGGAAGCAGGAAGACTAAGTCATCAAATCCTACTTCAAAAACTTGTGGGGGAAATCACTTAAACTCTCAGTGTCTCAGTTCCCTCATTTCTAAAATGGGGATAATAATATGATCTGTAACGCCATGCACGAGGAGCTTGCCAAAAGAATGCTACTGTGAGCAGCTTTTAAGGTTCTGATTACACAGCATAGTGAACACTCCATCTATTCCATAACAAATCAAGGCAAACATTCACAACAAATCACAATATAATATTCACAACATCACATCTTGTCACAGAAAATCACAACATACTGTTCACAACGGCTTAACATTTACAGTGGCCACATAGTTTTCACTGCAGTGGCTACAGTATTTAGAACAAAGAACAACAGAACAATCATCTGGTAACCCTAAGGAGGTTTGCCTCCTTACTTAATCATTCAGTCATCTGGGAATACAAGTCAGTCTTCCACTCATGGGGCAACCAGGTTAACTTAATCAGTCACTTATTTAGCAATCGGTTACTAAGTATCACTAATCAGTAAATACCATCATTAGAAAATACACAAACACTCCTCCCCTAGGTCACTAGTAAACCACATTATCATCATAGCGTTCAATAACCAAGGAAATATCTTTTCTTCATCTTGATTCTGGGTGGTCTCTCAGATTCCCTGGATCCCCTTCCATGGTCCCAGCTCCTACCTGAATCCACCAAACAGTCACCTGGATTCAGAGGCAGACAGCTCCCAGGTCCTTGTCCAGTTCTCCAGGCAGTTCCTGCTACACACTGAAGTTCACAAAGTCCAGTACATCTCAAAACCTTCACAGCTTCTGTTCCCAGGAAATCAAGAATCAACCAAACCACAAAGTCTTAGCATCTGGGTCATGCTTCCTCAGTCCTCTGGAAGTTCAGCTGGTCTTAGGACCCAGAAGAAATCTCAGCCTTCCAGGCAGCAGCAGCAATACTGGCCTTCCAGGCAGAAGCAGACACTTCAGCCTTCAGGTAGCCTTCCTGGCAGCAACTCCAGCCTTCACCAGATCTCTCAGCAGAACAGCTTCTTCCCCCAGGATCTTGTCAGGAGAAAATTCTGACTCTCTCACTCTCTCTCTCTCTGGGCTTTTTCTTATATATACACATAGCTTGGCTTCCTGTCTCAGCCAACCCCTTCCTGTTATGTCAGCAACAGGAGACAGAGTTCACACCTTCTGTTTCTTTCACAGAGGTTTAATTAGTTACTAAGAGCTAAGTACCTGCTTACTTGACATAACAAAAAGAGGTCTTCAAATTTAAATTAATTACAGTTACAGCATCTGCCTCTCAGGGTTGTTGTGAGGACCAAATGAAATATCATACACAGTGTGCTTTGCCCATTAAATGCTATCCACCCTATACTAAGGCTCCTTCCAGCTCTAAACCCATGATTCTATTAGCCTGGGCTTAACCATAGCAAAGCATAAAAATGAGGGAAGTGACAGTCTTTCTGAACCCTGCCTTGATCAAACAACACCCAGATCATTGTGCATCTAGTTCTGGGCTGTCACATTTTAAGAAATACTGGCAAAAGCTTGGATAGCATATACAGGAGAGATTGTCCAGCATAAGGGGGTGGCGGGGAGCTTCAAACTTTGTCACATAACTAACAGTTCACTGGATCATTGCTGGAAGAGACCCCAGAAGCTCTTAACTTTTATAGATGAAAAATATGAGCTCCAAAGAGAATAAAAAATAAACCCAAGATTACCCAGGTAGTAATTGTCAGAGTTGATCTGTCAGGCATCAGTCAACAAGCATTTATTATGGGTCACCACTACACTAAACGCAGACTAGGATTTAGTCTATTTGGAAGCAGAGGAGAAGGGAGGGGCAGAGCTAAGCCCTGTGGGGAGAAGTTACTGGAAGATGTATTTCAGTTTAACGTAAGGAAAAACTTCCTAACAATCAACTGGAGCTGTCCAAAATTGGAATGAATGAGCTGCCTTCTCAGATAGTCTACTCCTTCCCATTGGAGGTGTTTCAGCTCTGGTTGTATGATCTCTCACTGGGAGTGTTCTGGGTGATATTCATGATCTGTTTGATGCCATAAATATCTGCTCTGGCTACCACATAGTTTCATTTTGTTTTTTAAAGTCAAGTGAAAACTTGAGTTGAGGACACTGCTCCTCACACAAATAGACCAGAGAGGTGGAAGGAGGTCAAACACACTGGTGCATTTGTGGAAGTTCTCATTCCTATTGTTTTTTGTCTTGTTGCCATCCACCCTCCAAACTGAACTTCCAAAGACCGTTGCTGGGAGTAGGCTCTACACTTCCTGGAATGGATCAGTCTCCTCTTTACCTTGTTATTTTCAACCCTATCTCTGCTCCTCTACCCTCCCTTCTTCACCCCCTTCCTCCGCTTTCTACTTCTCATCCTAAAAGTGTTAATTATATTACATGTACTATGTGACAATTGACTGCCCTACCAGTCTGGGAGCCTTCACAGACCATAACTCCTTTTCTGGGCCTTACTCCTCTAAATGCACCATCTTCTTTAGAATTAAAGCTCCTTGAAGGCAAGGTCTTCCTTTTGATTTTTTTTATCATGAACGCTTGTTACATTGTAAGAGAATAAGGTGGGGGGGGCAGATGAGATGGTACAATAAGACAATGAATGCCATGCCTAGAGTGAGGAAGACTTATCATCTTAAGTTCAACTCTGGCCTCAGACACTTACTAGGTAAGTGACCCTGGGCAAGTCACTTAACACTGTTTGCTTCAGTTTCCTCATCTGTAAAATAAGCTGGAGAAGGAAACGGCAAACCAGTATCTTTGCCAAGAAAATCCCAAATGGAGTCATGAAGAGTCTGAAATGACTGACTGACAAGAATAGCAAAATAAAGAGAATAAGGATGGGGAGTGGACCTAAGGTCCCATTGGCTTTGGGAACTCCCTGGAATTTATAATTTTCCAAAGCTTCCTAGAGCTCTAGGGTGGGGGGTTAAATGAATTCCCACAGTCACACAGCTATCATGTGTGAATGATGAAAGTTGAGTTCAAGTCTTCCTGACTGTGAAATCAGTTCTCTACCCACTGTACCAAGACTGTGTCTCGTAGATGCCTGCTCCCTGAAATCATGCCATATTACAACTCAACCTCACCCAAACCATACTATGTACAGCTTAATCCTTACCTGTCTTTACACCTCACCAAATTGTAAGCATTTAATAAATGCTTTCTATTCATTCTATAAGAATGCTTTGAATTTTATACATTCCTATGGAAGCATAAAAATTATTAATATTCCCAGACCTCTGAGTTCATTCCATGAAAATTACACATGCAGTGAATAAATGTTTGTTCATGTCGATTCTAGAAACATTCTAATCCTCTGGTGACTCCATATCATTTAATCTTCTTAAGACCCTTGGGATCAAGATTGAGTTGGTGGTTTGCAACAGATGGAAAATTTTGAATTTGAGTCAGGTGAGACTAGAAGCTACTGAAAGATCCCAATTTGAACAGACTGCAAATGAGAAGGTTTGAAAGGTTAATGAAGTCAAACTCAAGCAGAAATGGGGGCCTCTAATTTGGACATAAGGTACCTTATAGGCAATACACCAATTTAGTTTTAAAATGTATTATTATGTCTTATTGTATTTTAATTTATTTTCTTAAATATTTCCCAGTTACAATTAAAACTAATTTGGGTGGCACTTAGGAGTGTTGTGGGCCACATTTGACACTTCTGTGAGAGGCATTCCATTTTCTATATTCAGTTTCTTACAGGTCAACATATTTCCTTAAGGTCAACCTGAATCAGACTGAATCTTTAACAAGCATATTAACTCATAAAATGTCCAATATTTTTACCCTAAAACAAATCCAGGAGGTGTGGGGAATTATGTGAACCCCAGGGCCCTGGTTCCTTGTCTTGGCAACCGCTTTTAATCTTTGAAATTCTTGCCAACATTTAGTAAAGAAAATAAAACCATCCAATTACCCAGCAATCTGTATCAAAGAATAGGCCTTAGACATTATTTAGCTGAACTGCCCATTTTGCAGATGAGAAAACTGATGACCAAGGGGGTGAAATGCAATGGGCAAAGTTGCATGGATAAAGAGTGACACAGCCAGAATCTGAACCCAGTTTTCCTAATTCCAAAGTCACTGGAGAAACCTGGTTTTTGTCATCCTGCCTTCCCATTAACTAGTTAGCTATGTGACTTTAGAAAAGTCACTGAGCCTCTCTTGGTGTCAGTTTTCTCACCTATAAAACAGAGAAGCTGTAATCAATTTTAAGGTCCTTTCCTCTTTTAGATTCATGATCTCTGTAAGCTGGTCCCAAAGAAAAGAACTGAGATGAATGGAAGGAAGGTGCATGGGGGTAGATTTTGTCTTATTCCAATAAAGACCCACCAACGAGAAATATACAAATGTAGAATGGACTGCTTCTTAAAGTAATAAGTACCTTGTCCTTTGAAGTATTCAAGAGGAGGATGACTTCTCAGTGATATCGTAGTGAACAATCATGCTTTAGGTAAGGATTGGGCTGGATGACCTCTAGAATTCCTTCTAGCTTTAATATTTTATAACTTTAGCACAGAAGATAAAAGGGTAGGGGTAGTAGAAACATTTTCACAGTTTGTATATTATGACAAGAAAATAGTTCTGCAGAGAAAACCCCATTTTTTCTGAGTAGGTTCCGTATAAGCATAAAAGGCATTAAAGTCATAAGCTCCATCTTGAACACACTCTCCAATCAAGTGAAGGTTTACAAAGTGCCCAGATCTCTTGCTCTGTGAACTTATAATGATGATAAATTGCTACAGCAGGTGACTCCCTACTCATTTGCAGCTGTCCCTAATTAAACTGGTATCCATCTCCTGACAATGTCAGAACTGTAAAGTAATTCCAGTCACTGGCCTCCTCAACATCTGTGCTGAAATGAAATAATATTTGGCAGTAACAAGGAGTCACTGAAACTAAATAAACAAGCCTTTTCAAGACTGCATAAAAGTCAGGAACATAATAATATTTGACAGGGATTAAGACCTCTTTGGGGGTTTGAGGAAGTTTCAGGAGCAGCAATAATAAATACATGGTAGGTAAAACAAAGATTCATGTTATAACAGACATGTGTAATTTGAAATATGATAATTTTCCCAGGGGAGATGTGCATTTTGGACGTCTAACCTGAATATGTCAAAAAAAAAAAGCATGAGTACATGCTAGAAACCTTTTGCTGCAATTGCTCTTTGAGGAAGTAAAAAAAAAAATCAGATCTTCCTTTGGTAGCAAATAACAGCATGGTGTGGTGAAAAGAACACTGTCTTGTGGAAAGATAAGGTCAATGTATGTCCCAGTTTTCCCTTTTTCCAGTTGTGCAATCTTGAATAGATTGCTTATTTTTCTGAGCACCAATTTCTTCATGTGTATAATGGGAAGAATGAAGAAATGAAGAAAAAAGCATTTATTTATCTCTTACTAAGCTAGTGCTAAGTGCCTGGGGTTACAAAAAGAGAAAACAACAACAAAGATAGCCCCTAGTCCTCAAAGAATTTACATCCTGATAGGGGAGACTACACACAAAACAGAAGAGTGGTCAGGGAGGGCCATTTTGGTTTGGTAAGTTACAGAGATGGTGAGTGGAGTCAAACGTCAAATGAGAGCAGATTAACACACTCTTTCCAGGACCAATGACAAAGCTGACTTGATGATGGTTTCAGAATTGGAAAGGGGATGGGGAGAGAATGATGTTTGCACTCCCTACCATGCAGATGCGTGAGAATAGCATTTTGTAAATGGAAAAAGCACAATGAGAAAAAAAATTACCTAGGAAACCAAATTTGACAAAATATGGTTGACAAGATATAGTTGACAAAATATAGTTAGGAGGAACCATAGATGTCATCTAATAGAACCTATACCAGACTAAGAGTCACCCCTACAACAGCCTTAGGCAAGTGATCATCAGATTTTTGCATGGATTTTCTCCTACACTGTCCAACAGCTGTTGGCCAGCCATGCTTGTACTTACGGCATTTATTTTCTTTTGTACACAAAAGACTTTACATTTGTCCCTATTAGGTTTCATTTTATTAGATTCAACACAGCATTTGACTACAAATAGTTAAATTAAAATTCAATGAAAGCCTAAAAATGGGGTGTCTTTAGCACTCCTCGACCTCTTTCTCATGACTTGCCTGCAATGATTTCAGATGCTGAAGGGGTCTGGATAGGTCTGAGAGATGGATTTTTTTTCTTTTTGTCTCATGGGTTGTCATGGCCAAAAAACATTCATTGCCAAGTGTCCAGCATATTGCTGACATGTCTCTCTACAGTAAGAAAACAGCCTCTTTGCCCTGGGGTCATATTTGAAGCCTTTCTAGCATGACAGATCCTGCCTTAGCCTCCACTCCTTTGATTTTATCTTCAAGAACCCAGGGTCACCTTCATACTATAATGTTTGTGGAGACACAAATGTCCTGGACACAAAAAACCATGTGGCTAGGGGTAGAAAATCTGCATGGCAATTTTCAAAATCCTACACACACACACACACACACACACACACACACAGAGAAAGAGAGAGAGACAGACAGACAGAGACAGAGACAGAGACAGAGAAAGACAGAGAGACAGAGACAGAGAGACAGAGACAGAGAGAGAGAGAAAGAGAGACAGAGAGACAGAGAGACAGAGAGCAAGAGACAGAGAGAGACAGAGAGAGAAAAAGAGAGAGACAGAGAGACAGATAGAGACAGAGAGACAGAGAGAGAAAAAGAGAGAGACAGAGCAAGAGATAGAGAGAGAGAGAGAGAGAGAGAGAGAGAGAGAGAGAGAGAGAGAGAGAGAGAGAGAGAGAGGGAGGGAGAGAGAGAAACAAGTTTTAATGACATCACTAAGGATTAAAACCAGGAAACACCAGGGTTACTGGATCATAAGAGTATGCACTGTGGTGTAAGATATAAGAAGATTGGAAACAGGCAAGGACTTTCAACATTAAAAATTTTATATCTGATTCCTGGAGGTGACAGGGAGCCACTAAGATTTACTAAATAGAGAGATGATATGGTCAGACCTGTACATTAGGAAGATTATCTAGACAGCTGAGTGGAGAATGGATTAGAGTGGGAAGAGGTTTATGGCAGGCAGACCTACCAGCAGGCTATCCAAATAATCCAGGTAGGAGGTGATGAGGTGCTGTATCCGGGTGGGGGCAGTGTCAGAGGAGCAAAGGAGGTGAATAGAATTGATATAAAGATCAAATCTATAGGCCTTTCAGAATGCATGTGTAGAGGAGGGAGGAGTGGGATGAGAATCAAGAGTAGAGGCTGACCCATAGGTTGTAAGCCTTCAGCCTCTACCTATGGGTGACTGGGAAGATGGTGGTACCCTCTACAGTAAGAAGGAAGTTAGGAAGAAGGGAGGGTTTCTGGGGAAAGATAACGAGTTCAATTTTTGACATGCTGAGTTTAAGATGTCCACAACACATCCAGTTCCTGGTGTTTAACAGGGTATCCTTCCCTCAGCCAACACCATTTCTCAAATTATTCTTCTCCATTAATTTTTCTCTTTTTAAGATGTTCTCTCCCAGCATAGATACAGATGGGGCTATCCTCCCTGTCCTTCCCCCTCATCTGTCCTTTGTGGTTCTCTTTTCTGAGAAGCGTACATTTACTTTATCTCTCTGCAAACCCCCAAATTACTTCTTTCTTCTTTCAACCTATTCTGAAATCTTGTGTCGCCTCCATGGACTACATACATGTATAATTGATTATTTTTCCTATAAATCTTAAAGAAAGGACAGTTTACAGGAGACAAACAGCTTTCCTCCCTTCCCAGTCCCATTCATGAACTAGCCCAATGGCAAATCTCTCTGTCTTCCCATAGCCTTTCTTTTCCTCTCTCTCCCTTTGTATCTCTTCTCATCTCTCATTTAAATGTTTTTTTTTGTGGGGAGGGGGGATTTCTCATGAGCCTCTATTACAGACACTTTAATTCTCAAAGGAGGCAATGCTGTGTTATGGGAATCACTGTTTTCCAAGTCACAGAGCCTGGTCCAACTCTGTGCCCTTCACTTTGCCATAAATCTTACCTCTGCACCTATGTCCCCTAATCCACTATGAACTGTAGATGCTCCCAGTCCTCATGAACTCTATCTCCTGGGGTGATCCTGGGAAATGCAACTCATTCTAAAACAGTGGTTCTCAACCTGTGGGTCGCAACCCCTTTGGGGTCAAACGACCCTTCCACAGAGGTCAGAGGGGTTGCCTAAGACCATTGAAAAACACATATTTCCCGTGGTTTTAGGAACCTCCTCTATCTGTCTTCAGGCGGGTCCGCCCACATGCAGACGTACCCACATACAGCTATTAAAGGGTCGCAGCATTAGGAAGGTTGAGAATCACTGTTCTAAAAGAAGGCAGAAAGTATCTTCTGCATTGCTCATTCCATTTGAATGAAACCCATAATGAGGGCCATATTACTCCCTCCCTATTCACATGAACACATTTCAAGGACTCATATCCATTTCCCTATCTAAAGCAAGACGTGGCTACCACTATTCTCCCATTCCGCATTCCCCCAAAACTCTTCCCTCCACTACTTTTCTCCTGCTCCCCCAAATCTTTTCCCCATTCAAACCAGGCAGGTCAGGAATGGTGAGCTAGCCTCTGTTGTTATGTCAACAGATTGTCCTTTTGACATTTCAAGGGATAAGAAATCTAATGTATAGGTAAGTAATTAAATCCTCTCAAATTTAGAGAAAAAAAAGAACAAAAAAGGTAAGGACAGTTTATGATGGATTTAGAAATAGTTTATCCTTTCCAAATAAATTACTGATGAAGGCTAACAAATAGCAAACCTTATTAATTTTGATATACTGATTATGATGGATAGGGATTTTTATTCAGTATTGTCAGCCTAGAAAATCAAGAAAGCTTTATTAATGCATTTCGTCACTATTGGTCAGTTGATCAGTCCTGTCTGACTCTTCGTGGCCCAGTGGACCATATTGCTCATCAGTCTTTCTTGGCAAAGATACTGAAGTGGTTTGCCATTTCCTTCTCGAGTGGATTAAGTGACTTGCCCAGGATCATGCAGCTAGTAAGCGTCTCAGACTGGGTGTGAACTCAAGTCTTGCTGATGCCAGGACCATTATTCTATATACTGAACCATCTAGCAGCAGCCCCTAATCATTATCTAGTAATCATGAAAATTGTGAACACAATATATACAAACTTGAAATAAAACAGATCTATTCAATTAATGCAATTTTGGGGAGAGAGACTGACCTTTATGATTTCTACCTCAAAGAAGCCTGCATTGTAGCTACTACTGTTCTTACCAGAAGCAGTGATAAGAAGGGAGGTCAACAAATGAGGGAAACACTGAAGAGATTCTATGATAGCCAGGATAGCATGGAGCTTTTACAACAGATTGGAACTAATGTAATCTCTAACAATAAGTAAGCATAAGAATAAGGGAGGTACAGTCAAAGTATAATCTACTAAATATTTTAAATCCTGCCTCTGTGATTCCCCACGTCAATGGCTAAGAGCAAAGAGGGTGAATACATTTCAGAAAAGTTTTATAGAAACACAAAAGGATACGTGATTACTGCAGCACCCATAAACTTCAAATAGCAAAAGACCCACTGCTGAATGCATCGATCCTTTTACTTCAGTTCAAGTGGAACTCGTGTTACTGGAAATGTTAAGTATCTTAAGGTCCATAAGACCAAGGACCTAGTTCACTGCAATTATTGGCTGCTGTCTTCAATTTTACAGTAGCTAGGCAATACGATTGATAGAATGCCAGGCCAGAGTCATGGAGACTCATCTTCCTGAGTTCAAATCTGGCCACAGACACTTAGTAGCTTGTGCCCCTGGGCAAGTCACTTAAACTTGGTTGCCTCAATTTCTTCATCTATAGAATAAGCTGGAGAAGGAAATGGTAAGGCACTCCAGTAACTCGGCCAAGAAAATCCCAAATAGGGTCATGAAGAGTTAGACATAACTAAACAGCTGAACAACAGCAAAAAGCTATAATTAGGGATAAAATAATAGATTTTGAGCTGGAAAGGATATCAACTATCATAAAGTTCAAAGTCCTCTATTTTATTGATTAGTAAACAGACAAAGAAAAGTTGAGTTAACTTGCCCAGAGTGCTCTGGGCACTGACTCTAGGTACAGTACACCATGATGTCTTTTTTTTTTTTTTTCGTTTTAGAGGGGGGAAGGCAGAACAGTTGGGGTTAAGTGACTTGCCCAAGGTCACACAGCTAGTAAGTGTTAAGTGTCTGAGGCTGGATTTGAGCTCAGGTCCTCCTGCCTCCAGGGCCAGTGCTCTATTCATTGTGCCACCTAGCCACCCTGCACCATGATGTCTTTTGAAGCACAAGTTCATGCATAATAAGGTAGAAATATGTGTCTGGTTTCTCTCATGGCAGCAGAGAATAATGCAATGATCCAATCCAAATATCCTTTAAGTATTATCTTGCCTTTTTCATTCTCTTGGAGTTAGATCTTTTCAGGGAATTAAATACTGGTTCTCTCTTCATTCATTAAATCTTATTTAGTGAAGGTGTGATATGGTGGGCTTCTAGGATGGAGTTCTAGATGTGGAGACCAGCCATCTGGGATCAAAACCTGGGTCTGCCACTTATTATCTGTGTGATGTTGGGCAAATCGCTTAGCCTTTTTGGCCCTTGCTTTCCTCCTGAACATTCCTGAACAACATGAGGGCTGTATTAGAGATAGACTCTAAAGTTCCCTTGAATTCCAGCTATATGCTCTGTCTTTCCTAGGCATCTTACACTACCGAAATCAATCACCAAAGCACGAAGGCTCACTGCTATGGAAAATGGGGATTATGTAACCCAGAGTGGGGTTCAATATATCAAGAAGTTGCCAGAAACCATGAAATAAAATCACAGACCACACTGATTTGCTTGGTAATTTTGTTTTTTGATAATTTAGGTAATGCCTAGCTATGGAAAACACTTTAAAATGGTGCAATCTAATATTTTCATTTCCTATTTAAAAAAAGTCAAATGGGAATGGATTTGCCTATTCAAACATGTGCATCAGTCAAGCAATAAAACATAATGACAACAAAAAGAATGACTGAATTGGGTTTTTTTAAAAATGAATCGTGTGTAAAATAATGGCATGTATTGCAAAATTATTGAGAGATCTGAAGGATAAATGAGAGTGACTTATAGTACTCTGCAAATAAGACACAATTTCAATACTATATAATCTAATGACCAGCATTTAAAAGGCAATACACTTTTTGGGGGGCGGGGGTAACACTATTCTTAATTTGAATCTTAAGTTCCATACTGTGTAGGCTTTGCTAAACCCAGATGCAGAACACATAGAGTTTCAACAGCATATTAAGAACTAACACTCTATGACTGCTTGTTTCCCACTTCTGTATCTTTGTAACTGACAGCAGAGCCTAATTCATTTCTCTATGACGGTCATCTCAGCATTAGGTTGCTTCTAAGAGACCTAGTATTACTGGACAGTATAGTATAATGGAGAAGGCGCTGGATTTGCAGTCTGAGGGCTTGGGGTGAAATCCTAGCAAGGTTATTACACTTTTCTGAGTCTCAGTTCCCTCATCTATGAAATTAGGGGATTATATTAAAATAATTAAATGGTCTTCAAGGTCTTGGTTAGTCCCAAATCCTACGAAATGAACATGTAATATACCTGTATTTTAGTAAGGCATCTCTGAAGGTGTGTTATGTTATCCTTGCAGACAAAATAGATATATGAGCCACAGCATAATAAATTTAGGTGGAGAAAGGACAGACTGAATGTCTGGACAGAGAGAGTAATTCTAAATCTATTTATATTGGCTGGGAAGTATGTCTCTAGTAGAAAGTCCAAGGGGCATGCCCTTGGTTTTTTTTTTTACATATTTTGTTGCTGCTGTTGTTATAGACAACTTGGATGAAGGCACGTTTGCTGGTGACAAGGATGCATGTTAAATTGGGAGGGATAATAATACATTGTTGGGGACAAGAAATCATAATCTGTCTTAATGAGAATTTCATTCTTCAAAAAGCAGAGGAAGTGATAAGGAAAATGCTATTCTATGCCATGTCCTGACCAATAAGGAAGAACGTTTGTTGAAGTAGAAATGTTGGAAACTTGGAAGGAAAATACAACTCTGTAAGAGTTCCTGATAGAGAAGGAGAGAAACTTGGGCAGATTGACATATACCCTAGCTCTGGGAAGAAGTTATTTCAAAGTGTTTAGAGGAAAGAGGAGCATCATACCAAGGTCTAAGATTGTACAGCAGTATTAGCTCAAGAAGAATAGAAATTTCCCAAGAATTAAATCATGAAGACATATATAAATGATCCCATTAAGGAAAAAATAGGGAAACTGTCTAAAAAGATGAATGTGGATGCATAGGAAACTCACAAACTTACTTTTTGCTTTTTAGACACCATGTATACAGGACTGAAGTGAGGATCAATAAGATATGAGTTCCATTTCCTTGACTTCAATTATCCTCTCTATTCAGATAATTCCCCAGTTCTCGTCCAACTAAAATATCTATCTTGAACTCTAGGTTTGCATCACCAACTAAGTGCCTGCTGGATATTTTCACCTCCACATCCCATTTAATTAAATATATTCAAAGGGGAACCTCATTACCTTCCTTTATACTTCCCAATTTCTGTGGAGGGCACCTCCATCCTCTCATTTACTTTGGTTCATAACCTTGGAGTCAACTCTCTCCTTATCCCCCATACTCCATCATTTGCTCTATTTACTAAACAAATATTTATTAGGAACCCTTCTTTATATAATCAAATCAATTAGCACACACTTACTAAATGCCTACTATGTGTCTGGCACTGGGTGGGTCCTAGGAATGCCAAGATAAGCAAAACAGTTCCTGCCTTCAAGGATTTGTATTCCATTGATGGAAAAAGGTACCCATTAGTAGTACAGAACAGCTAGACACAATCTATTCCCCCTAAACACACCCCTGCCTTCCTGCTTTTGCATCTTTGCTTCTACTCCACTACGTTCACCCAGTTTCCTCCTTTCTGTTTCACCTTTTGAGTTTCTGCTCATCCTTTAATGCTCAAGTTGACAGAACCTTCCCACGCACTCTTTTGGTAACAAACTTTTCTTCCTTGTGCAATACATAGCACTTTTTTTTT
>CM053593.1:351933750-351950165 GCA_028646575.1 Pseudocheirus occidentalis
GTACAGAGAAAAGAACTTGGAAGCATGCAAATATGACATAGTGGAAAGAAAACTGGGCTGGTAGGAGGGAGAAGAAGGTAACGTCACCAACTCTGCTCCAAGGTGACGGTGTAATATTGGGCAAATTGCTTCATCTGACACTTTGTCTAACACTCAATTTTCACATCTGTAAAAGAAGATGGATGGACTAAAGGACCTCAAAGTTCTCTGAGATTCTGTGAGCTATGGTCTACTTGCTTTGTTTCTGGGCAATATGAAAAGAAGAAAAATGCAAATAAGATATTTGGTTGGGGAGCTAATCTAGCTCAGTGGCAATTCAATGTAACAACACCAAAAAGCATCTATGAAATAGGGAAAGCAAATCAGAAATGAAGATGCAGTATTTTCAACTTGTATTATTTAACTTGGGTTTATCCCCATACTCCCAGAATGAATATCTAAATTAACTTTTCTGTAAGCCAGTCACTTAATTTTAAAGTAACTTCATAGAAGAGGAGACATGCCCACTAAGACATTTAAACTAAACGGGGTCAAATGGGGGTGAAAGGAATTTTTACAGATATGAGAAAATTTAAGAAATTTATAATCTGTACAAATGACTTAAGTGACACTATCCAAATTAGTTACTGTGAAAAAAAATGCATATAATATAGTAAAAGCTAATATAGTTCTTGCTATGTGGCAGGCATTTTCAAAGGATGTTATAATTATTATCTCTTTTGAGCCTCACAGCAACCGTGGGAGGTAGGTGTTACTATTAGTTCCGTTTTATGTATGAGGAAATGGAGACAAAAAGATGTTAAATGACTTTCCCAGGATCACACAGCTAGTAAGTATTTGAGGTTGAATTTGAGCTCAAGTCTTCCTAACTCCAGGCCTATCCATTGCGTCATGTAACTGCCTTTCTATATGCCTATTTTGTGAAATCTGTGGGTAACTTTGTTATATAAAGTTTTTTGTTTGTTTCTTTTTGGTAAAGATATTTTTGATAATTGATGTTCTTCTGGTTCCTACTCACCTTGAGATTTCATCATTCTATGACACATATGGGTTAACACACACGCACACACATATATACACAAACATCCATATATTATTTCATCCTTTTTATTTGTATCACTAATATCTAGTATGCTTGGCACATAGTTAAGTACCTAATAAATGTTGACAGATTTTATATATCTATGTCTATGTCTATGTCTATGTCGATGTCGATGTCTGTATCTATACACACATATGTATATATGTATATGTATATATGTGTGGGTATATACATACACACATACATATATATGTATGTGGATATGTGTGTGTATATACATAGACATATACATAGACATAGACATATACACACACATATATATATATATATATATATATATATATATTCCCAAATATAGAGAAACATTCCAAGTCATTAAATAACAAGATCAGTTGTTGGTTCTAACTTCAGATGAGCAGGATAAGTAAACCCCGGTGCAAATGAGACATCCTATAGCTTTCTTTGATTTTCTAACTCACAGCTTCCAAGTTCCTCAAAGCTGTGTGTCTCCTAAGTACCCTCACTAAGAGGTTTCATTGTGTGGTCTACGTAATTTCACACAAAAACCATGACTTCAAATTTTCAATGTTAATGAACTTCTTTCAAAGAATGCTGATATTTTAGTTGGTTCTAAGTGACATATATATGTATATATATATATATATATATATATACACACACACACACATTTATACATACACACACACATATATATATATACATATATACATATTTATATCCTCTCTCTATATATTCATATACATACATAAATTTGATAAGTATTTGAGAACATATGCTCGTCTTGGGGTATATAAAAATTTAAGGCAGCAAAGAATTATGTGGATTACCTAGTTCAACCTCTTATTCTACATATGAGAAAACTGAGGCCTGTGAAGGTAAAGTGACTTATTCAAGGCCAAATGGGCAGTAAAAAGAATTAGAATTTGGACTCTAATCTATCTAGTTTAAATTCTGTTCTCTTTCTTTCTACTATTATCATTCTGTCAACAAGGATAAAACAGTCTAGTTGGGGAAGACAAGACTAGTCTATAAATAATAATAATGCCAGATAAATGCACTAGAGAAATACAAAGTGCTGAGAGTTTGGAGGAAGGAAAGAAGCTTTTTGCTTGGGAAGATTAGGTGAGGCTTATCAGAGGTGTTGGTATTGGACTAGGCTTTGAAGGATGGCTAGCATTTTAATAAGGAGAGTCTGGGTGGGAGGAGCAACAGAAAGTACTTTAGGCAGAGGACATAGCATGTTCAATTGACTAACTTCAACTTATCAATAAAAATGATTATAGTTATATATTTATAGTGCACTTTTTGGTCAAGTGTTTCCCTTACAACAATTACTTGAGTTAGACAGAATAAGTACTCTCATTTTACAGGTAGGAAAATTGATGCTAACACCTTAGATAACTCCCCCATGATTGTACACCTCCATTAAAGAGGATTTAAACCCAGGTCTTCTGACAGGTGATAATCAAAGAGAAAAACACACACATATGAATATATGTTGGGAGTGTTTCTAAAGATCAAAGAAAAGGATTTTTGTCAATGTTTGAAAATATCTTTTTTGCCCTATGTTCACTTCTTGAGGTTTTTAAGAGAATGATTTAAAATGTAAAATTCAGCTAATCATTTAGAAATTACTTAAGCGCTTAGGGTATAGTTCACTAGTCTAGGTATTAACTGGGGATGCAAAGGGCAAGTGAGACATAGAACCTGCCCTCAAGTAGCCTTCAATATACTAAAGAGGAAAAGACAAGTACATAAATAATGGTAATAAAAGCACAAGGAGGACAGTGTATAAAGTGTGCTTCATTTCCTGCAAATCCTGGACTACAGAGGAAACAAGTCCTACTGGGGAGAGTAGGGTGGGGGGATGAGGAGTTTCAGAACTCAGAAGGCCGTATCCAAGTACAAAGGATTTAAAATATGTTTGATAGATATTTTCAAATAGATGAATGTGACCATAACTTGAGGTAATATAGCCATGGTGGCATAGAGGAGAACCCTGGGGGCAAATGGCAAAATCAGGAGTTGGGTAGGGGATACTGTAAGACATGCATGTCTTGAAATATATGTCATTATACAGGCTCCACCTTCTTCCTCCAACATGGTAACTCACACTGGAATTAATTGTATTTTATTAGCCTGTGGTAGTTATTTACTACTCTTGCTGAGTTGAAGATACTGAGAGATCAATCAGAAATGAGTCTGGTCTTCCCTGGGAGACATGTGCTGAAGAAAATATATGGCAGCTCTTTGGAGTTGGGGGTTGTGAGAATTGAATATCTGATTTATTTTACATTATTGACAATCTGTTTCAGTAAATGTCTTTGCTTTGAATATCTGGCCATTTGGTTTGGTGCAGCAATTGAAACATCAATGGGGGCTCATCAACTTCAAATGTATAAGATACCTGATGAGAAAGCATAACTATGAAAAGAAGCCTGAGATGTGTATGAGGTAGGATGTGGTAAGAATCATCAAAGAGGTAGAACCAGAGAACTATGAGGAACTCTGGAATTTGGAGAAGGCAACAATTATGGTCAGTTGGGGAGGATGTGAAACTCCCCAGAGCATCAGTAGAACAGCAGCTGCCATTAAAATGTATTAAAAAAACCCCACTTGTCCTTTGGGAGTTTTTGTTTACATGACTTCAAACAAGAAGACCCAGTACTTGTAATCTTCCAGATTACTATTTCAGTTTTTGTCCAGTTTTCTGTAAAACAAACATTGCTCAGTTTGCAGCTTTAACTATAGTCTTACAGTAATAATATTAACTATCGTTAATAGCACCTGTCTCACGTAGACAGTGCTATTCCAATGGAATAATAACTTGTTTATTTATTTTTAGTTTACAAGATTCAGTTCCACAATCCCTTGAGTTTCAAATTTTCTTCTCTCTCTCCCCCGCCCCCGCATAGCAGTGTGCAATCAAGTATAAGATCTGCAAATGCTTTCACATTGTACAATTGCCTGGTTGTATAGAAGGGTTGTAACCAATGAAGTGAACAATGGGAAAAAAGAAAACCAAACATGATAAAGAATGATAGAATGTAGATTGCTTCAGTCTCCATTTAAACTCTGGTCTTTCTAGATTTTTCTTTGAATGTAAACATCTCTTTTCATCCTGAGACTTGTAGAGTTGTCTTATAGCTGTGTGTTGCTTAGAAGAGTCCAGTTTATCTGTATCAAGGCCACACGACACTTCTGAATATGACCTGACTCTGGAGAAATGAATATTTCTCTCTTGTATTTAATAATTAATTATCGCATTAGGAACAACGTTTTCTCCTTTTCTTCTTTCCCATCCAGAAACTAACCAGTGTGAGAAATCTCTTTCAAAGGTTTTCTCGGGCCAAGATCTAATACGATAGTAAACAATTCTCAGTTTAGGTTAATGGGAGGATTCTTGCTCATTGTGTTTGCTCAGACAAGTCTGGGGAAATTTTAATTCTCTCTTTTGTAAAGATAGGTGATAGGGACATGGATGCCTATTTGACCAGGATTTGGGTGATCCAAGTCACATACTCCAAGACTCTCATCTTTATATAATCCACCTCCCATTGTGTTAATCAGAGTTGATTGGCACCCTTCTGGAACACCTACTCTTTAAAGTGCATATAAACTGTGATTCCCCCATCATGGGGGATCTTTGGCCTAAGAAAGATGGCCAAATGACCATCTTTTTGTTAATAATGTATTGGTCTTGTTAATAAAATGATTAAGTTATCCAGAAGCTATGTCTCCCAGAATTTTTTAATCATCACAGTGTAAATGGGGAATATTTAACAAAACAAGTAAAAATACAATAAAAGGTAGAAAATATTGCATTTTAGAACAAAATCAATATGCTGCCACAGAGATCCTTATGTAGGGATTAGCGATCCTCATTTCTATTTGAGTTTGAGGCCACTGGCTTAGAGAAGTAAGAGGTGAAGTTATTTGTCCATTGTTACAAAGTCAGTATGTAGGGCAGGAAGTGAATACAAATATTTCTGACTCTAAGACCAGCTCTCTATACCATCCCATCATACTGCCTTTCTTACTATTGTCTAATTTTCTGCTTCTAAAATGTGATAGGCTGGGGAACAAGATATTTGATTTAATTCAACAAGCTTTATTAAGTGCATACAATGTGCAAGACATTATGCTGATGGAATTGTGTTTAAAACAAGAATAGTCTGAGTGAGGACCTAGGGGATTTTCCTATGAATAAAATACATGAGTTTTAGAACATGTTTCTGCAACATCTGTTTGAGCCCTTACCATATTTACCCTTTCCCTTAAGTCCTTTTTGTAAATCAGGCCTGAACTTTATTTATTGACTTTGATCCCCAAGAATTAACCTTTTCCTACTTTCCTGCTACAGACTTAGGCTTTTCTTGCGGACTCTGATTGTGACTTTTTCTGAATGACCCAATTATTTCATTTATTTTGCCTGTTGGGATCTCATTTGGATGGTTGAAGTGGCTATATAAGTGATCCCTAGATAAATGGGAGGTTATTATAAAATATTATAAAATAATATTAGAGATAAACTATTGCCTTTGCCGAGTTCATATTTTAATTTGAATTGTTTTCTCTCAGCAATAGGTCATCTATATGATATCCAAATAATTGATTGGCTAGGAGTAGATGGCCTCAAGTTCCTTACATTTCTGAGATTTTGGTTAATTTGGTCAGCTAACCATCCAAGCAGCTATTAATGGGGCAGTATCCCCTCAATACAAAACTGACTGATTTCTTTAAAAAAATGACATCTCTTCTATGTTCAGGATGATAGACCTTAGAATAGAGGAAGTAAGAGACTGCTTCTGTATTGGGGAAAGGGCTAAGGAGCAACTTTGGATACTACCAATAAGGTACATCACTAAGTTCATATAACACAACTTAGCCAGCAATACAAAGTAGGTCTTTGGGGCTTTATGGGATTATTATCTTTGCTTTGATTTCCTAGAAAGGGAAACAGAGCTCTCTATTGTGATTCTCTTATCTTCTTGAAGATGGAGACATATGGAGAATAGTGACTCCTCTTCCCTGTAGGTAGTACTCTTCTAGTGGATAGAAGAGTGACATTCCTTTTATTTCTTGTCCTCTGGATTTTCTAGGAGTTGGAAAGTTCCCTTGGCCTAGGAGAGGTATTGATTTCCATCCTTTTTAAAGGAATATTCATATGTCATACATTTAAGATAATTGTTTTTATAATCTAGACCTATGAATTTCACCTTGAACTCTCAAGGTCAAAATTCCCTCCACTGTTGCATATGGTGTCTGTGCAATTTATGTCTTAGATTATCTTCTGATTCATTCATTAAGAGTTTGAGTGGTCCATGGTCACTTGGCTTATATATGGCAGAGGCAGGAGCTGACCCAAGTCTTCCTAACTCCAGTTCCCACTCTTTATTTAGTACTCCATGCTGCTTTTGTGCAAGGTTACTGTTAAGAATTCTGTTTTCATTATTTTGATAGATTTGCATGTTTGTAACTAAGCTAGGAATCTCCTTGATAGTCCAAGTAGGTCAGCATTTATCCTAGATTTATATGTTCATTATTGAATTAAAAAATTTCTCCTCAGTCTTCATATTCACCTGGAAAGGCCTATACAAACTGATGCTAAGTGAGAAGAGCAGAACAAGGAAAACTTTGTACACAATCACAGACACATTGTATGTGTGACGACCAACATTGATAAACTGAACTCTTCTCAGCAACGCACAGTTACAACTCTACAAGTCTCAGGATGGAAGGAGATGTCTACATTCAGAGAAAGATCTAGAAAGACCAGAGTTTAAATGGAGACTGAAGCAATACATGCTATCATTCTTTTTCATGTTTGGTTTTCTTTCTTTTTTCCCATTGTTCACTCCATTGGTTACAATCCTTCCATATAACCAGACTATTGTACAATGTGAAAGTATTTGCAGATCCTATACTCGACTGCGTGCTGTCATTGGAGAGGGGAGGAGAAGGGGCAGGGGAGAAAAATCTGAAACTCAAGAGATTGTGGAACTGAATCTTGTAAACTAAAAGTAAATACACAAGTCGATGGAAAAAAGAATTAATAAAAATTGGAAAAAATAAAACTCACAGATAAGTTTCTTCCTAGTTAAAAAACAAAAAAAAATCCCCCAAAACAAAAAAAACCCCAAATTTCTCCTTTGTTCCAAGTGCTTCATAGTTACACACACACATGCAAAAAATATATATGCATTTGTATATTTGTATATGTATATGTAATATATTATAAATATATGTATACAAATGTATATGCATACATGAATGTATCTATGTATGAATATGAATATATGTATGTATATATGAAATGTATCTGTGCGTGTACATACATTAACATGTACGCATACATATATTTTTTTCCTTTGAGCCAAATTGTGTCATCATTTTGTGGGCCTAATCTTCAAGGTATTCTAATGTCTGATGCTTAGAAGGTCTAAAGAGTACTGCCCTCAATGTATTTGGGATATAGCAGGCTCTGTAATATTAAAGGTGCCACAATCCTCATCCTGGTCTTGTCACATACTTAAGAATGCTCTACTCTAATCAAGGTGTGGAAAAGTGTTCTCTTGGAAAACGATGTCCCTTGTTGCTCCTCTTCTCTCTTCACTAATGCCTGCATCTCCCCGATTACAGAGATAGCTTCCCCCAGAAATGACATTTGGTGGGAATGCTGGTCTCGTTAAGGGGACATGGCCATTGCCACCAAGTCTGTGTGTTTTGAGGTGACATCTCAAAACAAGTTATGGAAAGGCTACTCATCAAGAGGAATGCTTCCTATGCTTGTGAATATGGATTTTTTTCTTTTATGTTCTTTACTGATTTTACTCACAGAACGTTCCATGACATTAATGAATATCTTGTGTACCAAAGGTCCAATTCCCGCCTCATTCTTTATTCTTCTGGAATCGTTCAGAGAAGGATATGTGAGAGGGTCAGAGAGGTTCACTGCCCAAATGTTCCACTGGAAGGGCCTGGTAGAACCAGATGTGAAATGGACCTCCCCAGAGTGAAGAGTATGCAATTGAGGAGAGCCATAGCACATATTTGAGGCTAGAGTTTTTTCTTAAGTAGCTTTAGGTTTGCCATGATGTGATATTCCACATCCAAGTCAAAAAGTCTGTTGGGATTACATGTCAAAACATGCATGCTATCATTTCTGCTTTTGAAAGAGCATCTTTGAAGTAGAAAGCAGCCCTCAGTAGGCTAATGAGTCCCAGCACAGGAACTGGGCACTGCTTACTGTAGTGTGAGCTGTTTTAGAAAGAAAATTCCAATGATTTGAATTCAGGTATCATGCAAAATTCCAGCCAGAGTTCAAACACTTGCTTAAGTCTTTACAACAAAAGATTCAAGGTGTATTATATATCTCCATCAAGTCAGAGCAAGTTCATTTCCACGATGAGAAATGTCCACAGGGAGTTAATACTATAAAATTCACAATCCCACCAAGAGTTTCATTGCTGTTCAGTCATTACAGTCATGTCTGACTACTCGTGACCACATCTGGGATTTTCTTGGCAAAGATAGTGGAGTAGTTTGCCATTTTCTTCTCCAGCTCATTTTACAGATGAGGAAACTGAGGCAAACAGGGTTAAGCACTCTTTCCAGAGTCAGAGTCACACAGCTAGTAAATATCAGAGGTTGGATCAACAGTAAATAAACTCAGAAGGACACATTAAGATAATACTCAGCCACTCCTACAAATAGATTGCAACAAAAAACAAAAAGAAACCCTAAAAAAATGAACTGAAATAAAAAAGAACCATTTTGAAATCTGCCAAGACCTGAGACACATTAAAAAAAGTTTATTAGTCATCACTGGGCCAAAATACAAATAAGTTCTTTTTAGAAGAATCCAAAAATCTTTATGCTCTAGGTCTGTAGAAACATAAAACCCTGCTTGAGAATTTTTTAAGCAATCTTCTAATTAATCACAGGATTTTATAGCCTCTCACAAGCTGTAAGTTAAACTTTAACAAGGCAGGGCCGAAGGAAGTCCTGGTGCACTGAGCATGGCGGGGTCAACCAAAGCAGACCTTTCTGTCAAGCAGCTGCTACAGACAGAATGGGCTATGAATCTAGATGGTGGCACTTCAGTTCTTACACTGATGAAAAGGGGGAGGTGAAACATGCAAATAGCCTAGAAATGGATGGGAAAGCAATCTGCAAGCAAAATATTTCTCCAGGGCTTGAAAAAAATACACGGCAGGCAATGCAGTATGGCGAGAAAAGCCCCGGCTTTGGAGTCAAGGAGCCTTAGTTCAAATCCCATTTCTGACCCTTAATACTCGGTGTGACCATGAGTAAGTAACAACCTCCCTGGGTCTCAGTATCCTCATCTGGAAAATGAAAGGATTCGATCAGTTGCACACCAAGGTTCCTTAAAAATAGATTTATAATTATATGCACATTTTCCCTTTGTGATCTTTGTGAAACTAATGCTATGTGGTCATTATGTGATCTTTTATAGTATGTGCTCCTACTCAGAAATTTTCTTTAAGAGAAGCGAGCCAAGAACTACAGATGCTATTCCTAGTTAATTTTTTTCGGTTAACACTAATACTTAAACAATGTTAAATATTTAGAGGTATTTTGTTTACTTGCTTCCCTTTCTTTAACATATACATAAACTCTGAAATAAAATAAAATCTGAGAAGAGAGGTTGATTGATAGAACAGGATAAGTAGCTAGGACACGCACATATATGTAGAAATACACACATACATATATACACACAGACACATGTTATTACACATATCACGTATATATATTTTAAGTACATACATATATACATATATATGTGTATGTATGTATATGTGTGTATATATACATGTGTATGTATATATACATGTACACACACAAATATACGCACACAAACACACAGATTACCCAAATAACACAAATCCCCCTACACACAAATAAACCACCAATAGAGAAACTAGAAACTAGCTGAGACAAGCTGACATCTGGCTACTTTAAACAAAGATGCAAATGGTTGTTTATTCCGTCCATTTGTATTTGTCTTGTGGCATTATAAGATCCGAATACGGGAAGAAATTCCTTTGTTGTCAATGACTTAGTTGGGAAATATGACCGTGACATTGCTGCCTCTTTTTCCATTTTTCTAAAAATGAATTCTCAGTAAGTATTTTCACCTACCTCAGAAAACAAGGGTGCAGCAGGTACAGCTTGTTTCTTTCCTTTTGGAGGCGGGTGTGGAGGAGGTGCATTGATCTGTAAGCCAAGCAAAAGTATAGAGAATGAGTAGGAAGTGTGGACCAAAAGAAGGACCTGCTTCTTATATTCAGAGGCCTGAACAACTGACTACAACCAAAAGGTTTTTTGCTTTATCATTCCTGCTTTTTGGTATCTCCCAATGGTCCAAGCAATTCAGAGAAGGAAACTGATTCTGGAATATTTGTGTGGCGTAGCGTTGTCTTGACAGGTTGTGTGAATTCCCAAAAAACAACATTGCAAAAGGACGGTGGCAGTGATTTACTGTGGGGCATCGAGATTTCTAGGCAGAATATGGAAGGGTCTTCCTGGTGCGCCAGAGGAAGAGAAGCCAGTGGGCCCTCTCAGCAATGAGTCCAGCCTCTTTGCTCAAAAAACAAACAAACAAACAAACAAACAAAGCTCAGCAATTGTCCAGAACTTGCTGGAAGCCATTGAAGGCTATGAAGCATTCACACACTAGTGTTAGATGGGGGAGGTGGTCCTCCTTCTCAACCTTAGACTGCAGTCACAGAATGTAGTCACAAATGATGAGGTTTTAATGTGTTAACAAGGTGTCACATGCTGTGATCCCTTTATGAGATGCGAACACTTCTATGAGTCCAGAAGGGAACAAATGATTCACTGAGCAAACAAATTAGCCCCACCCTCGGGGACTTTAAATAGCTAAACCCTGGATGAATTTCAACAGTGTAAAAGTGGGAGAGATTACTAGCCATGTGCTGCCTGTCTCTTTCTCATTATCCTCCATCTCCATTTGCCATGTTAACATTGAAGAGAAGCTTCCAACAGGACCAATGAGTTTGTTGATTTGTAGGGGCTAGAGTTTTTTCCATTTCCTGACTCAATGCTTGGTTTATTAAAAGAATTCACAAAATTGAATTTGAAAATGAATGACCAAATTAAGCCTACTGAGAGAAAGAACTTACTGTTTCTCCCTTCTGTTTTATTATTCTACGTGGTGGGAAATGATTATTTAGTTCATTATTTAGTGTTTTTCTGGTTATTTTGAATTTTGATGACAAAATTATTGTTTCTGGTTTTTTTAATGGTGGCTTTCTATATAGAGACAAGTTTTAATTGTGCCCTGAGTTGGTATTTTCATAATAGTGTGTGATATGTGAGGAGGATAGACTGTGGATAATTGATTACATCATATTCAACTGTCTGGGAAATCTTTCCTGCCTGCCTTGTGATCAAAAGAATCACCTAGAGGCTCAGAACTTCTTTTTTTTTTTTTTTTTTTAAATTTCCTGACTTTACAGGAAGAAAATCTAGATGGAGCTGGAACCCTTATGCTGGATGAAAACCCTCATGAGTTAATCTTATTATCTTCAAGTAGATATACCACTCTTCACCAGGAATTTTGGGATTTTATGCATTCTTTGAAGTTCAAGAAGGGGAAGGGGAAATAAGGCAGTGGATAGAGTGCTGAGCATGGGCTCAGGAAGATCTGAACTCAAATCCAGCCTTAGACATTTACTAGATGTGTGACCCTGGACAAGTCACTTAACTTCTGTTTGCCTCAATGTCTTCATCTGTAAATAATAACATCTTCATAGAGTTATGAAGATAAAATGAGAAAATAATTGTAAAGTAATTGACTTAGTGGTGCCTGACACAAAATAAGTGCTACATGAATTATTACTATTACTGTTATTATATATTATTAATTATTATTATTATTATTACTATTACTGTTGTTGTTATATTAAATTCAAATATCATAATTTGTTCAGTCATTCAGCAATGGATGGACACCCACTTTATTTCCAGTTCTTTGCCAAAACAAAAAATGCTGCTAAAATGTGCTTGTGCTTATGGACCTTCTTCTTCCTCTTTCCTTCATCTTTCTACTTTACCTACAGTCTGTACTGCCCCTATCTGGATTGATCGTCCCAAGTCAAGGGTCTCCAGCCTTGCAGCTACATTATTGATGACTCTTATGCCTTTGCAGAAAACTGAAAATGCAAAAGAGTGTATATACTCTTTAAGGTAACTTAAGAAAGAAGACCTATTTGCCTCTGATATCCTCCTAAGTGCCTTGTGTGCCAAAGAATGTGTCAGCAAAGGTTCCCCAGATAAGAAGTCTAGCTGCTTTTATCTTGTAGTAAATAGCGCTATTTGTACCATCACCTTCTTTCTGACTCTAATGAGGTTCTTCTGGTACATGCCTAGTCTATCACTGACACCCAAAATTATGTGTTTCATGGTGGGCATGGAGGTACCCATTTGGGAGACTGCAGGGACCTGCTTCTAAGAGAAGACATCCTGTATTGTTATGCCATGTGGGTTTGAATAGACTCTTTCCATTGGCAGAAGAGCCAGAACTAGTTATGTTTTTAAAAATACTAGACTAGAACAATCTTGCTCTCTCCTTCTGGCAGTGTCCAAGGCAACATCCCTCACTATTTTCCCATGGCTGAGAGAATTGTAATTGGCATTTTGCTCTGCTACATTGTCCTTCTAATTCTAGGCACCACCAGCAGAAATCTCTGGACCTGGTAGCTTGCACCATAGTGACTTTTGAGGCAGGATTCTGGGCTGGATATTGTTGGTTGCCCAGCAGTGAGAATCCCTGAGAGGCTAGGGTGCTAGGAAACAATCCTGGGGAGCTTTGGGCTTTGGACTTGGTGGGATCATGCGATATACAGACTGAGTTAATCTGTCATCCTCATCCCTTTTCCTCTCTAGAAATTGAGGTAGTATTAAGGGGGATTACATCTTACAGGTATTGAAAGGGGTATTAGTATGTGTTCTTGTTAAACCTTTGAAGTAAATCTTCCTTTGTAAAAGCTAATGTAATTGTTCAGTAGTTCAATCTAACTGGGATGTAGGACATCCCTAAAACTGGGAGAACACAAGAGGTAGAGGTTAGGGTCAATAGCCAAGGGACTAGGCAATTCCAATGGCTATTAGGCAGTAGGGGCCTGGGCAGTCTCTGTTATACTGCAGTTATGAGCTATGTGTATTTTCTTCCACAATCTATGGCCATATGTCTTAAAACAAAAATAAATCCTATGAATAATAATAGCCCTAATTTCCAGAATACACACACACACACACACACACACACATATGTACTATTCAGTTTCAATGTTCCTGTCCTTTCTCTCCAATAATTGTCATTTTTTTCTCCTCTCCTGCCCCATTTTTTACAAATTTGATGAATGTGAGGTAGGATCTCAGAGTTGTTTTAAGTTGTATTTCTCTTAGAATTACTAATTTGAAGCAATTTTAATATGGCTGTTGGTGGATTGCCTTTCTTCTTTTGGAAATTGCCTGTTCATATCCTTTCACTATCTTTTGGTGAGTAGTGTGGAAATTTCTTAATTGGATACAAACAAAATTGTCCTTTTTATATTTTATGATCCTCTCTAAATTCCTTATTTCATCAAAACATTCCACTACCCATAGGTATGAAAGTTATCACCTTCTCTTATCATATAATTTAGTCATAATATGCCCTTTTATATATAGGTCATGTATCTATTTGTAACTTATTGGGGTATATTATATCACCCGACTATCTAAATTTAATTGCTTTCATACTACTTCTAAGATTTCTCACCAGTTTTTGTTGAATAGTGAGTCTTTACCTTGTTATTTGAAATTTGCCTCTTTGAATTAAAAAAATTCTTTTTTATCTTTTTGGGTCATGACTTTTTGATGGGTTTATTTTCTAATTACATTTTGGCTAAAATTCGTCAGCTTGGTTTTGTATTCTTTTATTGCCAAAAGCGTTTTGAGATGCACATTTTCCTCTAAAGACCACTTGGGCTACATTGTAAAAGTTCTGGCATGTTGTTTCATTGCTGTTGTTTTCTTCAAAGAAATTACCTGTTATTTCTATAATTTGCTCTTCGACTCAACCATATGTTCCTCAGTATTAAAGTGTTTGGTTTCTATAAGGCCATTATGAACAATTATTTTTTATTGCATTGTTTTATATTATAATGTGAGTCACTAGAGGACTGAGATAATATTTTAAAAACGTCTTTGACTCCCTAATGCTTAGCACAAAACCTGACTTACAAGGCTTAATAAATATGGACTAACTATAAAGGATGAGCTTACTATTTCTGTTTTTCTGTTTTTCTGCTTTTATTTATGAGGGTTTTATGCCCTTATACACAGATACATTTTGGTAAAGGTGTCATTTAGAGCTAAGAAAAAATATATAGTCCTTTCTGTTTCCATTTAGTAACTGCCAGAGGTCAAATTATCACTAAAATAAAAACAATTCTATTTAGGTTTATAGCTTCTTGATTTTTTCCCTCATATTTATATCACTTTAAAAGGAAAACAGAGGTTCCCAATTATTATAGCTTTGCCATCTTTTCCTCCCTGTATTTTGATTATCTTTTTCTGAAACTATATATTACACCATTTGATGTATTTATATTAGGTATTGATATTATTTCACTATCTGTGGTGCCTCAAAGCATAGTGTAGTTTCCCTGCTTATTTCTTTTATTTTAAAAAATCATTTATTTATTTTTATTTTTCAACATTCATTTCCACAAGATTTTGAATTACAGATTTTCTCCCCATCTTTCCCCTATTACTACCCTAAGATATAAAGCCTACTGAATACCCCTTACCCCAGTCTGCTCTCTCTTATATCCTCCCCCATCACCCCACTAACTTTCTAGTAGGGCAAGATGGATTTCTATACCCCAATGCCTGTATACCTTATTTCCCAGTTGCATGTAAAAAACAATTTTTTAAACATTAGTTTTTAAAACTTTGATTTCCAGACTCTTTCTCTTCTTCCCTCCTCACCTATCACTACTGGGAAGACAAGCAATTTAACATAGGTTGTACATGTTAGTTACAAAAAACATTTCTGTAGTAGTTATATTGTGAAAAACTAACTGTATTTCCCTCCATCCTATCCTGCTCCCCACTTATTCTACTTTCTACTTTGACCCTGTTCCTTTTCAAAAGTGTTTGCTTCTAAATACCCTCTGTCCCAATCTGTCCTCCTTTCTATCATACCCCCTCTTAACCCTTCCTACCTACTTTCCTGTAGGGTAAGATACCCACTTGAGTGTGTTATTCCCTCCTTAAGCCAAATTCAGTGAAAATAAGGTTGACCCATTCCCTTTTACCTTCCTGTTCTTCCCCTTCATTGTAACAGTTTTCTCTTGCCTCTTTTATTTGAGATAATTTACCTTATTCTATTTCTCCCTTTCTCCTTCTCCCATTATATTCCTCTCTCACGTCTTAATTTTACTTTTTAGATATCATCCCTTCTTATTCAGCTGATCCTGTGCCCTCTGTCTATGTATATATGTACACACATACACATACATATTTATACACACATACACCCTCCTATACATACGTATATATGTATGTATACATACACACACATATATTCCCTTCAACTATTCTCATACTGAAAAAAGTATAAAGAGTTACAATTCTCATTTTTTCCATGTAGGAATGTAAATAGTTCAACTTTAATAAGTTCCTTATGATTTCTTTTTTCTGTTTACCTTTTTATGTTTCTCTTGCTTCTCGTATTTGAAAGTCAAAGTCAAATTTTCTGTTCAGTTCTGTTTTTTTTCAACAAGAATACTTGAAAGTCTTCTATTTCATCAAATGACAATATTTTCCCCTGAATCATTATACTCAGTTTTGCTGGGTAGGTGATTCCTGATTTTAATCCTCGCTCCTTTGACCTCCAGAACATCATATTCCAAACCCTTCAATCTCTTAAGGTAGAAGCTTCTAGATCTTGTGTTATCTTGATTGTATTTCCCCAATACTCAAATTATTCCTTCCTGATAGCTTATAATATTATCTCCTTGACCTGGGAACTCTGGAATTCGGCTATGATATTCCTAGGAGTTTTTTGGGGGGATCTTTTTCAAAGGGTGATTAGTGAATCCTTTCAAGTTCTATTTTGCCCTCTGGTTCTAGAATATCAGGACAATTTTCTTTTTTTTTTTCTCTACCTCACTGAATGACCATATTTTCCCCTGGAACATTATACTCAGTTTTGCTGGGTAGGTGACTCTTGGTTTTAATCCCAGCTCTCTTGCTCTCTGGAATATCATATTCCAGGCCGTTCTATCCCTCAGTGTAGAAGCTGCCAGAT
>CM053593.1:351958138-351981751 GCA_028646575.1 Pseudocheirus occidentalis
GATAGCACACTCAATTTGAAAAGCTCCCCCCCCCCCCACCGCCTGAACTTTTGCAAGGAAAGGCTCAATGTCCTCAGCATTCTTCCTTTAACTGTCTTTTCATGTACAGTGAGTCTGAAGAACCCAGTCAGCGGCTTCGCTGGCTAGGCTGGCCGTCTGCATTGTGAAATCTGGAATGACCACAACAGAAATAAGGACCCCTTTCCCGCTTCTAACTCAAGCAGTTCTTCCTCTTTCTTCCTCCACTCTCCCTCCCTTCCTCAGAATTTGCCGAGCGAATGTTCCTTTCTGGGCCATAAAACTCTCATAGCAATTTGTGGGTGGTGAAGGATGCGTCCCTTAGGTTGAGTATTTAGTTCGATCGATTTGTCTTCCTCCCTCTCTACTGTTGGATTAGGACTATGAGTTCGGCTTTCAGATCGGAAATCGACAGTTTGGAGATTCGATTGGGGGTGGGGTTAAAGGTGAGGGGTGGGGAGGCATTGCGAAGCGTTCGTTAATGTTTCTCATGAACAACTCTACACTAAGGCCCAGGCCTTACTTAGTTTGGGCCTGGTCCCTCTGCCCAAACTCGTCGACACAGAAACACGCAACCCACCCTGCACTCATGCCCCATGGTCCACGGGATGTCTGTAAAGTCGCAGTACCCCAAAGTCGGATTGAGGAAGAGCACTAGAGTTAGAATGAGCCCTAAAGACCCATCTAGTTCAACTCCCTTCAGTTTTCATATTAGGAAATATAAACTGATGGTTCTGAAAGAGAGCTTGTATCTGTTCTACACTGGACAGTGGATTACTCATACAACTGCTATGCAAGACACCCCAAAGTATGGAACAGAGAAATCAGTATGGTCTACTTCATAACCCTAGTGTGTGTGTCTCCTGGAATGAGCACTTGGACTGTATGTGCTGTTGTGAACCGAGATTCCTCTTCAGTTGATCCCCCTTCCTTCCAAATCTCCTTCTCTCTCTGGGACTCAGTTTCAATCTCTGTCAAATGAAGGCGTTGAACTAAGTGGTCTCTAAGTTGCTTCCTGCTCTAACAGTCCATGTTGGTTCCTTCTAACAGTGTTCAATACTGAATCGACATTCCAAATATAGAGGGAAGATTCTGAGGGTTCGATCAGCCCTTGGGAAACGAGGTGGTGCTTTCGTTTAGTGCCAGTTTAGATCCCTTGAATGGTTTGCATCTACGTTTCCTTCCCTCGACTTTCTTATAAAGCCTATGCACCGAGAATGAAAAGCAGAGAATGGAGAGCCGCGTTTCGTTTCCCGTGGTCTCTGGAAAAGTTAACTTGGACTGGGGAAGAAAACTTTTTAATGCAAAGGGGTATCAATCTGTTATCTCTGAGCTATTCCCGCAAACTTGGAAAGCGAACCAGACTCGAAGGGTTGTTCTATGCCTGCAGGATCCACGCTTAGAGGAGGACTGAACACAAACCTACCAAGGGACACAGAAAACCTATCAGAAACGTTGACTGGCTGGAGTCCAGTTAGATTGAGCTGAACTGAATTGAATTATTCAGAGAGAACAGAATTGAATTATCAGAATGAAAAAAAAAATACGTCTTCACAGAAAGAATACCAAATAGCCACGGGCTGAACTTGTCTCTCCTTCGGGCTGTGTGTCATTTTGTTTTCCCTGGTCTTCTCCCTGTGTTAGTTTTGGCCCCATAGGGGAGAAAGAGAACTGCCCCATAGGGGAGAGAGAGAACTGCCTGAGAATGTTGTCTGTGACCGGCTGCTCTGGGCTTCTCCATAAAGCCTTGATCAAATTCAAGTCTGACTAAGGAATTTTACAGGATAGGGAAAATAAGATTAATTTCTCTGTTCCATGCTTTGTTGTTGTATCTTGCATATTTTGAACCGTGAACAGTCCCTTTCAGAGTTCTCTGCCTTTGTTCCCTTTCTTTGGATTTATTTTTTGTCCAGAGAAATACTCCTAGGGACTGTGACAGCATTCAGCACCTGTTTTAGTAGGTAGGTTTCTAAAAGGCAGGTTTGGGCCTACTAGGTTAGAGCTAAAGATAGACCTGGCGCTAAAGTCAGTCAATTGTGGACAGCCAATAGTAAAGTCATGAATTATGGTCATGTTTACACTTCTATTGTAAACTAAAAACATCTGTGTCTTTAATCTTCAGTCTCTTCCCTTGACTACAAGCAGAAAAGAAAAAGGTGATATAAACTGTACAGGATTTCCCCACGTGTTTGTCAACTACAAACCCTCACACCCCCTAGTTGGACTCCCTAGTGAGTTACAGACTCACAGCCCTCTGGAAGCCCGAGTCTTCTCCAGGCTGCTCAGTAGAACTGCACATTAAGTTATAGGCTGACAGTCACTTACTAAGAGTGACCTTAGGCAAGCCTCTAGGCTACATGGGCCTTATTTGCTTCATCTGTAAAATCATGGGGTTGGAATAAATACTGTTTGAGGTCTATATAGCCACCAGTCCTATATTTGCTAAGCTAGTTCCTTTTAACTGACTCTACCCTCTACTGGGTCTTTATGTGATGCAAATCTTCACAGGGTGACCATTGTATCATAAATAGTAGGCGTGTATGAAGAATATATACACACAAATGTAATATTACTGTCAGGGCAGGGAACACCTCTGAAAGATGTGGCTGGGGTAGAAGTTCAAGTAATCTGTTCTGCTGCCCCCACAGTGAGGCAAATTCCCCACTGTTCTCTGTCCTACCTACAGGCCAGTCCCACTGTGCTTCTGCGACCTAGAGAGCCCTTAACCAGTGTGGAAGGACACCCTTACACATATGCACACACATAAACCGCCCACCTCCCCTACTAGGGCCAAAAGCTAGCATAATCTGCACAGAAGATCTAGCCTTTAGTCCTTAGTCCTCAGCTCCATGTCCTTTTCTGACTTTCTTTCCTCTGCCTAGCTAGGTATTTTCTAATTAACTGCAGGGGCTCTGTTGAAGGATCTTCAACTCTGTTACTAGAAGAGGCCAGAATTCTCCTTCCGGGGATCTTTCCTCTTCCTCATTCTCTCTTCATTCTGGATCTGGAGTCCTCGGGTTGGAGAAGGGGCAAGGGAAGGTGTTTCTTTCCAACAAATATGGAGGAATCTGCCGCCCAGGCTGCTGTAGAGAAAAACTGAAGGGGCAAAAATCAAGCTGGGAATTAGCCGGGTCGGAGGGAGGAAGAGAGTTTTCAAGGTGTCACAGAAATGGATCCCGTCGGGCTAAATAAAAAATAAACCCTGGTGTTAAAGGTAGTCGTAAGGACTGCTTTCACTTCTCTCTCTTCCCCTTTCCCTCCTCTTCCCCTTCCCAGGCTCCCTGCAGGTAACCACATCTCTTCAGCTAATGAGCTTGCAACCTTAAAAAGAGCAGCCCCTGTGCCAGAGGCCAAGGGCCCCCTGCAGTGAGTTCGGAGTCATGACCCCGCACTTTGTGCCTAATTCTGCTGGCCGATTTTAGTACAAGTAGCTTGGAGTTTGTGGAAAGGCGACCAACCTTTCAGAAGACCCGTATGGAAGTCCCTATTCGTTGGATACCTCCGTGAACAATCTTCCCAAGGTTTGGTTTCCTCAGCTGTTAAATAAAAGATACTAACATTTATTCCACAGAATTTTTGGAAAAGATGCCGTTGGTAAGCGGCTTAAAGCTTTGCGTAAGACATGAGTAATGATGGGTGAATCCAAGACGTGTACATGTGAAAGGTACTTTTGTGAATGACTACCTCGGAAGTGTTCTTCATCTAGTTGAGAGAATGGAAAATTCAACTTAGTATCGGAGCATGCTTTGAGGGTGAACAGTCCTCTTTCCTACTAAAGGATGAGAGGATACAGCAGAGACAAAATCCTAGAGCAACCTGCCAGGTCCTTCCCGCCTAGCTACCTCCTTGAGGTTCTCTGGGGAAAGATTTACCAGGCGGCCTTAACAAAACTAAACGGCTAGAGAGTTTAGAACAGCGCTGTGGTATTTACTCAGCTTCTCCCCCTTCCCTGTTCATTCCCCACAGCGTGATATACAGCCCAGAAACCGAAAATGCGGAGCAGGAGACCCTGAAATCCATGGAATAAGTGGGGTCGTTAATCACCTCGCTGAAACAGGCCAGGCTTGGCATGGGGAAGAAGGAGAAGGAGGTAGGGGTTGGGGGTGGGGGGAGAGAAGAACAGGAAGAATGTGCACGTGCGCGTGCAGGTGTGAACCTGGACTGTGTGCACTGTGTGTGGAAGTGTGTAGAGGATGGAAGGGTTTGTATGCTTATTTGGCCTGTTCCTTGACCCGAGTCTTTTCAGAAAAATACGTTCCCAAAGCTGGAAGGGATTTGGGAAGGAGAACCAGCACTTCCGTCCCCTTATTAAAAGCTGGAACTGTTTTCCCTGGGCACAAGAGAGGGAAAGAGGGCATAGTTACAGAGTACCAGAATTCTACCATAGATCCAGAATCCTACCAGAGCTCCAGAATCCTGCTAGAAATTCTAGGGCCCTCCTCAATCTTAGGTAGGGATACTCTAAAGCAGATGTGCACGCTGGGCAGGTGAGACCCTGGTGGAGCGATTCAGTAAGGACTCAGCTAGTGTTCTGTGGCACTGGGGTAAGGGCTGGGGGTGAGAGAGGTCAGCTCAATCTTAGCCACAGGGAGAGAGGTATCTCAGGGTCCATAGCACACTAGGTACAGGGAAAACACAGTCAATGCATAGAGAACTCGAGTTTTTATTAGGGACAAGTGTTTCTCCTAATGGAAAGCAGGATCTCTACTTTTAAATATCCTTCGACACCCCTCCCTGGAGGCCCCCCGCCCCCAGCACTTTAATTCGTACGGAATTCCCTATTGGAAGAGATGAGTAGAACTGGCTTGTTGGGCTTAGTTCGGGCCTTTCGCTTGATCAGAGTCTTGCTCTTTGCTCCGCCTGAACTGGGTGTAGCTCTGTGTCACAGAGGGCTCTGCTCTCTTCCCGCCACAGACAACCCAATTACTGACCCCGACTATTTGAGAGTACACCTCCCCCTGCCCTTCTTTGCCCTGCCCAGTACTGTCCTCCCGGGTTCTGCCTCTGGCTGCCAGGCTGGAGGCATTAGGCCCAAGGAGGCGTAGATCAGAGAGCGAAAGCCTGAACCACACCCCAACTCCTGGTGATTTCAGTCAGCCCCAGGAATTGTTTAGGGGAAAGATTTGTTTAGAAATTTTTCAAACAATGGGAAGTTCATACTTTTCCTGGACATTTTCTACAGGAGCTGAAGCTGGGCGAAGCACACAGCTGTTTCACCAAATCCGTTTCCCCCTCGATCTGTCCTCTCAGCCATAGAGAGGGAAGGGGAGCGTCTAAATTGCACTTTCCACTTTAGCCAGAGAACGCGGAAACTTCTCCCGCCACCTCTCCTGCTGCCTGGGTGAGGTGAGACATTCCCAGTATAATCCGGGGGACTGATGGCTAACATCGCTATTGTGGGATAGCAATGGTCGACAAAAATTTGGCAAGGATAAAGACGGTGGTAGTGGTGATGATGGTGACGGGGGTGATGATGGTGACGGTGGTGATGATGGGGAAGGAGGGGGAGAGAGAAGGGAAAAGAGAGGGAGAAGGGAAGGAGGAGAGGGGACAGCAGTTAATAGGATCTTATTCCCAGCTCATGCTCGGCTGGAAGGAGCTGGGCACGTCTGGCTTGGTCTATTGTTTCCTATTCTCCCTTGACGAGGAAGTCCTCTAATAGTTCATCAAATTACAGAATCTAAAGGAACAAATTAATATCAACAAAGTAATGGAAGGGACACTGGATCTGGCAACAGAGGACCGACCTGGGTTTAACTATTTGTTTCTGACCTTGGGCAAATCACTCCCACAACTCAGCCTCAGTTTCCTTATCTGTAAAATGAAGGGGTTAAACTATATGGCTCCAAAGTCACTTCAGGTTCTAGGTCTTCAAAGCACGGGGATGGTCGTACTTGTCCTTTCAGCGGAGCTCCTCCTTCGCTTTGTAGGCTTCAGCTCCCAGGGGCGGGCACTCAGCGGGCTTCAGTATCGAATGTGCTTGTGTGGATTTATCCGGGTTACTACTGCTTTGGAGACAGGCTTTCTGAGAAACCAAAGGAAAGAGCGGCCTTTTCTGTACATCTGTTGCTCATCTATGCATCTACTCTTTCTTGCCATCTCTGCCTAGTCTTCCCAGCCGACCACAAAGGGCTGACGCATAAACCGCTTAAAAAGTAATCCTTATCGATTGGGCTTCTTCCGGGGATGCTAACCTTAGAAGCAGGCAGACTTTACTTACATCTTACTTACTAACAAACTTACTTGCTTACAATCGCCTCTCCCAGCTCTCTCCCCGCTGAGGACGCCATAGCCTTTGGAAGGTTCCTTTCCCAGTGTAGTGGCTCCTTTTCCTCGACTTTCACTTCAGGGTTGATGCCCTTAAGGAGCTTCAACCCATCTCCTTCATCCTTCCTAGTAGGTGGCATGGAGCAAATAGTTGAGCTATTTTTTTTTTTTAGCCTTGGTCGTTTCAACTATAGAAAGATGGCGCTGGATTAGATAGTCTCTAAGGCCCTCTATAATTCCCACTCCAGTAAATAACTTCATAATTTAGATAATTGAATAAATTACATCTTAGACTAGATTCTGCCGAGACTGCTCAGTCACGTAGGACTAATTTAACCACACACACGCCTCCTTCTCCCCCCAAAGAAATCCAAATACTGAAGCTTCCGAATTATCCACATTCTTATTCTTTCCTTCATTTTACTTTGAGTTGAGTAGATCTGACCTTATCTGGTGAGCAACGGGAGGCTGGAAAAAATCCTATCTACAGTGATAAAGGTGATAAAGGTGAGTTTTGAGGATGCAAGGAGGACCTACTACTTACTATTATTGTTTTTATCGCTGTTAATACAGATGGGGGTGGAGGGGGTAGAAACTAGTTTGCTCTCTTTCTCGCTCCCTTCTGTGCCCACCTCTTCTCGCTTCACCTCTTTCTTCAGTTCACCCATTCCACAGGGCAGAAATCACCTGTCCTTTGAAGAGGTTACAGGGCTGTGGGGGACTAGAGCAAGTTTATAACAGGTTTCTTCCCTGGAGGAAAACCCACAGGCCTATTGTCTTCCTCCCAGATGCCGATCCGAAAGATTGAGAGGAGGGGAAGTTAAAATATACAGGACAAAAATTCATTGTTAGGGAACACTTTGAAGTTGTGGACAACTGTGGCTGCTTCAATTTTCCCCCTCCTCTCCTCCTCCTCCTCTCTCCCCCCTCCCCTGGGTCCTCCAGATGCACCAGAAATCCTTACTTTGATCTTGCAAAGCAGCAATTGATATTTTTTATTTATTTTTTTTTTTTGTAAAAAAGAATGATTGGACAGGGAGGAAATAATAGTAACCATGCAGGCTGGGGTACCTCGGGAATCGGTTCTCCTGGGCAGGGGGCGGAACCAGTGAGGGGCTTTCTCTCCAGCTTAATTGAGAGATCCGAGGCGAGGGTTTTCCACCCCAAAGAAATGTTTCGAGCCTGGATAGGAACATCTGCTCGGGGGCTCGTTTTACAGAAATTCTTGTTCGCAAAGGTTTTTTTCCTCTTTCCTTTTCGTCCCCCTGACAGGGCACATTGATTTGATTCAAACAAGGAAGTAAGGGTGTGTGTGTGTGTGTGTGTGTGTGTGTGTGTGTGTGTGTGTGTGTGTGTGTGTGTGTGTTGGGGTAGGGGGTTGAAATGCGAGAAAGTAAGAAAGTTTCTCAGTGCTTGGCATTTAGCGCACATATTGTCTCCTTTCGCTTCCCATCCCTTCAACCCTCCGCCCCATGCCCCGGCTCTGAGAAGAGTCTGAGAATCTGAAGAAAGAGGGCCAGAGGGAGACGTAGACGCCCTCACTTCTCCTCTCTTCTCTCTGCTTCAATAAATGATGCCCTTCTGTCTCTCCTTCTATAAAAGAGGGAAAGAGAACTAAGCTGTATGCTCAGACCAAGAAGCGATGTCAGCACGTTTCCTCCTTTCCTGGATCTCTCCCTCTGTCTGGAGCTCCGGGATTTACTGAAATAAGACAGATGTGCAACCTTCCCCGGCGCTTTTGGGATCAGTCTAATAACCCCAAATTGGATTGGGATTAGGGAGAAGATTAAAACCACATAGAGAATGATACTTATACCCCTTGCTTTCCACCGACAACCACTCCCACTCCCGGAGTCCTCCGAGTCTCCTTCAGGTGACTAACCTTTTGCCTCTCCCTTAACAGACCCTGGAAAATCCTCTAGGTGTTCGAATATGCTCAGAGGTGTCCCTTACTTGCTCTCCTCCAGACCAACTCATCACCTGGGACTCTCTTATCTTCTTACTTTTCATAAAGCCACGTTGCTTATCCTGCTCACGTAGCTCTGTCTTTTACTCTCTAGAATTAACAGAAACATCCTGATGGGGAGGCAACGCGAGAGAGACAGAGAGACAGAGACAGACAGAGAGACAAAGGAACAAGGACAGAGAGACAGAGAGCGAAAACAGGCATCATTAATGGACACACATTTCTCTACTATGAATAGAAGGATAATCTCTCAGGAAATGGGGGAGGTACTAATAAAAACTACATCAGTAGCATCAATATAGGGAACTTCATCCCAGGGAAAGCTGAGTAGGAAAAAAAAAATCAGAAGAAAAAGCTCAGAAACCTGAAAGCTCTATATTAATATGTTATTTTTCAAAGTAATATAATTATTACATCTTCATGCTATGATTGCTTTATTAAATTTCTTAGCGCAATTTGATTTTAACATATGTATGAAGATCAGCTACAGAATATTTGAAAATGATTTTTATTGAGGTGATAATCTGGGTCTTATTTCAGGTTTTTATTATTGATGCAGAATAGTTCCCTTCAGTATTCTATTTTTGAGGTATGCTGCAGAATGACTGACTTTTTACCCTATAAACCCTTTGCCAGCAGGACCCCCAATTCTCCTGCACTGACCTATTAGGAATGGCCAAAAAAAGGATGTTAAGCTGGGCTAAAGTCCTTTGTTGCCTCTTGGAAAGGACTGGGGAGTAAGTTGATTTCTTAAAAACTTTGTCTCTCTCTCTGTCTCTCTGTTTCTCTCTGTCTCTCTCTCGCCTTTGTTATTTTTACTTTCCTTTTCCCAGCTCTTCTTTTTCAAGTTCTTCCTAAATATGTGGTCCCCACAAGAGCAGCTGAACCCACCAGCCCTAGGGAGCCCTGAAAACCTCACAAGGAGTTTCAGTTTTCAAAAAACTAAATTGATCACTGAGTCTGCTCTTTTGACAGAGACAGCCTCAGCCATTGTGAGACCGGGGGACAATTTCACCCAGTAAAATGGAAGCCAAAGACAGCCAAAGAACAAGAAACCCCTTACTTGAGGAATAGGTCAGAAAACATATTCTCCAGGGCCAAAAGTATCTATGCAGACTCAATATGTATATACTCTTAAACAGCTGACAGGAACACTTACAACTTCCTTCATCTCTCCTGCTTGACCACATACATCACACACACACACACACACACACACACACACACACACACACTTTTCATTCATAGTATTCAACTTCAGGGAAAGTGAGATTAAAAGAAAAGCAAAGAAAAGTCTCAGATGGCAAGAAAGATGGAAATGGAAGACTGTAAGAGGATGCTGTGGCATTGAAAGGCTCTGAGGAAGAAGGTAAAGAAAGGTGAAATCCACATTGTAAGGTAGAGGTCTGGATCTGGAGGTAGAAAAATGACTAGAACTTGATACTGAAAGTTCTTTGAGGAAATATAAATAAGGGTTGGGTACTCATAGAACATATTAAAGAAATTCTGCACAGCCAGAAAATGTCTTGAAAAGCATTTTAATGTAATGTTTGCACTGAGTAAGCCTGCAAGTAATGCTGGATTTGCCATCAGTGCAAAGGAAAAAAAAAGCAGAAAAGCAAATGGTGCCAACATTCCACTGTGAAACCCAGTCAGGAAAAGAGGGGGGAAATGTGTGTATGGGGGGGGTGTAGATCTTGGTTTTCTCTCTCAATTTGTTTCTGTATTTTTCTATGCTTTGTCCTCCTTGCCTGGGCACCAGATCATAAGTGAAAACTACCTGGGCTCTAGCTCTGGTTTCAACACTATAACTCATTATGTAATCTTGGAGAATCACTTATCCCTTCTTTATGTTTCCTTATCTGTAAAATGAAGCAGCTAAACTAGACAAGATGACTTCTTCAATTCTGGCAAAAAACTTTAAGCCAATAAAGCTTATCTTTAGGTGTTTGAATTTTGTGTCCCTTTTTCTCAGGTACCCAATAACATGGTAAGCTTTTATTCCCCACCCTTTCCTCCTCCCCATAAACACTTTCTTGAGATCCTTTATTCATACAGAAGTGTAAGTGGTCGATAATGTATGATTTATATGATTACCACTTGGGGTGTGTGTGTGTATGTTAATTTTAAATGGATCAGAGCTCTAAACAAAAGGAATAATACTATGTACTGTGAATGAATTGTAGGGGGAAATGAAAGAAATGTATGTATTAATTCATTCAATATGCATTTATGGAATTCTTACTGTGTACTCTGCTAGGAGATGAGGAAGATATAGACAATCAGACAATGATAATTTTTATGTAGCCCTGAAAGAGTTTTCAGTATAGTAGAGGAGACAAGGAAAACACACCAAAGTTATAATAAAAGGTAGAGTGTGATAAATTCATAAGGAAGTTAGGAAGCAAGTGCTACAGTATTTCAGCAGAATGAGAGATTGTATAAAACTTTCTGAAAAGGTTGTGTTTGAACTAGACTTTAAAAGATAGATAGAAAGAGGCTGGAAATGTCATTTAAAGCTGATGAACTGATATAAATAAAGGCACAAAAAGAGTAAAAAAAAGCACGATATTTGAAAGATGCAGTTAGTTAAAGTTGGATGGGATAGTGATAAGCAGTGAGATAGCAGGATGAAAAGGTTGACTAGTCTCAGACTGCAGAAGACATTACATACCAGGTTCAGATCTTGAACTTGATTCTATAGGCAATAGAGAGTCAGTGAAGAAGAGTTACATAATCACAGCTGTACATTAAGAAAACCAGTGTGTCTCCAATGGACTGCAGAAGAGGCGGATGAGTGGGAAATAAAGTAAAATGTAGTTTTAAAGGCCAGATCAAAAATCAAACCAACAAAAAAGCTAATGAGATCTAGGCTTAGGTTGGTGACAGTAGGAATGGAGAGAACATAGATGCAAAATCTTAGGGAGGAATATTGGATAGGACTTTCATGGCATGGAGATTAAGAAACAGGACAGATCACAGAACCTCAGAATGTCAGAATTTTAAGGTGATCTAGTCCAAATGATACCTGAACAAAAAGTCAAAGGAAGATGAATTTGATGTTTCCAGCTTTATTGACTCAAAGAGGTAAAACCAGAAGATGGAGTTTGTTTGGGAAAAGAGAGGTTGAAGTTAAGTTTGCCTTGACTACTTTTGACCTTAAGCTTAAGCTACAGAAGGATTTTTAGATATAAACACATGTGGAAATAATAAGAGCTAAGAATAATGTCATTTTAACATTTACAAAATATTTTATATACATTATTGTTGAATTCTGACAACAGTTTCCTAAAGTAGATACTAAGCACAAATACTACTTTTGAGGAGGTGAATGGCCTAGTAGGTATAAACCTAATAGGGAAGACTGAAGTTCAGTTTTTAATTCCAGTATTTGTCAGTGTCATGACTATGGACAAGTCACTTAGCATACTGAATTTCAATTTCTTCATCTGTAAAATTCAAATAATGCCTTTAGAATATCTCTTATAGGGTTACTGTGAAGCTTGAATGAAAATCTCTATAAATTTTTCAGCAAACCTTATTGGACTATGTATGTGTCCATTATGATCACCATTTTACAGGTGAGAAGGCTGAACTTAAGTGACTTGCCTTTAGCCACAGAGTAGTTGTCTGAAGCAACACAATTTGAATCTGAGTCTTGCAGACTCCCTAGTCTCTTTTCTCTAGACCATAATCGTAGGCTCATAGATATAGAAATGAAAGTGACCTTAGAGGATATTTAGTCCAAGTCCTAGATTGTACAGATGAGGAACTAGCCTAAAGAGGTTAAATGACTTGCCCATGGTCTCAAAGGTAGCAGTGATTTTCCAAGTTTACTAAAGTCTTGGAGAAAATAAGGAGCTGAATTAATAGTCATTTGAATAATCTCCATATAGTCTCTTCTGTTGGGAAGCTTACAGTTGGATTGTATAGACAAAACAAAGACATATGAAACTATAATAAAAGAAGAGTAAATCGCTATGGTACTGATTATCTGCCACAGAGGAAGGCTTTTGTCACAGGGGTGTTAGACTTTAAGGTAGGGAGACTTCCATTCAAATCCTGCTTCTATTTAACTCTAGTATGAGCAGAGGCAAGTAATTTAGTTTGTCCAAAACTCAGAGTGGTAATCAAATAGGAGCTTTTGTCATTGAGTAGAGGAAAAAGAAATTGCCTAATGTCGTGGGTTCTTTTTATCGTGAGATTACTCTATCGTTAGCATTACAGATGGGTTGTTAGAAAAGTTTATGTTACATATTGCAAATGGAGAGCAACTCAAATACTACTCCAGTAATCTAGCTATTAGATGCTAGGGGTCTTTACTAGAATGGTGGGGGGAGAATTGAGAGAAAAGTGAGAATCCTGGAGAAATTTGAAACCACAGACATTGGCAACAATTTTAATATATCAAGTAAAAGAGAGGGGGAGACCAAGATTTATAGCCTGGTAGACAGAAGAAATAGTAGTGACATTGACAGAAATAGGCTAGTTGGGAATGGGAAAGTGTTAAGGAGTTAGGAGAAAGGTAATGAATTCAATTTTGCATGTGCTGACTTTTAAAGACTTCAGAATAGAGTTGTTTTGAGGTTAGTTTTAAATGTGGGGTTATAATGAAGGTTAAAAGGATTAGAGCTGGAGAAGCAGATTTGGGTATCTTCCACGTGGAGGTTATATTTGGAGCCATGATAGTAAGCGAATTAGCCAAGGAAATGAATGTAGAGAGAGAAGACACAGCTCTCGGAGTTTCTCACAGTTTGAAGGTAAAAGAAAGATAGAAGGTAACTAGGAAAGATATCAGTGTCAGCATAATTAGCTGTAGTTTCTTCAGCATTGGAAAGTTTATAAAGCACTTCACATGTGAAAGTTTATTTGCTGCTCCCAACAACTCTGTGGGGTGGGTCGTACGGGTGTCATTATCCCCATCTTACAGATGAATAAACTGAGGTTAAATGAAGTTTTCCCATGGTCACACAGTGTAAGAATCAGGATAATAAGGATAATATTATAGTCTACGTCTAGAGATTATTGTGAAGATTCCTTATCAACTAAAAAACGTGATTTATTATAACAATAGGAATCAAATGAAGGGTTTTTTTTTAAATATTGTTTGTTTTTAAGATAGCATATATTCCAAAGCTGAATAAAAATGCCATATGGACTGGAAGAGACCGAAGACGATAGATTGTAAAGGGATTCATTTAAAAGCAGGGACTTGAAAGCAGATCTTCATACTCTGGAGTCAGCATCTTTCCACTGTACCAAGACACTTTTATTTGGAAGGGCTGGGAGGGAGAGAGGAGAGCTGTCCGAATAGTGACAGGCTGAGGTGAAGATGAGGGCACATAAGGGAGCTTATTCTAAATGAAGCTCTATCAGCAGGATTTCCTGTGTTGTTAGAGGAAAAGAGAAAGTCTGGAGACTTTCCTATTTTCCTTAAAAACTCACCAAGTAATCAGTTGCCTCCTCCACCCACGTCTAAGGTCTGCCGGCCTCCAAAACCAGCCCCAAATGTGGTGGAAGTTCCGTGCACTAGGGGATGATAGCCTCCGCAACTGAAAATTACCATTCTGTTATACTTGGTGATCTTCTGCAACAAAGAAGGCATTTTATCTTGAGTTGAAATTCATGTACTCCAACTCCTATTTTAGCCAGGATCAACCTTCCTACCTTCCCTGTGAAGTCCAAAAGACTCATCTATTAACACTGAGTCCCCCTCCTCCCCCCCCCCCCAAAAATCTCCCACTTTCCTCCCATGGGCCTCTCTTCTGGATTTCACGAGAAGGAAGGTTTTCAGGTACTCTCTATTGTTCTCATTTTTTTTTTTTTTTGGTCTAGGGTAAGAATAAGGTTGGGGATTAGCCCGTTCACACTTCTCTATGCTAAAATCGGAAGTTTAGAGAGCCAAGGAGCTTGTTTGTTTTCAGGGGCAAGTTTCCAGCAATCATTATGTGTGTCTTCTCCCTCCCACGCCCCTACCTAGTCCTTATTTATAGTAATATTTCAGACCAATGTCTGTGGTAGGGCCTGAAGTACCGGACCGTTTCGCCAATGGTCACTTGTCCCATAGAGACACAGCTAGAAAGAAAACGGCGTCTGCTTGAATTTGTCAATGGACATTTATTTATTTATGTATTTTTTGGTGAGATACTTGCCCTTGGATTGGCGGAAATCTATATGAGACAGAGACAAGCAAGTAGGCAGGCAGGCAAATATACTTATAGATGCCCAGGAAAGAAACTGTTAAGATCGGATACCAACGTTTGGGGAAGGGGTATTACTATCTGTTCCTGCATTATCAGAGCTAGGTTATGTCTCGTTATGTTTTTCAATGATCTGGATGGAAAAGCAAATCTGATACGTGACTCTCCAGGTCCGCTTCCTCTTGTCGCCTGAGAGATTATCGACTCTACTCACCAAATCGAGAACAATGCACATTGGGACCTATGAAGTTGTCGGGGCTGGGATAAATCTTTTAACAAATAATTTAAATTCCGTGGTTCAAAATACCTACAATATCCTCAGGGTGGGCACCTGCCAACCAGGTGCAGATTGCAAACCCTAAGCATAAGGCTTTGGGACGTTACTTTGGCCGAAAATGTCTTGACCTGGTGGCAAAACGTCCGATGGCGGTGAGTTTGCCCATACTTAACTGATCTGCTTCTTGCAGGACAGACTGTTAGTCCTTCCTCATCGAAGCCGCCCTTTCGGAACTGGTAGGATCTGGCACATTGTCATTCCTCCTCACCACCCCACCCAAGTCTACGGAATATCAAGGTCACTTCTAAGCAGTGACTAAGCATAGAGGAACTTTCTAGGGGGGGAGGGTGAAATAAACCAGAATGGGCACTGGAGGGGAATTCACTTATATTTGAAGGAAATTCCTTTCTCTTGCATGTATTTATCTTCCTGAAAGACACTGGAAAATTTCTGAGTCGAATCTATAACAATAAGTAACATTTATATGATGCTCCAAGGCTTGCAAAACATTGTTTGTTTGTGTGTGTGTGTGTGTGTGTGTCTGTGTGTGTGTGTGGTGTGTATAAGATCTTATTTTATCCCCACCACAATCCTGTGTTGGGACACTATGGTTAACTTCATTTTACAGCTGAATGAACGGAGACTTAGGGGAATTTATTTATTTATTTAGGTCATACAGGTCATACAGCTAGTGCCTATGACGAGATTCAAACTCAGGACTTCTTGTCTCCAGGACTACACACCTAGCTGCTTCTAGTTCTATCCCTTTCTGTTGTTGTTTTAGCTGTGTCTGATTCTTCTTTATCCCATGGACCATACTGTGTTTGGGGTTTTCTTGGCAAAGATACTGTAGTTGTTCGCCATTTGGATTAAAGCAAATAGTAAGGTTAAATGACTTGCCCAGGGTCACACAGCTAATAACTGAGACTACATTTGAACTCATCTTCCTGACTCCAGGCCTAGTACTTGATCCACTGAGTCATCTCACTAATTTCTGTCTGTCATCAGGAACCATTCATTTCCTATTAGCTTTTCATGCCTCAATTACTGTTTAGTCCAACACCTGTATCTCCTCCAGCAACTTTTGGGGGCCTCTGGTACTGGAAATAAATACTGAAAACAAACAGTGGAGCTTCTATTCATGCTCTAAGAAGTGGTTTGATTTCTCTCTACTTGAAGCGTAACTGGTTTGACATGAGAGCTCCTGGGACTCATCTGGCCATGGAAAAGCTTCCCGTTTTCCATGCCCACTAGCTGGATAAGGCACTAATAGGTAATCTCTAGAACAGGAATTCTTAACTTGAGATCCATGGGTCCTTGAAGTTAGATTTTGGAAGGTACCTGAATTTGGCTGGGAAAACAATTCTTTATAATTGGTCTCCTTGGTAATTGGTTTCCTTTGAATTTTATATCACGCAAGCACACACTCATGCACACACACATATATTCTGAGAAGGGATCCAGGAAACTGATAGAGAAGTCCACAAGACACAGAAAAGTGAAGAAACACTGTTCTCGATGTGTGTTTTTGCCCAGGAATTTCAGATTTGCTTTGCCCTCGTAGGTTTTCCAGCCTACTAAGGATGGGTGGGATGTGGGAGCCCCAGAAAAAAAGTGGAGTTGGTAATAGAAGATGGCGGCTTTGTAACTACAGAGTGATTGGAAACTGTCTTTTAGCTTTTTATATCCTTCGCCCCGATTCAGACTCAGTGTGCAGCGCAGATGTGTGTGCACATCTAGGCTACCGCCATTACCCATACTGATACAGGCCCCAGGCTCCTTGATAAGGCAACTTATTGGGGGTCCAGGGACTTTTCCCTTCCTGCCCGATTTTGATCAGGTCCTCTCTGGAAGGCAAGGATCATTAGGATGCAAAAGGTGACCCAAAGCAAAAGCATACTGATTTCTTCCTCCTAAAATGAAAGCAATTCAAATAATTGTGTCTTTCACTCAGAGGTGTACCTCTCTGGATCAGCGTTTGTTGCAAAAACTCAGGTGTGCCCAGCATGCCATCGCAGGGGCACAGGGGTTCCTATGGGTACGTTTTGCTTCTGTAATGTTGTTTTATTAGGGGCAAGTGAAATACAACACCACCTGGCAAGAACTGTCATAGTAAGGTTGCAATACTTCAGGTTGATGATGAATAAGTAGGTGCAGCTTTTTGTATCTCTTAAAATTTGTCATTCATCTTCAATTCAGCACTCTTCCTTCCACTTTCTCTTTCAGAATTCTGCCTCCTCTCTCTGTCTCTGTTTCTGTCTCTGTCTCTGCCTCTGTCTCTACCCTTCCCTCCCCAGCCATTCAAACATCAGCCCTTTGCTATTTTTCTTCCTGAAGTAATGATTTTATGTAATACTTCCTCTCCATGGAAAAACAAGTACAGATGATTAACTTTAGCAAAACACCTGCAAACAGGGAGAGAAAGACTTGCTTTTCCTCGGCAGTGCATTGGGAGGGGGGAGGGGGGAATGGAAAGGAGGGTGTATGTAGAAAGTAAAGAAAATCCGAAGCTTCTTTAAAGCCCTGGATCCTCCCAGGAACTCTTTGCGGCGACCTCAATTTCCCCTTTTCCTTTACTGCCCTTTCCTCACACTGCCCGTGGGGTGGGAGGGGAGGAAGAAAGGGTTTTGCGGTTGTCTTGCTGGGCGCCTCCCTCCCTTTCTATCCCGGATTCCCAGTTCCCTTGGGTTTTGGGGAAAGCTCCAGGGTTGCGCTGGCCTTGATGGCTGCTTCCATTTCCACATTCATTGCCCGTGTTGACCAACTCCCGCTACGGACTGGGTGTCTCTTCAGCCCGCCAGCCTGTCGTCCCTTTAGTTATCCCCAGACTCGGACTTTCCTGGAGGCCCTAGGCCGCAGGTAGGATTATTCAAGTGCCTGGTCTTCTTCGCAGACACTTCGATTCTCCACAGGTAGCTCTTCTTGCAAATGGACTCAGCTTGAGGAATCTGGTCTCCATCATCTCTTGGAGGAAAGGGGAGAGTTCAAGAAAGTTGGGGGCAGGGCGAGTGTGTGGCAGGATGGGCGTGAACGTGTTTCCTTCTGTCCTGAGTGTGTGTACATGTGAGAGCGAAAGAGAATATAATTTTACACCCACTCATAATGTTTATGCTTATGCAGCACATATGTAGATGTGTATATGCGTGTGGGCCCTTGTGCTCTCTCAGATTTGTATGAATATGCGGAGGTGAGTGCGTGTCTCTCTGTGTTTCTTGGAGCAGGAGCGTTTTCCCAAATGGCGTTATGAATCAGGCGGCAGTTAAAAACTTTACGGAAACTCCTAGAGAGTTTAAGCAGGTTTAGGGAAAATGCAGATGTTCTGCAAGCTGGGCTGGTCTGTAGCTCTTAACAGCGGAAAGCACTGGGTGTCCACCACTTTGTACTCTGTTTATCCCCGGCGCTCCTGCAGAGGAGTGTGTGAGTCGGGATGGAGGTAGAAGTGAGTGCCTTGCGCTTTGTCTCTGCCTGGGGACCGCCCTCCCTGCTTAGTTGCCCCTCTGCCTCCACAGGGGCCTTCTCGAGCCTCGCTTAGGAGTGAAGGCCAGCTCTTCCTGTCTTTCAATACGGGTTCCATTTTCTCGTTTCCTGCGAAGAAGTTCAGCCAGAAAGCCGAGCCTTCTGGCAGTTCAGCTCCAGAACTCAGGGCCAGAGGCTGGGGGTTGGAGTAGGCTCACCGTCTCCTCCGAGGTTTGGGGTGGGGTTAATGTAGGGAAGTGGATTGGGGGATGGGGTGGGGGAGATGATGCTTTGAAGTTGGAGGCTGAGAGAAGGTTTTGTGGTTGCGGGATTCAGGGAACGAAATTTCCTTTCTTTACCTGGGTCCAACTGAGCCCTGGAGTTGTTCTTACAAAGGTCCTCTTTGTTGAGGGGCAAAATTTGAAGACTGAGAACCAACCATGAACCAGACTTCGGTCAATGCTGAAGGACTGATCCCCTTCCCAACCCCCCACCCCGCACCCCCCACCCGGCCCGCGCACTGCGTGGCTGCAGTCAGGAAAGGGTAGGAAACCGGGTGGCTCGTTTTTATAGTCCAAGTGCATAATCGGGTTCCCCCTTACATCCCTCTACCCCCTTCCAACTCCCCACCTTGCCAGGAAGAAAGCAGATAAATTTATGAAGGGAGAGCTAAGAGAATAATTACAGGGTGAAGGTAGTTAAATTTTATTTCGAGTCCCAAAGGCGAAACCTGACATTTTATTGCAAACATCTGGAAGAACTGCAAGACTGGCACGCTGCTAGTTTAAAATAAAAACAAAAGATTTTATTTCGCACAACAACAAAGAATAATAATTAAAGAAACCTCACCAGGAGCGGTCCTGCAGTAAAGAAAAGCGGGAGTGGGTCGTGAACTGGCAACAACGCGTGACTAGTTCTCACCACACCGCGTACTATTGGGTGAAAGTTACTGAAGGGCATCTGCGCAAGTGTGGGCTGGAGGGCTAAATTAGGGCCAAGCAAGGTTCGAAGACGTCCTGAGGAATTGGCTGCTCTGTTCCCGTACCTCAAACACTACTCTAGACCCGGGGGCGGCCTTCGTTCTCCTTTGTGGCGGTACGTTAGCTAGTTCTCTCCCTCTTTATTGCTTCTTTTTGTCTTAGGGCTGTTCTGTTCCCCTAGTAGGAAAGGCTTCCAAAGACAGAATTCTGTCTCCTTTCCTCAGGTGATTTCATCAATAATGTTTAATATCTTCCAGTCAACAGAAAACACAATAAATTGCGGCCTCTCCCCAATATATGATTAACACGTGTTTAAGGGGCAACCACCCGCCACACACCACCACTATTTTAAACTTAGTTTTCAATTATTGGCTCAAAAACCCGAAATCAAATCCGGACGGTGTCAGATCACCTTGATGTTGTTATACTCCAATTATTGCTCGGGGGTGGGGTGGTGAGTGACTGACTATATACAAGGGCTGGGATATTTCTGAGTGTTTGCTCTTGTGATTTCAGTCCTGGGTAGGAGAAAAGTCACTTCCTTTTCTTTAGTCAATAACTTGTCCGGATAAGCTCTAATTACTTTGACCTCCCTATCTCATTCTGATGCTTCCCAGCTCTTTCCTCCTTTCACTGCTACTTTTCATTCCCTTTCCGGAACAGGTCGCCGCTTTTACATCCTCTTTCCAAGCTCCAAAACAAATCCAACCCCAAACTACTGACTCCTACATTTAGTCCAGGCTCTCATTCCCAGACTTGTCCTATTCAATTACCTTCTGAGCTGAAATGGACGGTTTCAATCTCAGCCTCAGGGGCAGTGCTAATGTCCTGACAGTGACTGGAGTGTATCTGAGGGCATCGATTAATCAGTTCTGGGATTTTGAATCGTTTTGAATTGTGTCCTTTGCCTCTTCCCCCACCGTGGGGGTGGAAAATAAGGGAGGACGAAGATAGAGACAGAGAAAGAGGCAGAAACAGAGATGGAGCAAATAGAAAGGCAGAAACAAAGATGGAAACAGAAAAGCCCCCCTCCAGTCTGCAAAGAAAGAAGGTCAAAATAAGCTATACCCACAGGCACACACATTTCACTCAAATCTATAGGCAAATAAAAGTACCCCTTCTACTGCACATCACTGCCTAGCCCCAACAACACATCACTCACAAAGGTCACATAGTCATATATACTCCATCAGATTTTAGGCGGAAAATAACTACTATCCACCTCTCAGTCCCCACTTCTCTTATCTAATAAGACTATCCCAGGTGACAGTATCCCATGGTTTTGCGAATGCCTGGGAACCTATGTCGGCATAGATATATCATAATATAATCATAAAAAGGAATGGAAAGAGTCCTTCTCTTTGTAGGCCCAGGGCCCAGAGAATAGGGAGTGTGTGTGTGTGTGTGTGTGTGTGTGTGCAGACACGCATTTCCACGTGGCACGGCTCACTCAAGTATTGGAACATGTGCAGAGATGATCTGCATTGTATGTATTGGACATAACACACACATGCCTGCATTGTGTTGGTCTCCGGACTGGTGTTGCAGGTAAGCGTACATATCTATCCTTCTTGCTCGTCTAGGTTGTCTGCCTGCAGCCCTGAATGTACTACCCTCATGTGCCTCTAATGAAATGTGGAGCAGAGGCCGGTCGGAATGCTGAACAAGATTGCACTTGGGAAAGAGTCGCTTCCCGTTCCCCTCCCTCCACCCCTTTCCTTTCCTTCGAACCAGAGAGTGTAGGGGAAGGAACTAGCTAGGTTCGGGAGTGTCTGGAGTGTAACTCATCTCTCAGGCTTTCCCCGCCCCCCTCCAGGGGCTGGGGCTTCCCGGTTCCAAAGCTTGGTTGTTTTATTCACCTTCAGGGAGAGTGAAAGGGCGTTGGAATTTTCCTGCAGGGTTTGTGTGTCTGGGGCCAAGAGATGGGGTTGTAAAAAACTCCCAGAGGGCTCACTGAGGCACAGAGCACTCATGGGAGTCACCTCGATAGCCCCGGGGAAATTAGCTTTCGAATTTCCCTACATTATTTTAGGTAGGTCGTGTTGCGTCTTGGCAAATACCTAGAATTACGAAAGAAGGGCTAGTGAAGATAAAGAGGTCCAATATTGCTAATGATATCTATCCATTGCAGTACTTCGCAGTTAACAGGAGAGAAAAAGTACTGACAAAGGAGGGAGGGATGAGAAAGTTGATTGCGGCTGGCCTGTTCTTTGCACTTCAGCATCTCAATCCCCAAGACTCCCCCAGTGACTTTATCCAGGACACAGCAACTCTGGGAAAGGTAGTGAGAGACCTGAGGCCCAAGACACAGACAATGCCTCCATTGCAACTTCCACTAGCCCAGATCTCAGGCCCCCAAGCCTGCACTCTTGAGGAGGGGGAAGGGAAGGGGCTTCAGGAAATGGCATTTGTGACCCCCAGCATTTACACATATGGACTGAAACTAGGCCTAGTCCGGTCTGGTCTTCCCTCCCGGTTCAGCCTTCGGTTCCTGGAGCCTCAGATCTTCTCAACGTAGCTGCAATTTACCAGAAGAGGTTTCTCGCCTTAATGTTTCTAATTCTTCTGCAGAAGGGCTCCATAAAAATTAGAGTCTCTTTGTAAGGCGGTACAGCATGCCATAATACCAGAGGACAATGCGAATTCCTTTTGTTTCTGTGAAATACTATGGTCAGATGGACCAGGGTTTATCTGTCCTTCCCTATTTGACAGACAGTCTGTTTGCATACACGTTGTCTTTTCCTGCATGTATTTCTTCGTCTCTATTGGTCATACTTTTTCAACTGTCTGTCTGTAAGTCTGTCTGTCTGACTTTGAGAACTAGGCTTGTCCAAGATTATGAAATCGTACTAAAAATCTTCTCCTGCTGTAACTGATTTGTGCCTGAGGAATCAGATTCTTATGATTCTTCCTTCTCGCTAGAGTGATTTGAGGTTTCTCTATTTGTTGGGTTCAGTTAGCAAATGCTAAGTGTTGGGGGTTTCTGACACCATCTCTAAGGGATTCACAGTTTGTCTTTCATCTCAGACAGCAAGGCGTAAAAAGGTAAAACCATGTTCAGGGAAGATGTTTAGGGCCGTTCTTTTTATTTTGGAGGGGGGTGGTTAAACTTAACACGTAAGGTAAAACTGCTTTAAGAAACTAAGCGAATGTGAAGTTCGGAGGGAACTCCAAAAAGGCTTTCTCTGCTAAAGGGAAAGGAAAGGAAGGGAAGAAAAGGGGGGGGGGGGTTAAGGAAGAAAAAAGAAGCACCCTCTCTGAAGAATTTAGATGACGGCCTAACCTTTCCCCACACCCCCATTTTCCTGTTCTCTCTCAGAGGAGGTCTCGGGCAAAGCTCGGAGGGCTCCCTATCTAGGCCCTCAACAAGTTGAAGAAACGCGGGTTTGTGCGGGGAGTGCTGGGGAACTGTGATCCAGAACTCTCTGAGTGCCTCAGCTTGACCTCTGAGGCTCCCCCTTCCCACAAGCCCCCCAGGACCCATTCGGAAAGCACAAGCTGTGGGCTTGAGAACATTTCCGAATCCGTTTTCTTCATCGTAAAAAGTGTTTGGCCTCTGGTTGAGACAGGTACATTGGGGGAGGGGGTAAGGAAGGAATTTTAATTTAATTTTTGAAGATGTTTAATAGTGAAGGTGTTGGGGGGGGCATCGAGGATTAAACCAAAAAGGGACTTCAAACAAAATAACAAATGAAACACTGGGGCTGACAGTTCTAAATGCTGACTTTAGGTAATTCTGTTGAATAGAGAGGGCAAGTGGAGGCGAAGCCCAATGTTCATCATTTAAAGACACTGCAAATCCCACAACATTCTTTGAGTCCCAAGTTCCAAGGTCTTTATTGACTACCTGGGAGGCAGCTAAGACACTTAGCTGAATTAGCAGAGGTTTTGAACTTTGGGGTTTGAGGAAACTTCATTTTTCGACCCTAAGGTTGCACTAAGTTTAGGTTTCCCCTTCCCATCTCCCCCTTCCCCCCACTTAAGTGAGATTCGGGGTAAAAAGGGTTAATGTCGAGGCTAACTAAGGAGAGACAAATAGGCCCAAGTTCTTGCCCCTTAGCCTCAGTCTCTCCTAGTTTCTCATTGGACAACAGCTTTGGGGTTTCTCTTGTTCCCTCTTCCACCATTGGTCGGGGGCTTGCTTTTTTTCTCCCCCTTTCTCTCTCCCTTCCCCCTCCCTCTCTCTCGCGCCTTTGACTGGCACACACGGCCTGGCCCCAGCTCTTCGGGAAAGGGAGGAATTGAAAAAAAAAGTTTCCCAGAAGTTTGGATCAGCGGAAAGACGAAGAGAGGGGGAGAGAGGAAAAAAAAGAAAGGGGAGAAAGAGGGAGGGAGAGAGGGGAGGAGAGAAAGAGAGGGAGGGAAAGAGGGGGAGGAGAGAGCAAAGGGAGAAGGGAGGGGAGAGAGAGAGAGAGAGAGAGAGAGAGAGAGAGAGAGAGAGAGAGAGAG
>CM053593.1:351982251-352003455 GCA_028646575.1 Pseudocheirus occidentalis
GGGGGGGGGGGGGGGAGCGAGGCAAGGGTGGGGACACCAGCCAGCACCGCTCAGCTGTCCCGGAGCCTCCGCCACTGCAGCCGCTGCCGCCGCCTCCACTCCGCCGGGGTCCAGCCCTACAACCTCTTCCCAAGCTCATGTAGCAATACTGTCCCCGCTACGGGTCCAGATTCCTAATTGCGGGGGACGCTTTCCGGAGACTGAGGCAGAGTGAGTGGGGTGGCAGTGCTGGATTGTGGGGGGGTGGGGGGAGGGGTAGTGAGGACTCTGAGAAGCTACCACCTTCGCCAGTGCCGAGACCGACTGCCGTAGCCACTGCTGCTCTAGCCACCCGCCGTCCCTGCCGCCTCTTCCTGGCTGAGGGTCCGCCGGCCGCTCCTTCTTGGCGCACGATTTGGAGCCGGCTACGGGTGGGCTGGCGATCCAGGGCTCAGGGCGGCTAAGATGAGTGAAAGGAGAAGATCTGCAGTCGCCTTGAGCTCCCGAGCACATGCTTTCTCCGTAGAAGCCCTGATTGGGACAAATAAAAAACGCAAACTCCGAGACTGGGAGGAAAAGGGTTTGGATCTGTCCATGGAGTCCCTGAGCCCCGCGGGACCGCTCGGAGACGGAGAGGACACGGCTCATTGCCTGGAGCCCCACCCCGGTGAGTACGGCGTGCGTAGCAGGCGGCGCCGGGACTGGGAGCAGAATGTAAATCCGGGAAGGTGGGGGGCTTGGTTTTTCCCTTTTTCTCTTTTACTTTGTTTTTTCTGCCTTTCTTTACTTTTTATTTCCTTCGCTCGTCATTTTCGTCTTTCTTTTTCTTCTGTAGTTCTTTAAAAAGAAAAGATTTTGTTTTTTTCTGCACCAATATCTCCATTCTTCCCAGTCAACTCTTGAAAACTTTTTATTTCTTTTGGCGGGAGGTATGGTATGGTTGCTGCTATTCTATTATAAAACTAACCTGCGGAAGTTTGTTAATTAAGTTGCGAAGTGGTGTCCTTTCTAGAGAGTGCACTCCAAAATCTGGGCAGTTCGATGCCTCGATAAATGTCTGAGCACCTGGGCAGCTGAGAATGAGCAGTTTCTCTCTCTCTTTTTCTCTCTTTCTCTCTCTCCCTGTCTCTCTTTCATTTTTGTGACCAGTTATTGTCTTGAGCGACCTGGTGAGCCATTTCTTCCTCAGAAAGAAAACCCACTTCACTTAGGGTCCCCAAACTTGCTTTACCCCTTGCTCAATCCCCTCGTCCTATCCCACCTTCCTGGGGTTGAACTTGTGTATACGTGCGTGTATTTTCCTAGTAATAAGAGATCGAAATTACATTATCACCGTATTTGTGTGTAATTTCATATTCATATGGTAATTCTTTTCATATATCCTTATTCTATCTCTTGGATATATCCGCCGGACATTCACATCTATCATCTGAGTAAACAGAGGCATACAATTAAATTTATATAATACATCTATATTTGCAAAAACATTACAAAATTACCCTCTTGATATGTTTTTGAACAGAATTGTAGAAGAAAAAAAGCTTCCATTTTTCTTGTGCTAAGTGCCAAGATTTCGTCTATGAAAAACCAGCGTAGGTCGAACAGCTGTTATCAGAAGAAACTTAGACACGAGCACATATAAAACACATGCAGCCTCTTTTGGTTGCTTCGGTACATATCCACTCCAGAGATTCTAAAGCATTTCTGGAAGCGATCTCATGGATCTGGGGGCGGGGGGGGGGGAGGGAAGGAGACGACACGCTTAGAGAAATTGGAAAGGGGGGAGAGGAGAGCTAGAGAGATCCCAGATAGTCAACTTAGAGAGGGCAAGGGCAGCGGGAAGAAATAGAAAATCTTATTTCATGTAACAGCCTGGCCCAGGGAAGATTCGGAGAAGGGGGCAGCTGTCTGCTACATTTTTTTTTTTTTAAAGCAGTGACAGTTCAATTTCCATGGCCGCAAAGCTAATAATAATGCGATTAAAGGGTGGACTTTGGAGACAGGATTTTATGAATTCTTCGTGTTTTTGTGTCAAGCTACGGTATTTGGCTTTAGTGTTGGTGAATTATTTTTATTAGACGGTGAAAAGAAAATTAAAAGGAGATTTATATCAGCGGAATACGTCTACGCATTCACGGGCACAGGAATTTGGAACACTGGTAATGTGATTTAAGTATTGCTTCTCTCCCTGGGCAAGTGCTCAAAGTCTCAGAGAATGTTAAGCTCTGGAAATCATGTTGTGCAACCCCTTAATTTTTACTGATGAGGATAAATGAACAACAAAGGAGGTAAAACGACTTGTCCAAGGTCAGACACATCTCCGTAGGAGAGAGCTGAGCCTGGAATCCGTGTCTTCTGGCTCCAAGTGTCGCATCGTCTTGCTTCTTAACACTTCTAGTAGAACGGTTTCTGTAGCGCTATTTTAGTACTCTTGCCCCCGAGTAACCAGAGCCCTGGTAAGGGTTTCGAACAGGCAGCGTTTGGGTTTTCTGCCTGCTTCGTTTCTCTTTCGATATTCTTCAGATCCGAGTTAAACTTACCAAGGGAGTAGCTTCGACAGCAAAACTGGGAATCTATTTCCTATTTAATCTCTCCCTATTCCAATAATATTTCCTTTTGATTCTTCTCAAAGGCTACGCACTGCCGGCCGATCCTCCTCGGTTTGGCTCCTCTGTGGTTTCGCTGTTAAAATGGGATAACACAAGTTCTCCTAATCAGAGTCACGTTCTTGGATTTTTCTTTCTCTGCTTCTCAGCTGGAAGATCAAGGTCTGGGTGTTTGGCAGCCAGGAGGGAAATAGAGCTAGGAAAGGGAAAATGGAAGCATTCTTTGGGGAAAACGTAAACATTCGAAAATAGCAAGAATAGCAGCAAATATATATTTATTCATGAAAACCTTTAGCCCTTCATTTCCTCTCCTTCCACAAAAAGAAGGTAACTTCTGTAGAGTTCTCCCATTTTCTCAACTATCTTTTTTTTTATGTCACTTAAAGAAAGCAAGAAATTATTTCTTTTAGGAAAGAATGGGGAGGGGGCGGCATTAAAAAAAAGAAATCAGTAGTATCTCTTTCTTCCTTCTGCGAAGTTCCTACTTTCCCCGAAACTTCTGCGTGGGAAGAAATAAGTCCCCACGAAAAGACGGTTCCATCCGCTTTTGTGCGTGGAGCCTGACAGAAAAGTGAGCCATTCTCTTGAAGGGGAGACCAGGCGTTGCCAAGAAAGGGCCCCGAGGTTCGTTAATAGCTCCTGGGAGGTGAGCGATCCCGGCAAATAACGCAGTCCGGGAGCTGAGGCACCCAGGAAAGGAGATCCTGGGGTGAACACCCGCGCTGGCACTTTGCTGGATTTGGAGGACTGGAGTCTTTCTACTTACTTTTCTCTTTCCGCGTCCCAACTCTCCATAGCGGCAACAGCAGAAATTACGACCAGCTTTAAAGGGGGGAAATAAAGATAACCAAATTAAACAACCGAACTGTGATTCGGAAAGACAAGAGCGGTTGACTCTTTGAGCTGGTAGGGTCCCTGGCCCAGCACTAATTGCAGACTCTTTCCTTCCCGCACTTAGAGGAGAAACACTGCCAAGAGTTCTATCAGATCCTTCCCAGAGAATAAAATTGAGGGCGGACAGGATTCGAGGAGCGTGATGATGGTTATCTAGAAGGACAATTGAGGTTTGTGTTTATATTTGATTTGGCTTTAGTAAACTGCAATAATCGTGTTTTAGCCATGGAACAAGATCCACGAAGCCTGAGTGCTGAGAGTTTAGTTTTCTTCTTTTCTGTTTCCTTCCCTCCTAATCTTCTCCCCTCTTTCCCCCCACTTTTCTCCTTGGTTTCAATCACAGCTTGATTTTATTTAATGCTAGCTAGGCGAAAGCCCAGAGACGATGACAATACTACTAATTTCCTTATCCCTGGCCCGCATAACGGGAATGTCTATCATAGAGAAGCAAAATCCAAAGAGTGGTGGGCGGCCAGTGGGAGGAAAAGAACCAAAAAGCAGTCAAGGCACCTATCACCTATTCTGTCAAGTTTCCGACTAATCGGAGTGGAAATAAAGAAAAACCTCAGGGTCACAACCTTGGACCTTGAAACTTTCAGTGAACTTCTATGAGGCAAGAAGGCATTTCTCAGATTCAGGGCGCACGCACGTGTGTGTCCTAGTTCAAGAAGCTAAGTTCCCTGGGATTCGGGAGAACCAGAAGCTGGGGCGCTGAAAGAGAAGGGTCAAGTACTGTTGCCCCAATTGTGCCACCCGCCGGGCTTTCTTGTGTCCTTCTCCATTTCCTGCCCCCAAAGCACCCAGGGCCTCTCCAATTTCGGCCTTGAAAAGACCTTCACATAGCCTGACAGTCTCCACTTTCTAGCCTTGTCTAGTATGTTCTAACTTGAGATTCCATCAGGTTTCCCCTCTGCAAACATTCGGGATCTTCCCTGCGAAAGCCGAATTTAAATAACTCAGATGTTCACGGCTCGGGCTTGTAGCCACTGGCGGAGAGCACTTTGAGGTTTAAGGCTCAGAGGACTAATGGCCTTCCAGAGCGCTTTGGGGTTCTTTCTCCCGCGAAGCAAAAGCCTGCTTCTTTGGACTGGCTTGGGAAATGTCACTGGTCTGCGGGCTTCCGTAAACGCCAAAAGGAGAGCAGGAAGGTGCAGGGACCCCCACGACGTGCTAAAGAGCTGGCTGAACTGTCTGGGGTTACATCTGCCCGCGAGGTGAATCTTGACGCCAAACTTGATGCTCTCTGATTAAGGAAATCACTTTAGCCAGGGCAAGGTTTTAATACCATCTCCTTAGCGAAGTCAGTTCTCAACTAAGGGCAACTCGGGGACATATCAAAGGGAGTTCGTTTTTATTTTTGTTGATGTTTGGGTAATAGAGGAAAGATTGACTAGGTTTCTGTGGTTATAAATTGATTACGTTTGTGTGTTTATAAATTTGTGAACGTTTGTGCGCCGAAGCCCTTGAAACTGGGCTAGAAAGTGTACAAAGAAAGAGACCAATACTGCTGAGTATAGTCAATTTCTTCCTTGTAGTTCTATGGCTCAGCCTGCAGAGCTCGACGGGGCTCAGGGATCTCTTTACCATTCTCCTTCTTTCCCTAAAAACACGATTACCCGGGTTTTCCAGATGTGACCGAACCTATTTGAGTGTTAGAATATTGGATGGTCTCTGCAGACTTGACTGCACCAGCCAATCCAGAGTTGGGTGTATAGTTTTGGCTTAGTTTCCCAGATGAAATCCTTTGGGGGGAAGAGAGCGTGTGAGAGAGTATGCTTGGGTGGGAGTTTTTATGTGTGTGTCCTGCCCCAACACAGAGCAAGACGTGCACAAGGCTTCCTTGCTATTTTGAAATATGGTTCCCTATGTTAGGTCCTTTGTAAGTGCTTCTATGTGAAGGGGATAGCCTGGTCTTGTAGAGGGAGGTCTGAAAATGTCATCGACTGATCTGGACTGTCTAAGAGGGTGTCAGTTCTCTGGTTCATAGTGGTGAGATATTTTCTCTGGGGACGGTCAGACGAATTTATAAATGCAAAAAAACTTATGGTGGTGTGGTGCTCTGTGTAGTAACTGCGGTGAGTATGTCTTGGAAGGAATAATAGTTGCATGATGCCATCCGAATTTTTGAAAGATTATTGTTAAGTAAAGAGTACTGAGCTTGTCAAATTAAAGTCTTACAAACAAGCTCTGCTGCAATAATCTCGATGGCAATACCACCAACTGAAATACCTTTTAAATTTCAAGGGTGGTTTAAAACCTATGGGAGAGACAGGGAGACTTTGTAGAATCTCTCTATTTTTATTTTTGCCTGATAACATTTCTAAAGAAGGATGTGATCAGTTTTTAAGTGATAATGTCCAGTTAGATCTCCTCAAATGTGATCTTTCCTCCCCTTCCCCCTCCCAGACTTCTTGTATAAAGGGCAAGGGTGCACACATGCTTAGCAGAAGGTTTTCCATTTCATCAAAGCCTCAGGGCAAATAAATATACTGTTGCCTCCCTCCAATCTCTTCCTGGGTGCAAGCCTGGACTCTCTTCTCAGCCTCCTCCGAGCAGAACATCACTAGATGTTAAAAGAGAACTCACTAGGGTTCCACAGACTGAATATCCACATGATCCTCAGGTTGTTTACTTGGAAGAGTTCAGATAAGGAGCTCCCAGTGTTCCCAGAAATGGAGATTTCCCCCCCAAACTCTTCAGCAGAGGGTCCCCAGATGATGTGGACACAGATCCTAGCACGATGGCCCACCAAGCACCCACAGAGCTGCATAACAGTACACTTTGGTTTTTCTGACCTCACATATCAAGTTCCTATTAAGTAGAAATCACTGAGATGAACAAAAAGGGGAATTCCATACTTTAAAGATGCATGGAAATAAATTCAAATTTCTAGATGTCCTTGAAAAATCTTTTCAGTGATCTTAAAGAATGTTAATGAAATTCTGTAAAATGGATAAAAACTAAATTAATTTAAATTTATTTTAATTAAAGAAAATATGGAAATTATTTTGAGGAGTGTTTGAGAGATGACCAGTTGGGTCTCCAAAGGGGATAGCTGGGTTAGAGAACCTTGCATCTACCAACAAATCAAAATTTAAAAAGTTGACCCAAGTAAATAGTCTACAAGACTGAGGTTGAGTTCCTAAATCTATCCCTTATCCCCTCAATTGTAGGTGCTGCTCTCCCTGACTCCCTCTAATTATCTGCATAATTTCCTGCACTCTTCAATTTACTTTGCCTGTGTGAACACAAGATTAATATAAAAAATAAACCAGAAACAACTAAAGACAAAATGTTTTATCAGATAAGAACAAAATATTGTACTTAAAAAACTTTTTTAAAAAATTCAAGCTAATTAGAGTTCTCTTAAAAAAAACATTAATGGTGGAAACATTTCCCAATTACAGTTCATTATCTGTGTTTCAAAAAGTACCTAGTAGAATTAAATGAAACACTGATTCTGGAATCTGGTACATTTTACACTGGAGTGTAAAAGAACTTCTTCCTAAATCTGTTAGCTCCTTCCCAGGGCAGGGCCAGATGACAAAAGTCAGTGTTAAAATCTGTACATTTCATGGAAAATGGGAGGATGAACAGATTGGCATTTGCTTTTCAATTCTGGAAAGGCAGTTAAGTAAGGTATTGAATAATGATTCTGGGCTGTATGAGGCTATCCTTTTCTGACTTCCAAAAGGAACAAAGCAGCCTAGCAGAAGGGAAATTTTTTTTTAATGGATTTGTTCATTAGAAGGTTTCATTTTGATTTGTGGTGGATAATTCCCCACAGTGGCAGGTAACTCAGAGAATTTGGATTCAGTTTGAAACAAGCAAGACTGATTTTCTTTCTTTTTTGTCTTTCCTCTACACTGATCATTTTTATTTTTCTCCCTTCCCCCTCCCCCCCATTCCTAGTGAGTTTAAGTTCAGAATTTTATGTGTGCCTGTCTGAGATCAGATGGTTAAAGACTGAACCCTAGCTAAAGTCCCAGCAGGGAAGAGCAATTAGCAAATTCATGAATGGGGTTCTGTTTACACTTCTATTAAGAAGGATAATTATTTGTTAATTTAAGTAAGACCTTATGCCTTGGTTATAGCTATTAGCAGTGATGCCTCAGCCTTAGTCCCTCACAGGAAATGTAAGAGGTGGGAAATTCAAACATACTTGTAAAATTCAATTACATTTTCATTTTAATCAAAGTACAAGTTTTCAGTTAAAACAAACTTAGACTTGTAAACAAGCTCTGTAAATTCTCATTCTTTACTGCTGACACACTCAGTGTTTGGTATAAATATTCTATGTATATACAACACAGTGTAAATAGTTATAAATTTGTTATGTCCATTATGATATTCGTTCATTAATTGATTTGTTCATCAATTCACCATGTATTTATTAAATTCATACTGTGTGCTGGGTGCTGGGGCAGGGTAGATACAAACTTCAAATAAGATATGAAACTCTCCAAGGGCATTCTAGTAATTCTCTGTATGGTATAGAGTATTGTAGTATAGTGGAGAGAGAAACAGAATGATAGTTTCACTGTACTTTTTTGCTGAGCACATTTATTTACAAACAGAACATTTGAATTTTGGGAGGCCTTCAGGGATGTCACCTCCAGGTTTTGTTTGATAATTGTAGAAAATCCCCAAGGCTGAAGCCATGCCCCTAGTTTAGCCTTTGGATTGAATCCTGATGTTATAGAATAAAGGATAAAAGAAAACACAGATTGGAGGAATGGTCAGTTCTATAGTGGAAATTTCTTTAATTTATTTGATGATCATATTCATTTTGAAAAGTGCATATTAATTTTACTGTGAATACTAATCTCACATTTTTCATTCAATGAGTAAATTGTACAGTTATTAGGGTCTGAGGAAATGCAGAGTACATAGTAGAGATAATACAAAAACCATTGAACTTTTTTGTTTTATTTGTTAAGATAAATGGAACATAGAAATATTATTAAAAAAAGCAGAAGTATTTCTTCTTTTTAACTCCTCTACTTGCATTGACCTTATTACTATTCTCAGAGGATTAGATGAAACGGTGTGCATGAGAACGCTTTGAAAAGTATGAATCATTAAAGGATTATTATAATGTAGCAAGCAGAGACCATGGGGTTTAAACTTATAGAACTCAAGTGAATGCCATGATATTATTCTCTTCGCTATCCCCCTTGTTTCCTGTTTAACACCGTCCCACAATACAATGTTTATTTTTAAAGCCCTAGACTGGGGCTCATAAAGCCCTGTTTTCACTCTTACCTCCTCCTGTGGCTTACTTGACCCCCGACCTGCCCCCCTCCCATATGAGGATCAGAAAGCCAATTCTTCCAGCAAATTTCAGATGGGGTTTCACTGTTGAAGGAATTCTGATTTTGCCCCCTTCCTGTGAATGGTTCCCTGGAAAAATTAGACAGCTTCAGTTACCTTCAGAAGCCAATTAATTGTGTCCAAATCACAGATTATACCTCCCTTTCATCTGTTTGCCTTTGGCTGGGCATCCTGTGTTTCCTAAACTCTCCTTTCCAGCAGTTCCTCATCCTGTCCTGGGCTAGCTGATTTCAGAGAACATGGAATATTTTTCTTTTTCCTCAGATGACAGAAAGCTAAAGAGGGCCTTGGTGGAACAGCTACCCACAGAAACCTAGTTTCTGTTGCCATATTTTAGCTACAGCCTCAAGTTTCCCTCTTCATCCCTTAACTAACTCCTCTCAGCTCTCCCTACGCCAGCTTCAGGCAATATGTCTTGAGCTGAGGAGGTCTTCCTGCACCCTTCAACTCAAGGCAGATTCCATATGTTCAGAAAACTTGATTGTGGCATTTAAATAACCAAGGACACTGTAGTGCTGCATGATGGCTGATTCCTCTCATAAGCTCCAGTTACTGTGGCCTGTTGAGTATGAGGTAAAGGGATGGGGTTTTGGGGGTGGAGGTTGGGGGGGTATAAAAGAAAACAAAAAAATATTCCACCAAAAATGCAGCTAAGAAGGGACCCAAGGATCTTACACCTCACGCCCTGAGGGGGATTTGAATTTTGCTTTCATCAGGCCCAGCAAATTTCAGAAGAATCAAACTGACTTCAAACATTAGGAGCAATTAGAAACCAGGAATCTCTCTGTTTGCTGAACTTTTTATCCCTAAACATTTCCAAATGGGTAAATCTAGGATTAGGAGATATCTGAGCAACCCTGTTATAGAGGATAGTAATAATTTAGTCTGCTCAAAAAACAAAATGTCATTTAAACTTAATAGTTTTGCTAGTGTAGTTAATATCTTTGCTTGCTTAAACGTAACTTTGTAGTAACATGAGCCAGCATTTAAATGACTCCATAGACTCCAAGAGTCATATTGGGCACTGTGTAATATACAACCCAGTCCTTGAGGTTGGTGTGATAGTACACTTGAGTAAATAATAAACGCTATTCCAGAAAAGCTTGATCCAGGTTGCTTTGCCTATTAATCATCCAAAATAAATGAATATATTTTCCTTTCTGGATTTTGCATTCTGGTGCATCATCAGGGCACTGACTTGACTTTATCTATGTCAGGTTATGCCAAGAGATCAATCTCTAGCAAGCCCTACCAAGGTATATAGGCTCTGAGCATGGGCTCAGGGATGACAACTCATCTTATCAGAGGACAAACCTAGCTAAATTAGGAGAGGCTCACTGATGAGATGAGTGATTTATCAGTAGCTGTCACTTGGGCTGGTGGAAGGATTGTATGTGCTCATGAAATCAGGGATCTTTGAAGTATTGAGTATATTTTGAAAATAGAACAAAAAATTAAGACAGTGTCAAATGACAACTGGTTCTATGATCTCCCAGTGCCTCAGTGTCCAGCCCCAGATAGCTCTGGAATGATTATCATTCTAGTAATTAATCCATTTCAGTCTTTGACTTAGAGAGCAATTCAGGAAAGGCAAGGACACTTAGCATTATGCATTAAGTATCACCTAGGTCCTAAATTGAGCCCTTAATTTTGACCAAGCTTTGCATTTCTTGGTGCCCCAGGTCCAATGGTTTGACTTCTCAGGGCCTCTGTTTCTGCCTTAGAAAAAAATAAATATAACAATGTGAATTTTCTTCAATACTGGGAGTTATAAACAAAAGTAATTATAAATGTTTATGGAGCATATTCCAAAAAAAAAACCCAACAAAACCAGAAATGTTTTCCACAGAAAATAAGCTCTCAGAGGAATGGCAGAACTTAGTGGAAAAGAGCATTACTTTGGAATTAAATAAACATGTATTTGGATCCCACCGATACCACTAAACAGCTCAGGATGTGCCCATTTTACGGATGAAGAAACAAAAGCTCAGAGAATTAAATTGATTTTCCTGAGGGCACTTCGTTAGTAAATGGTGGAATTCGTTCCTTCCATTATACCATGCATCTACTCTGTGACTAGAAGAGATGTGATTTGGAATACAGATGCTCTTTGATATTTTCAAAAAATTGTCACCTTATCCCCAGTGGATGGAATCAGTGGGACCGAGCTGTTTCCCACCCCCCCCCTTAGGTAGAGAGAACTCCCTGTCCAGAAACTCCCTTCTATCAATGCAGATGAGCAAAGACTCTGTATCTTACAATCTCAGAGCATTGTTTGGGCCACTGAGAGTTTGAATGACTTGCCTACACCTGTGTCGCTGGTGTGGCATTTACCTCTGAAGTCCTTTAGTCCCTCTGGTTGTTGTTGAGTCACTTCAGTTGTGTCTGATTCTTCATGACCCCATTTAGGGTTTTCTTGGCAAAGATACTGGAGGGGTTTGGCATTTCCTTCTCCATCTCATTTTACAGATGAAGAAACTGAGGCAAACAAGGTTAAATGACTGGTCCAGAGTCACACAGTTAGTAAGTATCTGAGGCCAGATTTGAACTCAGGAAGAGAAGTCTTCCTGACTTCAAACCCAGTGCTTTATTTACTTCAACTGTTTGCATCAAACCCTAACTCTTTCCTTTACAGATAAACTATGTGAGAAGCAGAATTGTACTTGGGACTTCCTGCCTCTCAGTTCTCTATCCTGCCTCTTGCAGGCAAACATTAATTGTCACAAAATTGGACTGTAACATGACAAAAAGTATTAGTTCCTATTTTTCATGTCAAGCTTGTTAAGCTGAGATCTTGGTTTGGCAGTTGTTAAGATGCTAAAAGCATGACTTGGGGACAGGCAAAATGCTTGTCAACAAGATAGATCAGAAGTCTACATAGCATTCAAGCCCACTATTCATAGCTGCTGAACTTGGGGTGGTGTCAGAGCCAATCACCACAAAGGAAGATGTGTCCAACCAGCACGTAGGAGTGATTCCTCATGTTTCTATCTTGTGAGAGTCTAATTCCTTATGGACTACTGCAGCTAAATCTGAAACCCAATATTGCTCTTATTCTTCAGCCCTTGCCATATTTACTTGGTTTTATGAACAAACAACAGAATACTTACATACCAGTAGCAATGCATATCTTTAGTGGTATGCAGCCAAATGGTAACATTTTATAATATACTCAGTGAGACTTATTACAACACACTGGACTTGCTGGCATCATGGTGTAATGTAAAGAACACTGATTTTGGAATCAGGAGATCTGGACTCCTTGTATGTGACCTTGGGCAAGTCATTCATCTTTCAAAACTTCAGTCTCCTTATTTGCAAAATCCAGTTAATAATATGTAAAAGAATATCAAAGTGGGAGGGAACCTTAGTGGCCATCTATACAACCCATTTCTGAACAAGAATCATTTTTTGCCCCCAGAAACATCCCTGACACCTGGTTATTCAAGTCTTTGCTTGGAGAACTTTACTGCGGGGAAGCTCACTACCTATCTCCTTAGCTCATTTCATTTTGGCATAGTTCTAATTGTTAGGAAGTTTTCCCTTATATCAAGCCAAAATTGGCCTCTTTATGCCTCCATTCCTTGTGTCTAGTTCTGCCCTCCGGGGATAAGCAGAACAAGTCTGACCCATCTTTCCCGTGAGAATCCTTAAAATACGCAGAGATCTATCGTGCTGAAAATGTCCCTTCTCCAGGGTAAACTCCTTAGTCCCTTCAACTGATTCTCATATAGAATGATCTCAAGTCACTACATCATCCTGGATATCCCCCTAGGGATGCACTCTGTTTTATCAGTATTTTTCCTAAAATGTTACACCCAGAACTGAACACAATATTTTAGATGTAGCCTCACTAGGACAGAACACAGTGGGATCATTATTTCTCTAGTCCTTCATGTTATACTTCTTTAAATGAAAACTCATTCTGCATTAATTTTTGCTTCTATATCACACTGTTGATATGTCAATGAACTTGAAATCAACTAATTGCCTTCCCTCCCAAATCTTCCTCAGAACTTCCTTCTAGATAGGAGTCAGTATGGTGCAAAAGAAAGCAACAATTTGAGTTCAAATCTTGGATCCACTCCTTCCTACCTATGAAACCCTGGGCTACTCATTTAACTTCTCTGGGTCTCAATTTTCTCATATGCAAAATGAGAAATTTTGACTTTTTAAGTCCTTTAAGACACATTCCCTATACCTCTATATCTGTGGTACCATTCCCCCCTGCCCAATATTATAATTTTAAGTTGATCTTTTTGGACCCACATGGAAAGCTTTACATTTATTTCTATTAAGTTTCATCTTTTTACATCTGACCTGAAGGTTCTAGCCCACCAAAGTCTTTTTGCGCTACCTATTTCTTGGGATTGTTATGTGGGTAACTATGATGGATATGATGTGCTTTGTAACAGTAAACTGCTATGTCTACCCAAGTTTCTTCTAGATCTAAATCCTATCAAATTATAATCCTCAATCCTATGTAGGATGTCATTGGCAAAGAGTTCATTATATAGTGGGTAAACTACTGGTGATAAACCTTCTTGTATGATGGTTCTTGAAAAACACACTTTCTGTTTCTGGGATTCTGTTTGAAGCACTTTCAGTCTTTCACCTGTCAAAAGTTGTACTTTTCTAGAAGAGACTTACTTTAGAGACTCTATGTTCAATCCATGTCATGATGAGATGTTAGAGCGAGATTTTATGGAGGAAATACTATGTAAGTGTGAATTATTAGTGATCAAGATAACTGCTCAGAGATTAAATTCAGCAATAAGGTATAGTATTTAGCCATGTGGCATTTTGACCAGTGTAAGGGGCAATTTCCCTGAAACACTTTTCAATTTATTTGTATTTTTAACATTTTCTCAATCACTTTCTTAAGTCCAGATAATTAACCAAAAAAAAGTCCAACCTTTATTTGTAGAGCTTGTTGGTTTCTGAAGGAGTAAACATTCACACTGAATTATTTCATAATGGCGCCTGCACAAGCTGGTTCTAGTACATCACTGGAGATGATGGATCCCATCCCAAGTCAACAGGGAAAGTGCTTTTAAATGGATAAAACAAAATACATAAGATTACAAAGGAAATACATTATATTGGAATACAGGTAAGAAACTATTAAAAGCTTGCAGAGCCCCTGAAATTCCAGGTTAAGAACTCCCAATCCATTGGAATATAAATGGCCAGAGTATCATGGTGGCATCAATTACTTTCTTTGAGGCATATTTGCTATGTAATCCTGGGCAAATCACTTAACTTCTCTGAGACGCAGGTTCATCATTTATAGAATGGGGATAATACTACCTTTTTTCTACAGAGACTTTAGAAGAGTTTGGGGGAACTGAAAAAAAAACCCATCCTCTGTGGCTTTGTGGAGCTTCCGTTCCCACTTGGTGTTCAACTACAACGCATGCAGAGGTGAAGTGTTTTGGCTGCATCATTTTTGAACTGAAATAACCAATATCTCTTATGCCCTGTTTTTAAGGTTCTTAACAAGTAGCCAAGAAGCTTGCATGTGATGAAAGAGATGACAGATTCTTAGGAAAGTCCCAGGCACTTTGATGATCAGGTGTTATGAAAGTTTCACCTCTGAGTCTTTTTTTTTAAGTGACAAAACCATGACTTAGACCTGAACTCAAGTGTCTTGGGGCAGATGATGAGCCAGGCAGCAGATGGGTGTTAATAGGTAGGCTTTGGTAATGAAGAGTAAACACAAACATCTTGACATAAAGGAGAAAGGGACATAAAGGACCAAGTGAAGTGAAGATGGATCTAAAATGGCATGTTAGAGAAAAAGCCACATGGGGAAAGCTTTTGAGAGAAATAGCAGAACTCAGAAAATGACAGAGAGAGAGATAACAGATTATATTTGAGTTCTAGCTGCCTCTGGTTTGCAGGTCTTCCCTTTCTGAAGTCACTTTCTTCAGCAAACAGAGAGGTTCCCAAAATAAGTGAAATTGCTTCAGATTTTCTTTTGTTCTCATGTTCCATATTGGATTTATGTCATTTCCTGGCAGCAAAGTGGGGAAGGTGGCTTCTCTGGGGAGGAGAGAAGCCACAGTTTCTTGTTGGAGCCAAGCCAGGTACCCATCTCCAACACAGGACAAACCAGTCTATGTGGTTTGGGAGGGCTGTCCCTTGGCTACCCAGACCCAGCTGCTGAATTTTTCATCATCTTCCTTTCATACACTATCATGTGGTACCCTATATCTCCTAGACCTTCAAGTCATATATTTCTGGACTTGAGGTGTTGTGCAAGGAGTACTCAGTTTATAGTTAGAGGACTTGTATTTAAATCTGGGCTCTGTTGCTTCAAAGCTGTGTGCCCCTGGGAAAGCTGCTTCATTCTCTGGGCCTCAGTTTCCCTGACTGTTAAATAAGGAGTAGATGACCTCATATATTCTAAATGAATGATCTTGTGATCTTATACCTTGGCCACACCCCCTTTAAGCCTCTCCTCATTTTCCCAAGAGCTAATTTCTCCTCTTTTCTGTGCATGACTTTTCTCTGATATTCAGACTTAGAGGAGCCTGAGATTGACAGGCAGTATGCTGAAGTGAAAAGTCCTGGACCAGGACTCAGACACCTGAGTTCTGAACTTGGCTCTGTGTGATCTTGGGAAAGTATGTCTTTTAACTTCACTGGATTTTAATGTGTCTTATCTATCAAATGGGGAGATTGTACTTGTAATTGGAAGGTAGGGAGAGTAGGAGAAACTTCACCCCAGGACCTGGGCATCCCCAGAGAAGAGCCGTGTCCCTAGATGACGTATCTTTTGTGTCCCTTTTTGCTTCTATACTTTTCCAATTCTATAAATTTTGAACTTAGGAAGATAGAGGGCCATTTGTTGTCTCATAATGCTAGAGAATCTATATATGAGACGTTTAATCATTCTCACTTGGAAGTACTATAGAAGAAATTAAAACTATATTTAATGTCACCTTTCCATCCTTATATGGGGCACATAGTAATGTGGGGAAGCATGAGACTTCTCCCCACCTTTTACTAGTGTTACTGGTAAAGCTAAACTGTCAATAAGCATCAGGCTTCCTCCATAGTTGTTTTAATATAATATTTTGTTTTAATAGGATCACTTTTTTTCTTTTTGGATAGGGAAAGCAGGACAATTGGGGTTAAGTGACTTGCCCAAGGTCACATGGCTAGTAAGTGTTAAGTGTCTGAGGTCAGATTTGAATTCAAGTCCTCTTGACTTCAGGGCCAGTGCTCTATTCACTGCACTACCCAGCCGCCCCTAGAATCCCTTTTTAAATGTTTTAATAGAATAATGTATTAATAGAATCACTTTTATCTTGATAATGATTGACCAATGACAGGAGCACAGTAATGCTGGGAGAACATGGGGTTCTTCATTCACCTTATTTTGCCCTCACTTGACAATAAAAAAGAAGATTCTAGATAAGTGGCGTGAGGATGCAGAGTATTTCCTGGTACAATAAATACTGGACTAATGGTACACACTACTAGGCTCTTGGCCTGCTACTTAGTTAGTCCTTTGCTATTGTGTAAATAATTGGGAGGTAAGAAGAATAGGGATGTCCAAGATACATCCCAAGAGAAGGACAGTGCCCTTAAATGACCTAATTTGTTATGCCTATTATACCTATTAAGGAAAGGCTCCAGGGTGAAAAGAATTTGAGAAGCCTGAATTTTAGAAAAGATATTCTTGAACTTGGGGTGCCTATATTTTTCCAAATCTCCTCTGCAGTTCTTCCATATGAACCTATTGGGCTACTTATTGAATTTGATTTGAAATATTTCATAGTCATTTTGAAATTCAGGGGAACATTAAATGGCTCTGTTGTACCCATTTGCTTTTTCATTCACAACAGAGATTGCTTCTGATGGGTAATTGATTCAAAATGGAATGGCTTAAAAACATATCAGTTGCAGTGACAGGCAATGCATGCATTATAAGTACCATTGACTTTTGGAAACTCTGGAATCACAGCTGAAATCTCTTTTCCATGGATTGAATTTACACGGGAAGAGTTCCTGATTTACACAGTGGCTTCTCTCTAATGCACAAGGATTAGGAAACAGCCTTGAAGAGTGACAGACAAGTATGGCTAGCAGAGCCACAACTTTCAATGGGAGATAGTTGCTTTGATTCTCTCTTTTTTTTCCAGCTCTCTAGCCAAACTGGATGGTTAGCTCTTCCCCAATCTCCCTCTTCACTCCATTGCTTCTATGTATTTGTGTGATGCAGTATACAGATTTCTGGACTTGGACTGGGTATTGGGGTGAGGATCTAAGTGGGAATAATACTTAGATATTAATACAAATCTAATACTTACCTGGATCACCTTTCCTTCCTGAGCATCAGTCTCATCATCTATAAAATAAGGTTAACAATATCAATGTCATAGTGTTGATAATATATGTAAAGTGCTTTGCAAACCAGGTAATCACCAGCTGCTATTTGTACTTGAATTGAATTCTCTCCTCATCTCTGCTTGTTGAACCCCATCCCTGGTGAAGTCTGTTCTGATTCCCTCAATTGAAAGTGATTTATCCTTCCTTAAAATTTGCAAGACTACTCTAACTAGATTTTTCTGCTTTTTTATATTCTCCCTGGTGTCATACTTATTCATGCACCTCTTATGTTCTCCTAGTAGATTGTATGTTTCTTGACATTTCCTCCACCCCCAGTCCCTAGCATGGTATCTTTCATGCATCAAATATCTATTAATGTTTGATACTTGAGGAACTGAAGTAAATTGGTGCATCAGCTATTATGTTTGTTGACAAGCAGCAGTACAATTATTCATTCCTCCAAATCTCTTTTAATGGTAACTCCTAGACTCATATTTTCTATACTGTAAATTCCATGAGGGCAGAGAATGCATTTCTACGTAGTAGGCATTCAATAAATATTTATTAGCTGAATTTTTTCTCCTCTCCCTAGCTCCAACTACCAGTCCATATTATCCTTATAAAGCATAGGTGACTTTAGTATCAGGGATCTTGGGGAAACTTATTGAAAATATGATTTTCAAGATTAGTGTATCCCTTTGTGCTTTTACCTCATTCTCCCTTGATGTACTTAGGATTTATTCTCTAACTCAAAGTCATATTTCTGTAACAGGGACTTGGAAAAGGATCCAGTCTATGTATTTGTGAAAGGTTCTTTGGGTGGAGCCATTCAACCTTCTGTTCTGTTGTGGCTATTGTCAGGTCTGTCAAATCACAGACCAAAGACTAGCTCTTTTTCAGGACTTGAAAAGTGGTGTTTAGAAGATACTAAATGGGAATGTTTGAATATGTCTCTATTGTAAAGCTAGATTTGCTCTCCTTTGCTCTCTCTCACCCAAGTTGCCAAGTGGAGGATTTTTGTGATTTGACAATATGCAATAGGAACAGCAACAAATGTTTTTTTGGGCATATTTACCCATGAAACTCAGATAACATTAACACAACTCTAAGTTTCCAGTGTGAGGTAGGATTGGAACCAAAGGAAAAATTCTAAAAAAAATTCGGGAACTATTTGTCAAATGAAATTGACTATAAATAAATTACTGAGAATGTTGCTGATGTAAGTGGTAGAATTAACAACTCAGGCTATGAATGTATGTAAATAATGGAAAACAAATGGGTCTTGGTCATATGACTTTTTCCTACATCATCTTGAGATAGTCCAAGTGCTTCCAGTATACCAGAGAAATCTCCAGCTGCAAAACCACCCTCATCCTGGGAACATTATCTACAGCCTGGTACAACTGCATATTACGCAGATTAGACTGTGACATCACAGTGATTTGAGGAATCTCTATGATATTCTGTCTGGGTGGCATGCTAGTGACAAAGAGATCAGGAGACTGTTTCTCCTGAGACAGGCCAGTCCTGGGTACTGTACCAATTCACACGTAGGAAGCAGAGCTCAGGGAGGGCTGGGGAGGTAGTGTGTTGTGTGGAAGAAAGGCTTGCCAGCCTGCGTGGGTGAATTGGTTTCGGGTGTTAACGTTTGTTTTTTTTCTTCCCCAGGACTTGACTGCATTCTCCTTTTTCTCTGCTTGTCTGGTTTCCTGGCTGAGTTGTTAGGAACTACACAGCTGTGTAGTTCATTTCGGGTATGTGTTGGGAGTGATGTGGCTTGTCTTTCTGTAAGGGAATTTTTCTTAGGCATCTACAAATGTACGTACTCCCCTGGACTTTAGAAGAATATTTTGTCCATAGCCTTTTCAACTGGATGGTGACCTGAAGTTCATGAACATGTAGTGGAGAACTCTTATGCATAGAAGGTAGTTTTATCCATACTTTAGACCCAGAAAATATCAGTTACTGTCAAAAATGTGGGACTTAGCTCACTTGTTCTATAATTGGGAAGTTGGTAAATTCAGAGGACCCAAAAGGCTTGAGATTTCCATGTTCTTTTAAGATGTCCTTTGGAGAGTTTGGGGGCAAAAGTAACTTTTAATCCTTCCCTTTGGTTTTTCTGGTTACTGACTTCATTTTACTGTGACAATACCCAGAATACTTATTTAGTCTGTACTTAGAATGTTAGTAAATTCAAAGTACCCAGGGGGCTGAATGAAACTTACAGATCTAAGCCTGTTCATCAGGGAGAAAGTACAGTTAGAACAACCTCCTCTTCCTGATCCATATGGCTTGGGCAGATACCAGAAGTTGGTATTCATTCAGACTCAGGGCTTAAGATCTGGTGTCTTTGCACAGACCGAACCTGGAAGTCTTGATGGGTTCCTGAAGTACAGGTCTCATTTTTTTTCAGGATTAATGTCATTCTGTTGTTTTTAGACTCTGCTAAGGACTTAGACGTTTCTAGCGCCTTAGCTATCTCCAAGTCATTGTTTGGGCCTGAACAATTATAACATACCTTTTCCACATCCCCTCCCCTAATCTAGGATGCCCTTTGCAGGTCTATCCATATGATAGCTGGCCTGGGTCCAAAGGTCCAGGACCCAGAACAAGCACCACCTTTAGGCACTGGACTTGGTTAGTCAGATAAAAAGCAACTATTTAGCACTTACTGCATGCCAGGCACTGAATGATATCAAGAAAGGCAAAAATAGTCCTCAAGGGGCTTACATTCTAATTGGAGAGAAAGCATATGAAGAAAGAAGGAGGAAAAGAAGAAAGGAAGGAGGAAATGAAGGAAAGAGGAAAGGAAGGAAAGAAGGAAGGAAGGAAGGAAAGGAGGGAGAAAGGAAGGAAGGACGGAGAGAGAGAGGGAAGGAAGGAGGGAAGGAAAGAAGGAGGGAATGAAGAAAGGAAGGAGGGAGGCCTTTATTAATCATGTATTACATGGCAGGTACCTCACAGGTATTTTCTCATTTGATTCTCAAACAACCCTGGAAGACAGGTGCTATTATGATCCTCAATTTACAGTTGAAGAAAATAAAACAGACAAAAATTAAGGAACTTAGTCAGAAACACACAGTTGGTAAGTGTCTGAGGTCAGATTTGAACTCTGGTCATTCTGAATCCATGACTAGTACTCTACCTACTGTACTACCTAATTGTACATCTACAGATACTCACCTATACTACACACAGACACAGACACAGACACATACAACTTTCAGCAATATCTATACATACTGCATGTACAGCCCCATGTATGTAATATAATATATACATAATATATAATACGTGTATATACACACACAATAAAACATAAACAATATATTTTATATTAATATAATAATTTTATGTGCATATATCAATAACATGTACATACAAGAATACATGAAACTTAATATATATATTATATGCAATATAATAATGCTATATGATACATGTAATATAAATGGGAGATTATCTCTGAGGGCAGGCCCTGGGAATGGGGTGGGGAGGGAGGATGGGAAAAGTTTCTTATGGAAGGTGGGATTTGAGTTGAACCTGAAAAGAAACCAGGAGGCATAGCTGAGGAGGGGGAGTGTTCTAGTCCTGGAGGACAAGTGTAAAGGTGAGGACTTGGAAGATGGAGTGTCTAATGTGAAGACTCCATGTGGGTTGGTGGTACTTTGGTACCAGACACCCCGAACTCTCATGACCTTCAGTCTCACAGGCAATTTGCTATGTAAACTCAGATGAATCGCTTGGCCCACCCGTGCTTGTTTCCCATCTGTAAGGAGGGTTAAAACCATTGACTTCCCTGGTGCTATTGCAAAGGAATATTCAGCAGTAATGGGGGAAAATGTTTTTTCAAAGAGAAAGCACTTTCTGTAGTGTGCAGAACGGCTTCAATTTTGCTTTCTAGGAGCCTCCTCCTGAGGAGGCCCCCCAGTTTTAGAAAGTGCCATTAGTTAGTGAAGGAAATGTCTCAGAGCAGAACTACTCTAGCCTTTCCTATTGGGCCTTATTTCCCTGGCAGCCTCTGCTTCCTGCCCAGCAAGGGAGAAAAAGA
>CM053593.1:352003555-352034226 GCA_028646575.1 Pseudocheirus occidentalis
AGAGAGAGAGAGAGAGAGAGAGAGAGAGAGAGAGAGAGAGAGAGAGAGAGAGAGAGAGAAAGGGTGGAGCTGAGAGAAAGAAGCCTGGGGCACCATGCAGACCCAGCTGACAGAGGGGCACAAAGAATGTCAGGAGGAACAAAACAAACAGACCAGAGACTTGGAAACACTCAAGTAATCTTTGAGCAAGAGGGAGGCAGGGAAGGATGAGAGGAAGGGGAAGAGAGAGAAAGAGAAAGACACACAGAGACAGAGATAAGCAGATAAAGAGAGAGACAGAGATAGAGGCATAGACACAAACAGAAACAGACAAAAAGAGATAAATAGATATCAGAGACAAGCAGAGGGACACACGGACAGAAATAGAGACACAGACAGAAGAGAGACAGACAAATGGAGACAGACACAAATACAGAGAGAGAGAGAGAGAGAGAGAGAGAGAGAGAGAGAGAGAGAGAACATGGGGAGTCTGGTGCTCCCTTTTTCTATCTTGTTATTTCCTTTGTGGGTTCTGTTAAATTTCTAACCATTCTCAGAATCTAATTTGAAGCTGGGGTCTCCATCTTTGTATTTGTTTAAGCCACAAATTCTTAACCTTGAGGTCCCACAGATTCTCTCAAGGGGTCTGTGGGTAGTTTTTAGGGAGTCTGTTAACTTATATAAGAAGAAAAGAAATTAGATCTTTATTTTCACTAAGCTTTGGTTTCCTTTGTAATCCTACATATTTTATTTTATGCCTTTACAAACACTATTCTGAATTTCACTCGACCACTGACATGGTCTATGACACACATAGAAAGGGTTAAGAACCTCTGGTTTAATCCCTGAGCCTCAGCTCCTAGGCTACGGCTACCTATGCCCATGTCTAAGGCAGACTTTTAATGATTTCCTAAACCTTATCCTTGTGCAGTGGAAAGAGGGACCAGATTTGGAGTGGAGTCACTTGGATTCAAATCCCAATTCTCACACTAACTATTTGTGTAACCTTGGGCCAAGATAGTTTCACCTCTCCAGGCTTCAGTTTACTTGTCTGTAAAATGGGGAGGGCACCTAAGATCCCTTTTGGCTCTAATTGCATGACCCTTTGATCCCAATGGTATATAAAGACAGAAAAGGTGTGCTTTGTGAAAGCATGCCACATACCCAGAAGCCCATCTGTTCTCCTCATTGAGTGACTTAAATTCTGAAGTTGGAAGTGACTTTTTGATGTCACCCAGACCTTTGTAGATGAACATAGCAGCACACTCTAGTCTTACCTTCTTCTAGATGAATATTGCTGAGTCTTGATTGTACCTAATATAGTTATTTGACAAAAGCAACAAACAAACAAAGTAGAGAAGAGCAAGTACAATCTTTTAAGGTGGAAGGAGAAATGGAAACTTACTGTTGTCAAACACATGATTCTGCAGTGTGACTCCATCATGGTGGAACAATGTTGCCTCTTGTCTTCTCCTATGGCATGTGTAGTCAGTAGTTTTACATTAGGAATTAGCAATAAGTGTCCAACATCTATATGGTGTACTTGGAAATCCCCTAGGTTCTTAATCTCAGGGCTCAGCTCCTTGAAGAGCTGGTGAGAAATAGATGAATAATAATCTCTCCACAAAAGACATTCTTCATATTAGATTATCCTTTGGATACCTTGTAGTCAGGATTTCATTTGGAGGCAGGTGGAGACTTGTTTGATCTTCCTGAGATCTACTACAACTGTAATTCAACTTGACCTTGACATCCATCTTATGATAATATAGTTAGCACATTTTTCTGTTGTTAATTTCTGATACTTTACCTTACCCAGGCAATGGGCAAGAGGACAATTTTTCCTTTTTAAAACAGCTTCATTGTAAATAATACAGAAAGGCCTCTACTATATGCTAGTATGTCCTCTTAAATGACGAGAATAGGATTGTGGATTGGTTGTTGGTGTGTTGGACAGGAAGTGAGAGAATTCCTTCCTATAATTTGCTGCCTTCAATAGGAAACCTTATTCTCTCTTGATTAAAGGTTATTGGATAAGAAAGAGAAGCTATAGCAGGTTTGTCTAGGCCAAGTTTCAAGACCACAGGTTCCATTTAGAAGCTAGAAGCTCTTTCAGAGGTAGTGCTCAGAGCTGAAGGTGAGTTTTACAGTGTAAGACCATATATGGTAGATTGTATTTATTTCTGGCATCACAATTTAAAAGTGTCACTGGCAAACCAAAAATGTCTAGAGAAGGGCAATCAGAATGTTGATGGGTTCAAAACCTGCATTGTATAAGAACAGAAGAAATTAGGCTGTAGAGAGAAGGTGAAGGAGAAACATGATATAGATGTTTTTGGGTATTTTTCAAAGGCTGTCTTGCCATATAGAGAATCATGTTCTCTAGAGAGCAGAACAGAATTGATAGAGGTTTGCTATAAAGAGAAAAATTTGTCTCAAAATAAGAAGGAAATTTCCAACAATTAGAGCTGGTTAACAAATGTTTTCATTTATTAGCAGAGTATAAATGACCATCCATCTGTAAGGAATGCTATTGAAGAGATTGCTAGATGGTGGTGGGTGGGGTTTGGAATAGGTGATCAGAAGGAAGGCACTAGAATTGAGAAGAGCTTGATTCTTACCATTCGTTCTTTCTCTCTCTCTCTCTCCTGTTTCTCTCCTTCCTTCCTTCCTTCCTTCCTTCCTTCCTTCCTTCCTTCCTTCCTTCCTTCCTTCCTTCCTTCCTTCCTTCCTTCCTTTCTTCCCTCCTTCCATAATCTAAAATTTAGGACTGGAGAATTCATGTATACACCTAATTGTCAGTTACTTTAGGTAATTCCCTTTTCTATTCTAGTAGGCACTTAATGTTGTTGTTCATCCTTGATACTGGAAGAGGACCAATGATATCACAATATTGGAATCAAAGTACAGGGTGTTCCCCTGTGGCTGATCAGACCAGTACAAGTTTGCAAGGCTCTACCACAGGTTAGGAACAAATAGTCCACCTGAGCATTTGGGATAGAGATAGTTCCTGATTTGTGCATCTCACACTTTATTTGTGCTGCTGTGTCTTCTTTGACACAAGCACAAGGGGTGAGTAGTCTTATGCCAGCATTTCCTGTGTCTTGAAATTAATTAATAACAAAGTTCTTCAGAGAGACCTTGAGAGTGTCCTTGTACCTCTTATTCTGACCTCCATGTGAGCACCTGCCTTATGCAAGTTCTCCATAAAATAGTCTTTTAAGTAAATGTATGTTTGGCATTCAGGCTTCAAAGCCAGGCTGTCAGAGTTGTGCTCTCTGTAGTAGAATTTGATAGTTGGTATTAGGCACTTAATAAATGTTTATTGACTGATGATTCCTCACATGCAACTTAACTTCTTACTGTACCTCATATATGGTAACGTCTCTCCTTTCAAAATATTGGTACCCTATGCCTAGACTACATTTCTTCCTAATCTTCACTTCCTAGAATCCCTAGTTGCCATCAAGATTCATCTCAAGCACCACCTACATGAAACCTTCTCCTCACCCCACCAACTGATACATATTGGCTACATGACCCTGGACAAGTCACCTAACCTTTTAGCACTCTAAGATTAAATTAAAGAGAAGGTGCTGGTGTTTCTTTGTCAGCATGAATGTATTTTTTTTTTACTGAGTCTCCAAAGTTTAGGGTCCTCAGAAGTCTATGGATGGGATACTGCTTTTGATGGGGCCAGTGATTCTGTGCCTGTATTTTTCTCATGTTGTCTGAGCTGTTCCCAGGTTTGGAGCTCCAAAAAAGGCCCACGTTTAAAAATAGAGACATTTGGGATCGAGCCAAAGTAGAAATATTTAGAGGCATTTCCATGTGTTATCGTCATTATTGGTAATGCCAGTATTCAATTCAGTTGAACAAAGGATTATTGAATGCCTCATAAGTGTGAGGCTCTGTTGTTAATCACTAGTCACCAGGCTATGTGGCACCAAATATGTTACCATATATGTTAGGAAGAGTTAAACAGCCTGGGCATACCCAATGTAAGCTTATGTAATTTCACTGTTGACTATGGTACAATACCAGTGTTGTAATGGGTTACAACGTGGTACTTGGAGCCAACAAGACATGAATTCAGATCCTGAATCAGACACACTTACTGTGTCATCCTGGGCAAGTTACTTCACCTCCTTTAGTCTCAGTTTCTCCATCTATAAAATGAAGATAATATTAGCACTGACCTCACAAGATTGTTTTAAGGATAAACTCAAACAAGATATTATATGTAAAGCCCTTGGCAAACGCTATATAAATATTATCTATTATTATTTCTATGTGAACTGGTGGTCAAATTACTTGTGACTAGATAATAGTACATAGTTTCCTTATAGTGAGAAAAGTTATCGGGGACTTAGAAGTTAGCTGCTGAAAACATCTTATTAGTTTTGTGAACAGTTTTTAAACATTCAATTTAGTTGCAATGGCACAAATATTTCCAAAGTGACTATAATGTGCAAGACACTTTATCTAGGTTGCTGTTTTTTAAATAATGGGATTCGTATAAAGGTATAGGCAGGGAGTGTGCTGGTCAATGTTTAACAACCAACTCTCTGGGAAAAAAATGACACACACTTGAGTTTAATTTGCAATATTAACACTTTCTCTATCACTTAAGTATGGAAATAAACAAAACCATATATCAAGCCTATATTTTTAGTGTTTGTTAATTTCCAAGGTGTAGATGCTCTCACTGAAAATTTAACAATTGGCTCTCTTGAGCCAGTTTGAGCTGACTCCATCTAACACATCTCACTTTATGCAATAGGAATATAGACAGAATTAAAAGGGATTCTCTATCTAGTTCAACCCTCTTATTTTATGGATGAAGAAACTGAAGCATAGAAAGATTAAGTGACTTGTCCTAGAACATACATGTAGTAAGAGATAATGGTGTAGTGCAGTGCTTCCCATCCCAAGCCACACTTTTCTCCCTTCCCCTCCCCTCCCCTCCCCTTCCTTCTCCTCTCCTCCCCTTCCCTTCCCTCTCCTCCTATTCTCTATTTCATGCCGTTCTATTCTGCAAGTATTCATTAAACCCCTACTATGTGCCAGGAACTGTGGTAGACCCCAGGCAGATAAGGACAAGAAAGGAAGCACCTGACTTTAAGGGGCTTACCTTCCTCTGGGAGGAAGGAAATCCACAAATAGTATTTTGGTTTTAAATCTAGTACAGTTGCATCTGGGCTGGAGACCCAATGTTTCTCCCTTCTCAAGTGTAAAAGAGTTTTCTAGCTTATTTCAAATAATTTTCTTAGAAAGCATTCATAATATTTTGCAAATTTCTACTTAAATTTTTTTAAACTGCATTTGACAAAGTGAAGCCCTATCCATTTGCACAGTTGAGAGTTCCAAGGTAATTGTTATACTAGAGGAGAAAAGTTCCAAATGCTCCATCTCTAATACGATCTGAGTCATCTTTTTAAAAATTAGTGCCCCTCTCCATACCTAATTTCTCTCATTTGAGTAGGACAAGATAATGCTTGTCACCTATTTATCTCTCAGTAGAGGAAAGAGGAGACAATGTCAGTGAAAGCCTTTGACATTCCTGCAGAAAGCTCCATAAAAGTTTTGAGGGAGTTATTGTATTCTAGGCATATTGAAAAACAGTTAGAAGCCCTGTGTTCAGATTCTGGCTGTTTTTAACTCTCCCTGTCTCTCTGATTTCTTTGGGATATAAGCTTAGTGGTGTTATGGCTGGATAAAAGAGTATGCATAATTTAGAGACTTTTGGGCTATCATTCTCAATGACTTTTTCACCAACAGTGGATTAGTGTGCCTGTTTTCCCATGGCCCCTCCAACACTTGTTATTATTATCTTTTGTAATCTTTGCCAGTCTGATGGGTATGAGGTACCTGGTATCTTTTTAAAGATAGATTACAAATAGAATTCTGTGGTTAATTCCCCCCCCCTTGACTGCCTACCATCCCCCCCACTTTTCTTCCGGGTCCACCAAGTTTATCGGTCTGTACCTTCTAGCGTTGTTTCGTTCACCTTTTAAAACATAGCATCTTTCCCAGCCTCATCTGATCCTCCCATTTTTCTGGCGTTCCCAAACATGAGTTTGCCTTACTCTTTTAGGACCCTGCAGTGCCCACAGTTTTCAAGGTGTAGAGCAAATAAAAACCGGCTGCAAATACTTCTTGTTAGTGTGGGAGAGCATAAAAGGCATCTCACTCACTGTTTCTGGATGCAGCTTTGGACTCAATTATCCTCAGATGTTCAAAATCAAGGCAATTTCCAGACCATTTCAAAGGACTGAATGGGGCTGTCTGCTGGGTCCTGTGTGAAATGAATGCTGTGTTACAACTAATTAGTGTAACTCTTTTGCCTGCAGTTGGGGTGAAGGTAGGAGGGATGTTTATCACTTCCTGCAGAAGCCAGAAAACAGAGATGTTGAGAAGGGCCCGGGATTCTTCCCTTCCTTTTCTCCTCCCAGATCGAGTCATTGAATGATCCCCCCTTTTTTTCAAGAAGAGATCAAGCTCTATTTGGCAGATCTATAAAGTGGGGGTCATAATACTTATATTAGTTATCTGTTGGAAAAATGAAATAATATGTGTATAATGCAGGCCTTAGCATACTATACAAATGCCGGTTATTATTAATGTCAGCATCATTATTATTGTCATTATTCTCTATAAATTGGAGCTTTTCTTCAGGGGTGTGATATATCATAGACTAATGATTTGAAGAAGTGTAGGAAAGGAGTAAAGTTACAGTTTAGCCTGCTGAGTAGGTATGAGAGTATTGTCTTTTTCCTTGTAGCTTTCATTCAGTATCAGGGGGGTGGGGGTGGAAGGAGGACTCAGAACCATATTCTCAATGATGACTTAAATCAGACTAGCCCAGGGCCAGGTCTTCTAAGTGAGGGTCACCCTAGGTAACTTGATCAACTCAGACCACTAGCCTCTAGTCCTCCCTTGGACCCCGAAGATATAAACCAATGCCTGTAACACTGCCTCCTCTCTCCCCCAAGAGGTCCCTGTTTTCCCAGGCATGCAAAAGTTGGGACATTCTCCCTTTCACCAGTGCCCAAAGTACTGTGACCCAGTGGAAAGCAAACACAAACCTTCCCACAAAAGGGTAGTGGGCTGACCAATGACCATTACAGGACCAGAAGTTCAGGATGCACAACTCAGAACTCTCAGATCTTCTTCACAGTGGAGATATAAACTTAAACCATCTGTAGAGACCCCAGCTGCTAACAGTGTATTTTGTTAAGAGGGCTGAATCCCCATTCTCATGTTCTAATAGTAAGCATATTTCCTGTATCACTCTTCTGGTTTTAACCAAGTAAAACACTAGCGTTGAGCTTTCCCTTTGTGAGACCCTTTAGTCAGCTCAGTATTTTTATTCACAGTTTTTACTTTTATATAACCTTGTTTCCCAACACCCCCTTCCTTCTCAGAAAGTTGTAATTCATAAATTCTTCTCATAAAGAACAAAATAAAACATCTCCCCCCAAAAAGTTAAGTTAAATTAAACAACCCATCAACCAAGTCTGGCAAGTCTGCAGTGTTCCATACCCTTAGACACCCACCTCTCCTCCCTACTACTACAAAAAAGGGAGCAAGCTTGCTGATCTCTCTTCTTTGGGAATGAGCTGGCTCTCCATAAGTTCACAGCATTTAAATTTTATTTTATTTTGGGTATTGTCCTTTCCATTTACCCGCTCTCTCTCTCTGTCTCTGTCTCTCTGTCTCTGTCTCTGTCTGTCTCTGTCTCTCTGTCTCTCTCTCTCCCCACCTGTCTCTATCTCTATCTCTATCTCTATACCTATCTCTATCTCTAGATATAGAGATATACATATTTTTCCCAAAGCTGATTACTTCACTTTGCATTGTCTCAAACAATGCTTCTTCACATTCAATGTGTCATCCGATACAGTGTAGTAAAATTCAGTTACATGCAGGTACCAGAAATGTTAGAGCCATTCCCCAGTCAGTGGGCATCCACTTTGCTTCCAATTCTTTCCTACTGCAAGGAAACATGAATGTGGTTCCCAAGGGAATTCTTCAGAAGTTTTATTTTTCATTCTGGGCATAGTGTGCATTTGTTAACTCTGATGAGTATATGGTTTAGATGTCTTCTTACCGTCCCTGATGAGCACTGTTGCAATGATGATAAACCTGTAGACATTTAATTAGGATAATGCTTTTAGTTATAGATTCTATGTCTTTAGTGATTTAGAATTTCCTTTTGAATGAGGTAAAGAGTAGACATTGTTATACTCTTGTAATAAAAATCAATTCAGATTTGTATAGCCCTTTAAGGTAAAAAAAAAAGGTTTTCTCAAAAACAATCCTTCGAAGTAGATAGTATGAATATAATTACCCCTATTTTGTAGATTGGAAAACTGAGGCTCAGAGAAGTTAAATGACTTACCTTGAGTCACATGGGAAATGAGTATCAGACTGGGATTTCAATCCAAGTCTCCTGACTCCAAGGATAGTGCTTTCCCCACCACAATGCACTACCTCTAAAATATGCTTTATAGGTAAGGGTAGACCAGATGAAGGAAAACTAGGTGGCTCACTGGATAGAGTGCAAGGTCTGAAGTCAGGAAGACTCATCTTTGCAAGTTCAAATTTTGCATCAGGCACTTACTAGCTGTGGGACCCTGGGCAAGTCACTTCATCCTGTTTGCCTCAGTTTCCTCATCTGTAAAATGAGCTAGAGAAGGAAATGGCAAACCAGTCCAATATCTCTGCCAAGAAAACCCCAAATGGGGTCACTAAGAGTCAGATATAACTGAAAAATGACCTGAATGACAGGTGAGGACCTTGATGTCTCAAGATTAGGGACCTATCTACAGAGAATTAAAATGAGTTACTCATCAGCCCACAAAAGTTGTGTTTACATGTGATCGTCCTACGATTGGCTTAATTTTGGGGGATCATTCAGAATTAATGGATAGTTGTTATATGATTGAGTGAACTGATTAGGCGATGGTGCCATTTGGCCACAGCGCAGCAACTCAGGGTGTTGGTCATGGGGCCAGAAATAGAACCCCAGCCTCTTTTTGTGGGACTCATCAGACCACACTTCCTTTTTAAATAGAACACCGAACGTTTTTTTTCTTGGGTGTTCTGCCTTAATGAAGATTCTAAATTTATGTTTGTAAAGTGGCATAATAGCATCAATGAGGATGTGTGGGACTGGAAAATGAGGTGGGAATGTTATGTGGAGAGAAAGGGACCCAACAGAACAGATAAACAGCTTGGGGAGTACACTGGTACCCTTGACCTAGAGTTGTTAAAGAAACACAGGGAGAGCTCTATATTGTGTGGATTTCCTAAGAAAGATTTATGGGAAGAAGTGACTAAGAAGGCATGGAGGGTTTATGAGTTTCACCATCAGGAGGGCAGGGACTATTTTTGCTTTCTCTTTGTGTCCCTTGCATTTATCACAGTGACTAACACATAGTAAGTGCTTAAGAAATGCTTATTGAATGACTGATTGATTGATTATACCAGTGAAATTATATATTCATCAGAATACCAATGTATTTTTCTGCTTAATGCCTTAGTTTACTGGCATTTCTCCTAGAAATGGCTTCCCAGATTAAGAGTCCTCTCATCTTTTGGGGCATCTATGGGGTTTTGAAGACCTTGGACAAAAGTGTCATAGGCATTTAGATAAATGTTATTATTATGATCATCTTTTAATATCCATATTGAAGTGGATTTCTCATTGACAGCTGGGGTCCAGATTAAACTCTCCAGCTGCCATCAACCATACAAAGCCTGTGAAGGGCAAGGACCTGTGGTTGCTTTTGGCTGCAGAGATAAAAGTAAGCTGAGCACAATCATTGGTCTTCTTTGGTGCTGATAATTGTGATACTTCCTCCACCTGTTCTTCTCCATTTGTGTTCTACCTGGGTTTTCATCATCTCTAGCATTCTGCCTCAGTTGCAGGCAGTATTTGAAGTGACAGGAAGCTCATGAATATCTTCATCTCATATTTAACTGAAGACCTAGTGAAGTGCTCATCTGGAACCTCAGCCCCAAACTCAACCCACTAGAATATTTTTTAGTGATTTCTTTTAATGATAATTAAGGTTCATACTGATGCCTCTGAGACAGTATGAGATGAGACCATGAAAAGGCTTTTGATTCCTTAAACTTTTGAAAAATTGTTATATTTCATAGACTTTTGAGTGTTAATATTCTGTGTATTCTACATTAAAAAAATTGGTAAATCCCTCACATAGCATAAATGGGAAAAAACACCAGCTTTAGAATCAGAAGACGTGAGTTTATATCTTGGTTCCACTCCTTACTGGCTGTGTGACTTTGAGCATGGAAAATCACAGTTTCAGATGGGAAGGGATCCTAGAGGTCACTGAATCCAAACCATACCCAAAGCAGGGATCTCCTCCACACCATCCCTGACAAGTGGTCTTCTAGCTTGGAAGACTTCCAGTGATGGTGGTTTGCTAACTTCTTTGAACCTCAGGTTTCTCAGCTGTTACAAAGGACATAGCACTATCTTCTCTTCTCTATTCCTCTCATAGTATTGTATTGTATACTATTTATTTTGATGAACAATAAATAAACAAAAGAACTTCACAACTGTGGAGAGCTCTGTGAATAAAGGCAAAAGTCTTTCCCCGTTTTTATCACTTGGAGTTTGTTGCATTTCAAAATAAAGCTGCCCTGAAACATTGACCCAAGTGTCTGTTTCAGAACCTCATTGCCTTTAAAGTAAAAGGCTGCCTACCAGTTCCTTTGTTATTTTTAAATAAAACTCAAATGTGGATTTCCTCCATTTAACAGCAGAGAATGAGGGGCAGCTAGGTGGCGCAGTAAATAGAGCACCGGCCCTGAAGTCAGGAGGACCTGAGTTCAAGTCTAAGCCTCAGACACTTGACACACTAGCGGTGTGACCTTGGGCAAGTCACTTAACCTCAACTGCCCTCCAAAAAAACCAAAAAATAAAAATAAAAAAACCAGTAGAGAATGATCTGACAGATTTCAAGAATCATGAATAGATCTGAGAACAGTCACAAAAGGAATAACTTAAAAAAAAATAAGACCCCAGATCTTCAAGAATCTGTATTTTAGAAATAGTTTCCTTTATCCTTACAGCCTCTGTGTTGCTCACTGTATGTCTGTGGAAAACTCACTTTACTTCTGTTTTTTTGTAAGACACCACCCATTGATTTTAATCAGATGTTACAAGGATGTAGCTACTAAGAAGGTAATTTGTCAGAGGCTCTATGAGCTGCCACAAAGAAAGCTAATATTTAAAAGGTGTGGGTGGCTCTGCATGATGGAATCTTCTTGTAATCCCTGTTGTTGGTGGGGCTGAGGCTGGTGGATCAACTGAATTTGGGAGCCCTGAGCTTCAGTAGGTCTAAAGCATGTAGGTAGTCTGCATAAAATCTGGCACCAGTCTGATCAACTCCCTGGGACCAGGGCCACCTAAGGAGAGTAGAAGTGGTGCAGATTGAATTGAATTAGGTCAAACCTTCTGAGCTGATCTGTAGTGGGATCAGCCCATCTGTGAGTGCTGCACTTCCAGCTTGAGGGACATAGATAGATTCAGTATTTGAAAAAAAAAAAACTGTCAGTTTAGGATGAGAAGAATGATAATAATTGTTGTTACTTTCTGGTTTTAGTTGTTAATAATAGTTGTTACTTTCTATTTTTTAAAAGTGATAAGTTGTAACAGTAAGAGCCAGGTAGTTCATCAGTTTTATAACGTGGGATTGTTTAAAGCTAGAAACTGAAATGTGGAAATGAGACAAGAAATGTATGTGGGAGATGGTAGGTATAGGTAGAAGTATGAGAGAGATTTCCCAACCATAATTGCTTCCCAATAATGTGTTCCCAATCACATTTTTGGAGAAATTGAGATTAGTTGGTCCCCTCTTCCCTATTTCCCCAAGAAAGACAAATATTATGGTCTTTGTACCTGTATTCACTAAAGCAAGAAACACAGGAATCCCTAATTTTTAAAAAAGCATTTTCTTAGTGCTTAGCATAATGCCTGTCACACATTGACCCTTAATACATGTTTGTTCATTGATAGATTGACTTTAGGGTACTGCCCAGGACGCATAGCCACTTTGGCTTGTATAAGTAGTGAGGTGTCCTTCACAGATGATTTCCTCTTGTGCAATAAAACCCTTTTTCTGACCTCTCTTCAGTAGGCATATCTTGACTCATTTCTGGAGCTAGTTCCCATCAGTTTATCCAAATCATTCCCCTGTATGCCATCAGACAGAGCCTAAGCAAGTCTTTAACATGTGTTCTCCCCACTCTGCAGCTCTCCAACTACCATTGATTGATTCTCAGATACCTCTATTTCCCCTTGCCCACCACTACCACCCACTACTTCCCAAATGCCATGGCACTTTAACTACCATGACTTCCATTTGCCACAGCTACCCAAAAGATCCTCAATTACATGGATAGCTTCTTACTGTTGCTACCCTATGGCTGCTGCCTCTGCTCTCTCTGTCTCTTTTAGGGTTTATGTGTTGATGGCAGTAACAACAAATTACATTCTCTTTCATACTGTGATGACAGCTTGGGTGGTGTTCAGGATGGCTAAATTGTACCTATAACCACCATCATAGTGGTGGCCAGAACTTAGTTCCAGCCTTCCCTTCAAAGCAAAGGGAAACAACCATTCTATTTGATTGTTGGTGTGTGTGTGTATGTCCATAAGAACCCTGAACTGGGAGTGGGGAAACTGTTTCCAGTTCTCTGGCTAATCCTCCTTATATCTTTGGGCAGATCATTTTACTTCAGAGGGCTTCATTTCTTCATCTATAAGACAACAAGAGGGATGGACTAGGATGATAACCAAGGTCCTTTTTAACATTTTTTATTCCCCTAGATCTGTAATTTTTTTTGGTGTAAGAACTTCTACCAGTGCAGAATACTACCTATTCTGCAATTAGTCTTAGAGAGTTGCCAGGGGGACCTGAGAGGTGAAGTGATTTGCCCAGGATCACAAAACCAGCATATATCAGAAGTGGAACTAGAGCTCAGGTATTTCTGAAGGACCAACTTATCCATTATGCCATGTTGCTTTTCCTCTAGTTCTAATATTAAATTATTTTATGACTTTATATCATGACAAAATGAGTATTCCAAAACCCAACCACAGAAGCTGCTTCTTTCTGTTGGCTAAGAAATTAGGAATAGCTGGAATTTAAATCCAGAGAAACACAGATTCCTTGGTCCACTCAAGTCAGGTGATATTGAGTTGAGTCATCAGTATTGAAAGAGAAAACCAGATGGGGATAAGCTGAGGGTGATGGGGGTAGTTGAGGAAAATGTCATACACTTTCCATAGGTTTGACTAACGTAAATTTATTGACATCAATTTGCATGAATGCATTGGGTTATTCAAATCAGAGTTGTGATTCAGCTGAAATCTGAACCAGAAGGGAATGTGGCAAGCCTGTCAATGCAAGGCCAGCGAGAACACTTGGTTCAATAGTCACGGCAGGCCCATAAACACGGCAGGATGCAAGGCTGCCAAATGAAGAGGCAGAAATAGTTGAGTGGATTCCTGTTCTCCTTCCCTCCCCCTTTTCCCCAATCCCTGGATTTCCTCCCTCATCCCCTATTTTTCTCTCCTGCTTACCCCCATTCATCCATTACACAGTTCTCCTGGCAGGAGGGATCCTTCAAGGCAAAGAGACGTCCACACCAGTCACAGGAAAAATCCACGGGTAGTGTCAAATTACCAGGCTGTAAATTGCTCTGCTTTCTGCTGGAACTGGAGGAAGTTTCTGCTGGGGTGCAATACAGGAAGTGGAAAGAGCAGATCAGGGGGTCTGAATCCTAGCTCTGCTACTTCCTACCTGGGTCATCTTGGGAGAGTCACTCCCTTTTTCTGGGTAGTTGTATCCTCTGTAAAATGAGAAGGTCATGTTAGTAATCTCTAATATCCCTTCAAGCTCTAAACCTATGATACAATGACCTCTGAGGTCTCTTGTAGTTTGAGCTAGCTGGTCCAATGACTTCTAAGGCCCCTTCCAAATCTAAATCTATGATCCTATCATACATATCATATATACATACATATACATGTATGTGTATGTGTATGTGTATATAAAAATAGGCTCTAAGATGGATAGGTGCAAAAGATGCATGAGACAGTCCTCCAAGAACATAGAGTTGATCAGGAGAAGTAAGGCAGAATTGGCTAAACTATGTGTTTGCATAAATGTGCCACTTCGGAAAGATGATTTTCTCCATTTGCCTTAAATAGGCATGGTGAATATTGAAAGGGAAAATGGGCTATATTTTCCCAGTGCTCAGGCTATTCTCCAATAGATGGATGAGTTAAGTACCTTGGGGATCATTAAGTCTCTTAAACCACTTCACAATTTTTTTTCAGGGGAAAAGGGAGGGCACTTGAGGTTAAATTATTTCCTCAAAGCCACACAGCTAGTAAGTGTCAAGTGTTTGAGGCTGGATTTGAACTCAGGCCCTACTGACTCCAGGACTGGTGCTCTCTTCACCATACCACCTAACTGCCCCTCCACAAATTTTTAAGAGGGCAGGATGATTATAGCCACATTGTTTATCATTCAATCATTACCTGTATATCATGGTCTAAAGCAGCAGTTCTCAACCTGTGGGTTGCAACCCATTTGGGGGTCACCTAAGACCATCAGAAAACACATATTTCCCATGATCTTAGGAACTAAGACACCACTCCTCTATCTGTCTCCAGGCAGGTCTGCCCATATGCAGATATGCCCACATACAAGTATTAAAGGGTCATGGCATTAGGAAGGTTGAGAACCACTGGTCTAAAGGCCCTTTACCATCCTGATAGTTATCTTCTGGATGCTTTCCAGCTTATCAATTTCTTTAAAGTATGGCATCCAGAACTGAGTACAAGACTCAAGATATTGTCTGACCAAGTGGGAGCATGCTGGTATTGATGCCTCCCTAGGCTTGGATGACCCCTCTCTGTACAGTCTAAAATCACAATAGCTTTTTTATGGCTGTCACATAATACTTCTGACCAATATAGAGCTTGTAGTCTACTAGAATCTTTCCAGTTCCCTCTTAGCCCCAATAATACTATTATCTAGCCATATTCCAGTTACAGGTTCCATTTGACCAAGACTCAATGATAGCTATGATGTCACTTTTTCTCCTTACATTAGGAGCTCTAGTTCATTTTTGTGTGTTCCTCATACTTTGTGTATTTGTGTGTAGACATCTGAAGTCAATACTTCATGAATAGTACTTTCTGATAATTGTAAGGAAAGGGAAAGAATACTCAATTTGAAATCAGAAGACCTACTTTTGAATTCTCTTGACTACTAACTAGGAATTGGAAATGTTGGGAAAATAATTTCAGGCTTAAATATACATATACATACACATATACATACATACACACACACATACATACATACATACCACCTATAGCACACCACCTATTCCTTGTGGTTGTTTTTAAGATGAAATGGGATGATGAAAATGGAGTTGTTTTGTAAGGTATCATCTATATATATTATAAACTCCTTGCATGAGGTACTGCCATTTTTTCATCTTTGTAAAAAAATTGATGCTTAATTCATGTTTGCTGAACTGAATTGAGTGGTTAAATTATTGGAGCAATGTTAATGGTTCTATGAATAACATTGGTCATTTATTTTGCTGCATTGATGCCGCCATCTTGTCTTTTGACCTTGAATCTGGCTACATGGTTTCAAGGGAGACTAAAGGAAGACTGGGTAGGAGAAACAGCTGCCTCAATGATTCAACAGTCTTCTATACCTAATGAGAAAGACAAGGGATTAGAATCATAGAATTGGAAAGCTGGAAGTGAATTCATCAAATCCAACATCTTATTTAACTGATGAAGAAACTGAGGACAGAGAGGCAAGGTGATGCTCATGGTCACATAGGATGGTACTAGGGCTAGAACCTAGGCATTCTAATTTTTTGTGTACTATGCTCTTTACTATATCCCCTCATATGTAAAGCTACACATTACCTTTAATACTATATATAATACTATATAACTTGCTATATATAGCAAGTTATCATGTGTGCCTATTCTTTGTGGAGACTTTCTTTGATGGTCAAATCTTCCTCAAAAGATCTTAGATGCTGAAAATTGGTAGTGTCTTCCCCTAGAGCCTGCTGATTACCCTTTCTATCTCATCTTCCCATACCCATACCTGTTGCCTATCATTGTCACTCTATGTCATACATTGCTTTTTTATGTCTTCTTTCTCTAGAACCAGACCAGCTGTGTGGAGAATCAGAGTTAGGTCCTTTCACAGCAATGCAATGGTGGAGAATTGGAACAGAAAATCTGTGTATAGCTTGTAGTTTTAGGGAACAGAGAAGGAGGTAGGTAATGAAATTATATATTCCATAGACTCTTAGACATTGAAACAAACTTCAAGGTCATCTGGTCCCATCTTAGCATTTTACAAATGAATAAATTCACTTTCTTTTGTTTTTAGAGGTCTATTTGGCTGAATGTCATGAAAAAGTATACTTGAATTTCATTTGTTTGCCATTTTGGACAAGATGGAGAGATATGGGCCAGAAGACAGTACCATTGGGTAGAATTGTAACTGGTTGAATGCCAGATCCAAATAGTATTCATTAATGTATCAATATAAATGTGAAAGGAGATCTCTGGTGTGGTATCATAGGGATCTCTTCTCCCCTTCCTTTTTCCTTCTCTTCTCCCTGTTTAATTGTGCTGTTTGATATTTTTTAAATTAATATTTTATTTATTTATTTTTAGTTTTCAACATTCATTTCCACAAGATTTTGAGTTACAAATTTTCTCCCTGTCTTTCCCCTACTCCCCACCCCAAGATAGTGAGCCTACTGAATACCTCTTCCCTCAGTCTGCTCTCTCTTATATCCTCCCCATCTCTTCCCCCAACTTTCTAGTAGGGCAAGATGGATTTCTATACCCAAGTGCCGTATATCATTTTCCAGCTGTATGTAAAAAATAAAATTTTTCAACATTTGTTTTCAAAACTTTGATTTCCAGATTCTTTTCCTTCTTCCTTCACCCACCCCCACTGGGAAGATAAACAATTCAATATAGGTTGTACATGCATAGTTATACAAAACATTTCCATAGTAGTTATATTGTGGAAGACTAACTATATTTACCTCCATTTTATCCTTCCCTCACTTATTCTATTTTCTACTTTTACCCTGTCCCTTTTCAAAAGTGATTACTTCTAACTACCCTCTCCCCCAATCTGCCCTCCCTTCTATCATCCCCCCTCTTATCCCTTTCCCCCCTACTTTACTGTAGGGTAAGAAATCCAATTGCTATTCCCTCCTTAAGCCAAATCCAATGTGAGTAAGATTGACCCATTCTCTTTCACCTTCCTACTCTTCCCCTCCATTGTAACAGTTTTCTCTTAGCTCTTTTTAAAAAATTTATTATAGATAATTTACCCTATTATAGGTATATATTCTATCTCTCCCTTTCTCCTTCTCCCATTATATTCCTCTCTCATCTCCTGATTTTATTTTTTAGGTATCACCCCTTCCTATTCAACTGATGCTGTGCCCTCTGTCTATGTATACATGTACACACATATACACACACTCAGATATGTATTTATACACACATATACCCTCCTATACATACATATATATATGTATGCATACATATACACACACATATATTCCCTTCAACTATCCTCATACTGAGAAGAGTCTCATGGGTTACAATTACCATTTTTCCATGTAGGAATGTAAATAGTTCAACTTTAGTAAGTTTCTTACGATTTCTATTTCCTGTTTACCTTCTCATGCTTCTCTTGCTTCTTGTATTTCAAAGTCAAATTTTCTGTTCAGCTCTGGTTTTTTCACCAAAAATGCTTGAAAATCTTCTATTTCATTGAATGACCATATTTTACCCTGAAGCATTATACTCAGTTTTTCTGGGTAGGTGATTCTTGTTTTTAATCCTCGCTCCTTTGACCTCCTAAATATCATATTCCAAGCCCTTCCATCCCTTAATGTGGAAGCTGCTAGATCTTGTGTTATCCTGATTGTGTTTCCACAGTACTCAAATTTTTTCTTTCTGACAGCTTGTAATATTTTTTCTAGGAACTCTGGAATTTGGTTATGATAGTCCTAAGAGTTTTCTTTTTGGGATCTTTTTCAAGAAGAAATAGTTGAATTATTTCAATTTCTATTTTGCCCTCTGGTTCTAGAATATCAGGGCAATTTTCCTTGAGAATTTCTTCAAGTATGATTTCTAGGTTCTTTTTTTGATTGTGGTTTTCAGGTAGTCCAACAATTTTTAAATGATCTCTCCTGGATCTATTTTCTATGTCAGTCATCCTTTCAATGAGATATTTCACATTGCCTTCTATTCTTTCTTTTGTTTGTATCCGTTTTTATAACATCTTGATTTGCCATAAAGTCACTAGCTTCCAGTTGCTCCAATCTAATTCTGAAGGAATTATTCTCTTCAGTGAGTTTTTGAAATTCCTTTTCCATCTGGGCAACTTGACTTTTTGAAACATTCTCCTCATTGGCTTTTTGGACCTCTTTTGCCACCTGAATTAGTCTATTTTTTAAGGTGTTATTTTTCTTTGGTATTTTTTGGGGGTCTCCTTTAGCAAGCTGTTGATTCGCTTTTTTTTTTTTTGCTTTTTTGGAGGGCAGTTGGGGTTAAGTGACTTGCCCAAGGTCACACGGCTAGTTTTTTTGTGTTAAGTGTCTGAGGCCGGATTTGAACTCAGGTACTCCTGATTCCAGGGCCAGTGCTCTATTCACTGAGCCACCTAGCCGCCCCTGTTGATTCACTTTTTATTATTTTCTTGCATCATTCTCATTTCTCTTCCTAATTTTTCCTCCACATCTCTTACTTGATTTTCAAAATCCTTTTTGAGCTCCTCCATAGCCTGTACCCAATTCCTATTTTTCTTGGAAGCTTTTGATGCAGGAGTTTTGCCTTTTTTGTCTTCTTCTGATTCCATGTTTTGATCCTTTTTGTCCCCCAAAAAGCATTCTATGGTCTGATTGTGCTTCCTCTGCTTGATCATCTTGCCAGCCAATTACTTGACTTTGAGCTTTTTGCCATGGTAGAATTGCTTCCAGAGTGGAGAGAACTGGGTCCCAAATTGCTGGGGTTTTTACAGTTGCTAGAGCTATGAGGATGGTACCTTCTCTACAGCCACCACAAGCTCTAGCACACTGATGTTTCTCACTCTAGGACCACCACCCAAGACAGTGACCCAGATCCAAGTAGGTCAAAGGAAGAAAGATAAATGATTGCTTGGGCCCCCTATGATCTTCAGGACAGGAGCTCCGGAGACAGTCATGATGCAACTGATGTACCATCACCACCTCTTGCCCTAGGGGCAGGGTCTGGACCATACTTTTCCATCACCCAGTTCCAACAGAGTTCCCTACTGACCTTTTACTATCTCTTTCGGGTTTATTGGTTGAGAAATCTGGAAACCTGCCACAGTTGTTAGTGATTCACTCTCCTGAAGTCTGCTCTGGCTGGTCTGAACCAGTGGTCAGGGCTGTTCTGGGTCTGGGCCTGTGCTCAGCTCCCAGCCTGGTGCAATAGACCCTTCTTGTCGCCCTGCCTAGCTGCCTTCAGTGTGAGATTTGTTTCTCTCTGTTACTCTGTGGGTTCTGTGGATCTAAAATTTGTTTAGAGTCATATGTTACAGGTATTGGAGGTGGTTGGAGTGGGAGCTCAGTAAGTTCCTGCTTTTACTCTGCCATCTTGGCTCTGCCCCACTATTTAATACTTTTATCAATGACTTTAATTAAACTATAGATGACGTGCTTAACACATCAGCAGGTGACAGAATGTTAGGAGGGATAGTTAATATGTTGGATGTTAATAAGTAATCAAAAGATCTCAATAGGTTACCATGATAGGACAAACCTAATAAGATAATGGTGACTAGGAATTAAAGTAAGTATAATATGAGGTCAAAGGTTCAATAGTATGAGTGATGAAGGAAGTATGACTGGACAGCAGTTAGTGTAAAAAGGAACTAGAGGTGGGGTTAGGTAGACTACAAGCTTAATAAGTCAATCAGTCAATAAACATTTGTTAACTACCTACTATGTGCCAGGTGTCAAGAAGCTCACGATCTAATGAGGCATGTGAAATGCCAGCCAATAAAAACTAATGGATCCCTGATATTGAGGAAGGTGGCATTTTATAATCTAGCTTGTTAAGACCACATGTAGAATATTTTATTTAGTTCATATTTTAAGTAGAACATTAACAAGGTGGAGCATATCCTGAGAACGATGTCAAGCAAAACAAATGTTTGAAAATGGATACTAAGAGTTTTAAAGTTTTTTAGTGTTGTTTTCCTTTAGATCAGTGGTTCTCAGCCTTCCTAATGCTGTGACTCTTTAATACTTGTATGTGGACATATGGGTGGGTGGACCCACCTGGAGGATAGAGGAGCGCTGTCTTGGTTCCTAAGACCATCGGAAATATGTGTTTTCTGATGCTCTTAGGGGATCCCTGTGACCCCTGTGAAAGGGTTGTTTGACCCCCAAAGGGGTTGCAACCCACAGGTCGAGAACTGCTGCTTTAGATGATTGGGGTCAGTTGTATGAATTGTCTTCCTGGTTGTACTTAACTGCATCTTCCCAAGTTTCTCTGAATTCTTCATATTTGTCATTTTTATGGCATAGTAATAGTACACTACATCCATGTACCACCATTTGGTTAACCATTCTTCCAATTAAGAAACACCTGATTTCTCTCCAGTTCTTTGCTACAACAAAAAGTGCTGCTTCAAATGTTTTTGGATATTGGCGAACTTTCCTTTTGTCTTTGACTTCCTTGGGAATATATAGTAATGCTATTTCTGGAGTAAAGGTTGCATCAGGTTAGTGACTTTTAAAGTTTAATTCTGAATTTTCTTCTAGAAAAAAACAATTCACAACTCATAATAATGTGTATTTGGCTTCCTAAAGCCCATGCAACTTTGATTGTTTTTGTGTATGCCATCCTTCCTAATCTGATGGATGAGAGACAAAATCTTAGAGTTGTTTTAATTTGGATTTCTCCTATTAGTGAATTTGATGATCCTTTTTGACAGTTGTTGATACCTTGAATTTCTTTTTTTGAAAACTCTGATCATATCCGTTGACTCCATATATGTTGAAGAATATGTCATTTTTAAATATTTGTATATTTGCGTCAATTTCCTGTATGTCTTAAAATGAGACCATTACCAGAGATATTTGCCAGAAAGATTTCCCACAATTAATTGCATGTCTTCTAATTCTAGTTGCTTTGATTTTGCTCCTGCCAAAACTTTTTGATTTAGTGAAGACAACATTTTCTAGTTTAATCTCCTATGATCACTCAGTATCTTGTTTAGTTGACCTCTCCCACTCACAGGTGTGAAAGATAACATTTGGGAACGAGGTTGAAAGTGAAGCAATCATCCAGTAGCTTGGATCAATTTTCAGATCCCTTACGTAATAATAGCAACTGAAGTTTGGATATCACTTTCAGGTTTGCCTAGCACTTTGTAGAGAATAATCTCATTTGATCTGTATAATAATGTTGTTATTACAATAATCTTGTTAATCTTATTATTGTCCCACTTAAATACTTGCATGATTGTGAACAAATTACTTTCACTCTCTGGGCCTCAGTTTTCTGATCTGTGAAATGAGAAAGTTGGACGATACAGCCTGTAAGGTTCCTTCTAATTCTGTGATCCTACATTGTGCCTGTGGCTGCACAGTTTGTAAGTGTCATGGGCAGGAATAAAATCCAGGTCAGGTCCAACCTCCAGGCACTATTGTGGGATACCTTTCACATGGATAAAAGCCCTTATAATTTTAAATAGTACTTTCTTAGATTATTTATTAATTTATAGAGCACACTTTAATTACACACCGTGCAATGCTTATTGTTGCTTTTTGAGTTTCGCAGAGACTTTGGCCCAAATATGTCATATTATGCCCAGGAACACAGAATTCTGCAAAAGAGAAACGGAGACATTTTGAACAGTCTTCCACATAACCACACTCCCCATAGTTACACTGCTTTTCCATGGGCTGGTGTTTGTTGATCTTTAGTTGTTTACAGCTGTGTCTGATTCTTCAAAACCCCTTTTGGGGTTTCCTTTGAAAAACTACTGGCATGGTTTGCCATTTCCTTCCATAGATAATTTTACAGATAAAGATACTTAGGCAAATAAGGGTGAAGTGACTTGCCCAGAGTTACATAGTTAGATTGGACACCATTATTTTGATTTATTTTAACAGAGCCTTGCAGGCTCCAGCCATGATGCAGAGTTTAGGGATACAACGGATTCCTAGAATCTCATGGCATTTATTTATCTATCTATCTATCTATCTATCTATCTATCTATCTATCTATCTATCTATCTATCTATCTATCTATCTGTCTGTCTGTCTGTCTGTCTGTCTATCTATCAATCTATCCATCCATTCATTTGCTTATTTGTTTGCCCATCCATCCATCCATCATCCATCCATCCATCCATCCATCCATCCATCCACCCACCCACCCATCTATCTTTTTATCTATCTTTAATATTTTATTTATTTTTAGTTTTCAACATTCATTTCTACAAGATTTTGAGTTACAAATTTTCTCCCTGTCTTTCCCTACCCCCACTCCAAGATATCAAAGCTACTGAATACCCCTTTCCTCAATCTGCTCTCTTTTATATCCTCCACCATGCCCCCCAACTTTCTAGTAAGGCAAGATGGATTTCTGTACCCCAGTGCCAGTATATTTTATTTCCCAGTTGCATGTCTGGCTTTTATTTATTGCCTATTTGCAGTCTTAGAATGGAAGAAAGACTCAGACCAGAATTCAAGGCTTTTAGGCCAATATTCTTTCCATTGCATCAAAGCCCTCAAAATAATTTGGATTGATTGAGTGCATTATGCATGCTAAAAGTGCAGGACCAACTCCCATTGTTACTTCGTTGACTGTTTTCTTTGTCTGGATTATCTATGAAATTTTGTCTGAGCTTTTATACTTTGCCTTTAGAGATGCTACATCTAAATGCTATGGCGAAAAAATAAAAGAGAGACAAAGAGTTTGATCTTGTTCTGCAGATGTGTGAAAACCTAGTTAGTGCTTCACGTCACTCTGACACAGGGCCAACCAAAGACAATTGTGATATAGGCCAACTTTATCTTTGGTTCTCCCCATCCTTCTCTCCCTGGCTTGGCGGTCTCCTGACACATGAGTTAAACTTTTCCTTTTCCATCTTTCCTGGATACACAATTCAATTTGGTCAATTAATTTCCCATATCATCAGATGAAAATTGGTTGATGCAGAAATGTGATATAGCTGGAGGAACAAGCTTAGTTAATTGTGTATTTTACTCTAGATTTTGGTGCCTACCCACATCAATAGCTTAAATAGCAGAAATATCAGGTCTGGATGGTGGGAAAGATAGAACAGGGGTAGCCAGTGGGAGTCATTTTGGGAGGTAGATGCATATTTCAGTGTCTCGACTCAATATATGAGCAACCTCTTTAGGGGCTGTTGGTATGTTGACTTGTAAGATGACATCAGAGAGATTTCTGGGAGAAGTATAAAGTCTTAGATTGAGGCTAATTTTGGAATATGGAAAGATCTCCAGGAAACCATTAAATACTCTGATGTTCCCTGGAATGAAGGATCGAAGCCAATTCAATATGGTTTTATTAAGCACTTACTATGAACAAAACACTATGCCTGGCTCTAAGGGGTACAAAAATAAAACAACAACAAAAAAGCCCTTTCCCCCAAGAAATGTACATTTTACTGGAGGGACACAACATGTGATTAGACAAATATACAGAGGATCATTTGAGAAGCAGGGAGAGAGTCCAAACATCCAAGGGCATGAGGAAAGCCTTTTCCATGATAGATAGCACATGAACTAATTCTTGAGGAAGCTAGGGTTTATTTCTAAGAGGCAGAGGAGGGAGTGTGCTCTAGGCATGGAGGACAGCCTGGGCCAAGGCATGGCAGCAGGAGAAATCTGAACGCAAGCTAATAAGGCATGTTGGGTTCAAGCAAGCTGAGAGGCAGAGGACTGTTAATGAACCCGAATCCTCTTCAATTCCTAGCCTCCCACAAAAGGTCTTTCTATGACTAAGTTTGAGTTTTATTAAGTGATCTTTTTTGGGTGGGATAGCTTCTATACTGGAACTTATGAGTCCTGGCCACTTGCCTACCATGAGCTTGCATAGGCTCACCTCTGCCATACCCGGAATGTATCTCCCCTACATCTCTGCTTTACTCTTAAAGCCTGTGTTAGATTCCTATAGAATCATAGGATCCTTTTTTTAGAGATGAAAGGGAGGCAAGGAAATCTACCTCTTTTCTACAGTCTCCTATGATTCCTCTCCTATGCCCTAGGAAAAAGTGACCTTTCCATCATATAGTCACTAATAATAACTGCTAATATTCATATAGCATTTTAACATTTGCAAAATGTTTTGTATATATTGTTGTATTTGACTTAATTCTCACAACAATCCTGAGAAGTGATATTATTAATCCCTTTTTACAGATGAGACGCCTGAGGCTTAAAGTCAAAATGATTAAAGCCTTTTTTTAGTATCCCATCTTTGCCTTTAATGCAGACCAACTTGGGTCATCATTATTTGTGTATCTAAATTTACATATAATTAGATTATAAGTATTTTGAGGTCAGGGATTGTACTTTTTTTTTTCTTCCAAATTTGTATCCTTAAGTGCCTGCCCTAGTAAGAGCTTATTGTAGGCATTCAGTGGCGTTCATTCAACTGAGGGAAAACTTTCTAACAATTTGAATCATCCAGGGGGTCAATAGGCTTCTGTAAGAGGTCACAAGTTTCCCCTTATTAAAGAGCTCCAAGCAGAGATTGGATAATCACTTATCAGCAATTCTATTGGAGGAAAAACCTATTAGAAAGAAAGAAAGGTTGGATGAGCCTTTGAGGTCTTTCCCAGATCTGAGTTCCCATGATTCTATGCATTGAATTGCTCGGAGGAATTGTGGTGGAGTGGATAGACTCCACTGATATTGGACTCAGGAGATCTGAGTTCAAATTCTAATTCATATAGCTACTAGTTGTATTAATATAAGCAAAATCACTTAAACCAGGGTGTCAAACTCAAATACAAACAGAAGATTCTCTATCTATAAGTAAGGATCCCTGTGGGTTGCATACTGACTTCATTTTAAGTGAAGTCTTATCTATGTTTTGTTATATTTTTATTTATTTTGTTAAATATTTTTTCCAATTATATTTTCATCTGGTTCAACAGTCCTTAGGAATGGGCTGCATGTTTGATACCTCTGACTTAAACTGTCAAAGCCTTAGCTTCCTTACCTCATGAAACTGGGATAATAATACATGTGATAATTATTGAACTTAATTTGTAGTGAGGAAAATGCTATAAGAATATGAGTTGTTACTATTATTATCTGTGTTGGAAAGAAGCATTAGATCACATTGAACTATTTAGCATTCTGTCTAAGGTGAAGGTCAAGGTCACATTATTTTCTGTTATTTTTCTTCTCTGTTTATGATTTCATCTCCAAAGAAAAACCTTAGAAGTCATTTCAACCAGACTAACCAGATCTTGCAAAATAGGCCATCTGAAAAGATAAAGGCTTACTGAATATACTCTGTCCAGAGCCCTTCCAATCATGAAAATTTTCTTGCTGACAGCAACCAGCTCTAAAACACTGAGCTCTAGAAACCGTCTACATTCTGATATTTTCAATGAGTGCCAACTTTAATCATAACAGGCTCATCTCAGCCACGGGCACATCCACTGTGCTGGAGTGTCTTGAGGCCATGAGGAGTCCTCAAGAATGATTGTCTGTTTGCTTGCTGCCCACACGATAACACCAAGCTTCAGCTAGCCTGCTTAACATCTCATTGAAGGAAGGCTGGGGTGCTGGTGGTAGCGTTATATTCCTACCCAAAAAACAGGCACTGGTCTGGCTGTTGTCTCCCCAGAAAACAAAAAACAAAACCTCAAAATGTTAGATGCTGGAGAGATGATCGTTCCTCATCAGAAGGAAGGAGCCAGTTGGACTCCAGAAGCATTCAGACTTGTTGGCTTTGTAACGCCATTGGTTTCTCTCAGCTGTTCAGTTTCAAGTGAAGGAGGAAGGAGAGGAATTGTTTTCTCTCTTGTTTTCCAGATCAAATTGCTTATTTCCATAGGAATTTATGGCAATTGAGGATGGAGTTTGGGTTCCAGTGACAGACTGAATGTCAGGATGGGATTTGTGCATGCTCCTCTTAAAGTATTTTGAATGTTTTGGGGTTTTAAAATGAAGACCATGTGTGCCAAAAAGCTGGCCAAGAATAATGAACACAAAGTCAACAAGTTAAACAAGGATTTCAGTCAGGTTGGCACCAAGTTGTTCTAACTTCATGGCCTGGTGATCATATTATGACTTAAGCAGCTTTGCTGAGGAAGTGTGGCCACTCAACCCACTTTGGCTCTACTGTCAGCTTACTGATTTGGGCTTAAGGGGGTGGTGGAGCTGGCATGGGTGTGGTAAAGTATACAGTTGATTAGGCAGTTGAGTTACATTAGCTTAATCTAGGCAAATAGGTGGTGACATGGATAGAGCCCTACATCTAGAGTCAGGAAGACCTGAGCTCAAATCTGATCTCAGTTACTAGATGTGTGACCCTGGGCAAGTCACTTAACCCATATCTGCCTCAGTTTCCTTGTCTAAAAAGTATAAGTAATAACAGAACCTACCTCTCAGAGTTGTTGTGAGCTCTTCATCTGCTACACCACACTGCTATCTCAATATTTAAAGTGGTAGAGTGAAGATTAAAAGTACATGATAACTGCCTTTGCACCAAAGAAGGATGGAATAGTATGATAGGACTTCAGATGGCTTTTCTATTAGGAAGATAATTCTGTAAATCCTGGACTGGGATCTGTGACAAATTACTCTGACTGAAAGGTGACCTTTTATAGCTGAGCAATAAATCTTCACTGGGTTCATCCAGCCATCATTGACTGGCAAACTGACATTCTCTATTGTGCCTAGGGGACCAGGCTATTGTAAGCAGTGCCTGGATCGCTGCCCCCTCCCCTGCCATTCAAACAAGTATTATTATATATGTCTCAGGTGTGGGAGGAGCAGTCTGTGGTGGCATCTACAGATAAACCTTCCCTCACTTACTTCTCCATAGGTTTCCCTTGGTCTCCTCTGTAATCTCAGAACAGGGGAAAAATTTCTATAGCAAAGTTACTTATTCTCCCTTGTTCTTAGCTCCCCCCTTTTAGGTCTGGAACACTGTTGGAAAGAGTAATAGCAGCCTTTTATCAAATTCAATTCAAGTTCATCTGATTCAGAAATCATTTATTCAGCACCCAATATTATTTCATCTTTGTATTGGTGTGTGTGTGTGTGTGTGTGTGTGTGTGTGTGTGTGTGTGTGTTTATGTTTTGTCTGCCTAACTTGCAATTCAATTCCATAGATATTTGTTAGTTGCCTTCTTTGGTCAAGGTGATATATTAGGGATGCAGTGGTAATCAGATCAGTCAGTCAACAAGCATTCATTTAGTATATGCCAATCACTGTGCACTGTGCATGAGGGATGCAGATACAAAAAAATGAAACAATTCCTATTTTCAAGGAGATAAAAATAAAGACCATTAATATATGGTGCCTAAAAGCTTGTAAAACACTTTGCAGGGTGGTCTAATAAATGGAGCATGCGACTTGACGTCAAGGAGATGCGTTCACATCCCTCCCCGCCTTAGAAACTTACTATCTGTGTGATCCTGAACTAGTCAGTTAACCTCTCTTTGTCTCAGTTTTCCCATCTGTAAAGTGGGCATAATAAGAGCACCTCCTAGGGTCATTGTGAGAATGAAATGCTATGGTGTATGTAAAGTACTTTGAAAACTTTTAAGTCTATATAAATGTCAGATATTTTATTATTATTAAAATCCTTATTATTGTCTACCAATAGCTGTGAGGGTAGGTAATGGCGGTATTGTTATCTCCATTTCACAGATGAGTAAACTGAGGCTGAGATAAATTAAGCAACTTTTCATATAACACAGCTAGTAAATGTCAGATGCAGGATTTGATCCCAGGTCTTCCTGACTCAAAGTCTAGGATCAAAGAAGATATAGTCCCTCCACTCCTCTAATGGGGGAGGGGTAACTCTCATATAAAAAAATAAACATGATGGGAAGGAGAATTTTGTGAGAGTATGTGCGGCACAAATTGCCATTCAAAGAGGAGACAAAGATCAGTTGTCTGACGTCCCTTCCAACTCAGATGTGCTGTGGTCCTAGTTGAGGGGTTCAAGGAAAAGGTGGCTCTTAAAAGGATGGGTCAGATTTCAGTAGGGGGAGATGGGGAAGGTGGTCCATAAGTATGTCACACCATAAGTAGTGAAGCTGGGTTTTGAAACCAGGTCTCCTCATTCTAACAACAGACAGTTACCTTGCTGCCTATTCAAAGCCACTGCCCTTCCAGCCTCTTTACTCCAGACCATTGGGCAAGGCTTCATTATTCTGGACCTCAGATGTCTCACTTGGCTAATGAAAGGGGTTGGACTAACTGAATTAGTGAACCTGGGAACCTGGCTATATAAGTATTCCTTTTGCTTAATTCTGCTTGGTGTCCAGATAACTTGCCCTGTGGATGTCTTGTCTCACACTTGAATTTCCTTCCTATCCCCAATCAGGTCATTGACTATCAGTACAATTGGCTAAAGCAAGCCTCAATAGGTGGTGACTTTCCCTGCCTTGGAAGTTTTCAAGTAGAGGCTGGCAATGACTTGTCAGGAATGTTACAATGGGGATTCCTTTTGTACGTGGGTTGGACTGGACGGCCACTAAGACCCCTTCCAACTCTCCAATTCTGTGATCCAACTTGAATGATAGATCTTGAGGAGTGCAATTCTGGTGAGATGAAGTAAAACATCCATTTTAATAAGGTTTTCTCAGCTGTTTTCTTTTAGACCTAGTTTAATTTCTTTCTTGCCTTGGGTCTTTGGGTTAATTGCCATATCGAGGGCAATGTTACAGAAGGGCCACCACACCTCAGTTGTAAAGCAGATATAGTCCCTCTTTGGCATTTACTAAGCTCTCCTGGATTTTTGCATTTTGGTGCCCTACCACTGAGCTTTGAAGGAAGTCTGGGATTTTAAGAGGCAGAGATGAAGGAATTAACTCCAGCAACAGGAAACACCCCAAATAACCTATTATTAGGGAACTGTATTTGTTAGGATGGTCATCCTTATAGGATAGGGAGTTCCCAGTGAGCAACTTCTTTTACCAGGGTGGGTTGGTAGATTCTCTGCTACTTAGAGTGATCTGGGAGCCCCTTGGGGTCCTTGAGATACTAGCAAGTTTGCAGGGACAAAATTATTTTCATAATAATATTAAGACATTTTAATTTCTGATAAGGTAAATACTAATAGATATAACTATATACACAAAAGCTCTTTGGCATCCCCAATAATTTTTCACTCAGTTGATAAACATTTATTAAGCACCTGCTATGTGCCAGGCAAGACTGTAAAGGGGGTACTGAAACTAAAAAGTGTGAGAATGACCATGATAGAGTTTCTGAGAGCACTAAGAGGCTAAATGACTTGCCCAGGGTCACACAGTCAGTATGTGTCAGAGGCAGATATTGAACTCAGTTCTTCCTGACTCCAAGGTCAGCTCTCTGTCCACTATGTCATGCTCTATCTCTAATATTTTTCATATGGAACCTCCAAAAATCTACCTTGTTATAACTTTTACCAAGAGTCCTCTTGGTAAATAAATAAATAAACTGTCAAAGAATGATTCTTTAAAGATGACATTTCAGGAGGGGCAACTAGGTGACTTAGTGGACAGAACACTAGCCCTGGAGTCAGGAGGATCTGAGTTCAAATGTGGCCTCAGACTCTTATTAACTGTGTGACCCTAAGCAAGTCACTTAACCCCTATTACCTCCCCAAAAGATGACATTTCAGGTTAACAGGATTGTAGAGGATATTTTATGGAGTAAGGGTATCTTCCTGGAGACCCTCAAATTATACCATATGAGTGACTCCCTATTCTGCCTGAGGGTAAGGCAGACCATGATGGTCAGACTATTTTGCTTGTGATAGAAGAAAGTTACTTCTGACCTTGGACAAGAGCATGGGTGTCATCCTTCAAATCTCCTTTCTTCCTTTAAAGGCCTAGAGCAGCTTCTCCCACTTTCAGGCCTGAAGAGCCCTATGGATCATGTCAAGGGGGCAATGTCACCGGAACCAAATTCACTTTCATAGCTACTAGTGTGCTTTGTAGACTTTGGAGTCCTGCTGAGTGATGGCCTTTAAAAATAATGTGCATCGTCTCTAGCCTTGTGCCATTTGTGCCCTTGGGGTGAGGGAAGCAGCGTTGTGACTGGAAGAAATCCCCTTCCTTAGGCCAGCTGAATCAGAACTGGGCTATTAATCCCAGCAATATTTCCTGTCTCCGAAGTCTGCTGGTAGGCCAGTCACACCTGCCTTGAGTTTCAATGCCAGATCTTGCTGTAAGAGTTTCAGCACTCTATTTTTGGCAATTTTTTCTCAGTGCAAATACATGTTCGTTGGGAGTCAGCATGTAGTGGATTGGTTGGATTTTTTGAGTGATTGCATTAGAACATCTATTACCTAGTGCAAATGGATTTCCTTGGTTAGTTTTCCCCT
>CM053593.1:352034326-352100184 GCA_028646575.1 Pseudocheirus occidentalis
AACTAACTAACTAACTAACTAACTAACTAGCTAACTAACTATAGATATAATGGTCAGATAGCTAAAAGCCCTGTCGGTCTGTTGAATTGTGTTATTTTCTCTGTCTATATTTTTTGTCTGCTTATAATTTCTATTTGTATTTTCTGAAGTTCAGGGTTCTGGTTTTCCCCCCTGAACTATGTGAACTTATATGTATATACATATATATGTATGTATGTATGTAAAATTAAAGATTGTTGATCCCTTTAAACTTATATATGTAAAAGTAAAGATTGCTAATCCCTTTAAAGTTACTTTCCTTTAGTAAAGTGGATCAAAGAACCTGTACCTGTGCTTGCAGTCACCCTGGGTATACAAGGGTGCTGTTGGACAGGATGAATGGACACTCTTGTGTCCAATCAGTTCCCTTGTTAACAGACTTTTGTCCACAAGAAGACAAGATGTGACCCATTATTGATGGCCTCTAATTTCCTCCACTCTCCTGGGACTATCAGAGCTGCCTCATGCCTTGATCTTAATTTATCTTTTGAATTTACTATCATTGGAAATGAGAGAAAGGCTACATATCTGACCCTTCCTTTTGTTCTGTGATATTATGGATCCTTCTTATCTTCATTTGATTCTTTGGTCAAGAAAGTCAAACTGGAGAACTCCTTAGCTTTTCTTCATTCCCAATGGTGTATTCTAACTCTAAGCCTGCCTTCTAGTCCTGGCTTAACCCCTTATTAGCTGTGTGACCTTGATCAGGTCATTTACCAGGATTCTCTAAGCTCAATTTTTTTCATCTATAAAATTGGAATAATAATATTTGTGCTGCCTCTTCCATGGGGTTGTTGTGAGGACCAAATGAGACAACATTTGTGAAAGTGCTATATAAATAAAAGATATTATCAGTGTTGTTATAACTATTATTAATAACTAGCCAGGCTGACTGTCTGCCGATGTAGGGTAGTTTAAAGGGTCTTGACCAGTCTGGTCTAGGGCTCAGAATTGAGGCAGAAAGTCGGTCAGTCAATAAGCACAACAAGTCAATAAGTATTGGAGATACAGGAACAAAAGGTAGTCTCTGCCCTCAAGGAGTTCATGATCTAGTGTCATCCATCACCTCTGTTTTCTTTTGTTGCTTGTTTTCTTTCTTATTACCTTCTTATCCTGGTTGACTTATTGAATTATAGGAGATGAATAATATCACACAGGATCACATTAGAACCGTAGAGGAACTTGCAGATGATTCAGTTATAGAAAGGGAAATGGAGACTGAGAGAAGTGTAGTGATGTACCCAAGGTCATTGGGATAGAAAGTCAGGTTTGGGGGCTTCAAGTCTTGTAGTATGGAGTGCTAATTTGATGTTAGTTTGCAGTTCTGAAAGAATCATTACTCTATCTGTACATTTTTCAGTCAGTGTGAATATACTATGTGCCCTGGTGTTAGTGAAAGCAAAGGCAGAATTTGAATTTGCCATTGCTGTGGAGGAGAGAGAAAGAGAGAGAGAGAGAGAGAGAGAGAGAGAGAGAGAGAGAGAGAGAGAGAGAGAGAGAGAGAGAGAGAGAGAGAGAGAGAGAGAGAGAGAGAGAGAGAGAGAGAGAGAGAGAGAGAGAGAGAGAAGGACTTAAGGACATTTATGAACCAGCCAATAACAAACGTCTTCTGAGTCTCGTGAAGTGTTCCTGTCAACTTGCCCTTCTCCAATCAAAAACCTGGTTTGGGAGACACAGAAAAGTCAGGATTGGGTCTATGTTTAAGAAAACAAACAAACCCAAATATAACCACCTTCCTCTGCCCTCACTCCTGCCCTTCTTTTTCTTTGGCCAGCTGCCATCTTCCTTCTTTCCTTTTGGAAGCCACTACTGAGGTCTGGCTCAAATCAGGGTTGGGATGTTCCATTTCTTCAAAGCCTGAAGGCTCTTGGCTAAGCTAGACCTCTTCTGGTGGTTTCCTAGGCCTTGTTTTTCTTTGCTCAGATATAGTAGAGTTTCAGATAAATAAGAAGACTGTGATCCCCTGTAAGGTCAAAGAAATACTCTGGGTTAGCTTCTCTTACAGCCACAGAATAGCCATTTTTTATCTTACAGGTCACATCTCTAGCAAACTGGAAAGCTCCAGGCTTTCTCCTAACCTCAAGATAAACTTGACCCTCATTTTCCTTCTACTCAGTGATTCCTTAGCAATTTTCCTTGCCTTTGATAGTCAGTCAAGATTTATTGAGTATCTACTTTACAAAGAGGAAGCACGAGACACTTTCCCTACTATCAGACTACAAAAGTCTTTATTAACCCTTTTATTGCACAAACCTCGTAAGCAAAACCATAAGTTTAACATTTAAGGAAAAAAAATTTGCTGATTTTCCTTCTCAACTCAGAATTACACTGTAGAAAAATAAATACAAGGATGTTTTTATCTATGTTGGCCTAACATAAATGAATGGCCTTCTCGTGTTAATGTGTCAATGGTTCATTGAACTAGTCTGGTAAAATGAGAAATCAATATTATTTTAATTTGTTCCCATTTTGAGAGGCAGTGTGGAGTAGTGGATGGTGGACTGGGCTGCCTGGGTTCAAATGGTGCATCTGACACTCAGAGCTTGGACAAGTCATGGCATTAGATGTAAGCTTTTTGAAGACAGGAACTGTTTTTTACCTTTCTTTGTATTCTCAGTACTAAACCCAGTGTCTGGCATATAACAGGTGCTTAATAAATGGGTGTCCTAAGTTACTTCACATTTTACCACCTCGGGCCCTTCTCTGAGATAGTCTTTTGCTGACAAGCTGCTCTGCCTCAGTGGTAGGAGCTGTCACATCAAGGGAGTTCCCTACATTGATGAAATCAAAGTCTGGACAAACACACAAAACCCATCTCTTTCTTATGCAGGAAGGAAGCTAAGACATGGGGATGACGCACAGAGCCGCCATCACGGCCAGTCATCACTGAACTTGTTCTGGTTCATGGGGAGCTTGCTTCCAGTGAAGCACTGAAGCCTTTTCTGCCAGACCTCAGAGTCTTTATGAATAGGTCAGATCTATGTGGTACATTGGAAGCAAGCATTGGCCTGAAACCCTCTCCTTACTTGAAACTCATTCTTTGTGCCAAGACTGGGTTAGGCTATACCTTTTGGTTCACCCTCTGCAGCTTGATTAGGAAGATGAGCTGGAGTTAAGTCCAAGCCCCTGAATGCTTTATTTCTATCTTTAGTGCCGCAATCAGCATATTGCTGGGGGCCTAGTTATGTCTAATGTACCACCATGAGGCTAGTCATCTACATTCTTTTCTCAAGTATGTCGTGAAGTTTTCTTAGCTAATTGCCTGCAAATCCTACAGGCTTCTTGGAGGAGGTTTTGGTCTTCTTGGGTAGTGGGTGTCCAATACACATAAAACAATCAAAGGTCTCATGTGATTAAGTAAATGTTCAGCTGAATGGCAGAGATCATCAGTGCTATTGGGATTCAGAGAAGGGAAATATGAACTGGGATTGGGGACATCTCTGACCAAAGCAAGATGATGGTATTTAGAGTTGGAAGGAAGCTCGGAGGTCATCTGGTCTGAACTTTTCATTTGACAGATGAGGAAACTGAGGCCCCGTCGGGTAATTTGTCTTGCCCAAGATAGTAACTAGCAGAGGCAGGGTTTGAATGCATCATCCTCTGACACCTAAAGGAGTGCTCTGTTCTTTCCACTAATATTAGACAGAGTTGGACCTTGAAAGATGTATAGATTTTCACTTGTCTTTTTTTTCTATTGCCTGGAGTTAGTTTTTCCGTTGGTTTACTGTTTTTTGTTGATGGGTCAAATTGTCATGTATGTATTATGCAGGTGTGTATGTATCTACCCACACATGTATACAACACAGTGTATATATAAACATAGACATGTGTAGACAACGCACATAAGTATACATGTTATATACCTATACAAAGTACATGTGTATATATATACACGTGTGTTTATATATGTATACACACCCACACACATTTGTGCATATGTAATATGCACATAACATACATGTACGTGGGTGTACAATACATATGCACACTTCCACACATGTGGGTGGGTGTATATATGTGTATGCACATACATATACACACACATACACAATATCTGTTTACATGCTGTATCTTCCTCGTAGAAAGTAAGCTACTTGAAAGCAGGGGCTGTTTTTAGTTTTGCCTTTTATACCCTAGTCAAGCTTAGCAAAGTACCTTGTCTAGAAAACCCTGAATCAATATTTGGTAGTGGGGATGTGGGCAGTGATAGTGAGTTCACAGGTGGGTACATACAACACTATGACTTCTAATTATTGAGATGATCTAAATTTGTGAATGCCTTCTCCTGTGATGGAATGTCTAATCCTTATTTGCAGTTGGCTGGGATAGATGGTGTGCTTTTCCCCCTTAATGGCGGTATGGCAGGGGAGGGGATTTTCCCTGCTGTAAAGCAGATGTGGGGTAAGGAGAGTGTTTTTATGGATCTCACTACAATACGTGTGGTTTCATCATTTGTTTCATGTTTGCCAACTGGGGATTGTGGCTTTGCTGTTCCTTGCTTGATGGGCTAAGACTGTGACACATAAGTTGTCTCATGATGGTATTGTTGTTTTAATGTTAAAATTTAATACAGTATAAAAACGGGTGATGTGGCTTTCCATGTCACTCTTGACAGAACCATCTGCAAGGATATTTGCATTCTGGGATATACCCCAGAGGTCAAAAGAAGCCATTTTTAATTTGCCACTGGATGTTTTGGCTTCAGTGTCTTAGTGACCTAGCAATGTTCAGGACCACGAGCCCCCTCTGTCAACAAAGGCCACAGATGGGTGGAGAGGAATGCCCTTGGAGCTGCTGGCCACATTTCTTTGTCATCTAGCTTTGTCTTTTTCTTTTTGGTCCCTGACTGTGCTAGGTGCTAGTGTTTCACTTTCAATATTTCTCTTTTTTTCCCTCTTCAAGATAATTTACCCCCATTTATAATCACTTGGTAATTAGTTAACATTGTTCAACAAAGACTTAACAGAATTGGCTCCTGGGAGAGAATTGGATGACAGTGGCATCCTCTCTGCCTTTGGATGCAGAAGGAAAGATACAGAGAAATTTAGTGATTGGTGTGTGATTTATCAGGAGTTAATGATAACAATAACAATAAAATTAGTAATAGCTTAATACCATTTTAAAGTTTGCCAAGTGCTTTTTATAACCATGATCTCATTTGACCCTCACAACATCCCAGTGAGATAGGTGCCGTGATCATTTCCATTTTATTGATGGAATAATTGAGGCTCAGAGAGGTTAGTGACTTGTCTATAGCCATGGAGCTGGTAAATGAATGAGCTAAGATTTGAACCCAAGCCTTTCTGATTCTGAGTGCATTTTTCCATCATGCACTTTGAAGAGACGATCTGAGAGGAGAGGTTACAGTCACATTTCAGTCTCTTTTCCTCTCTCCAGAAGTGATTCTAGGATAAAGAGGAGAGGAAAAAAGCCCATAGGGCTAACAACCTCCTCTCCAATTCTAGGTCTGAGGGGGAAGAATTGATTTTGCTATTGAGATTTGTAAAACAAAAAAAATCTGAGAAATGGACAAACAAAATACTGTGCTTACCTTTGTTAGGGTTCTATTTGCATAACTGTCCCTATTAGGAGATGCTACAGATGTGCATGAAAACACAGGCCTCAGAATAACCAAAATAACCAGAAAAATATTCTGTTATTTATTCCATATGGCATGACATGCCAAATTTTTAGGAGTATATTTCTATCACATCAACATGGTATGATGGAAAAAGCTCTGGATTTGGATACTGATTAGAATTAAAAGACCTATGTTTAAATCCCACTCACTCCCTGTTTGACTCTGCATCAACCATTTAATATTTATAAACCTCAGTTTTCTCATCTATAAAATGGGAATAGTAAAGTCTGTAGTACATACAAGGTTTGTTGTGAGGCTTAAGTGAAACTAGAGGCAGTGTGACCTTGTGGCTGGACAGCTAGGTAACACAGTGAATAGAATGCTGGGTTTGGAATCAAGAAGACTTCTTGTTTGTATCCAGTCTCAGGCACTTTTTTAGCTCTGTGACCCTGGGTAAGTCACTTAATCCTGTTTGCCTCAGTTGTAAAATGTGTAAAAATGAGCTGGAAAAGGAAATACCAAACTCTTCAAGTATCTTTGCCAAGAAAACTCCAAAATAGGTTCACAGAGAGTTGAACATGATGGAAATGACATGATAACAAGTGCCTTCATGGGCAGACAGAGGTCACCTCCAAGTTAGGAAAACTTCGTTTCAAGTCTTGTCTCTTACACTGGCTACATGGCTCTGGGTACTTCATTTAATCATATTCAAATTAACACTATCATCCAGTAAATTGCAAAGAAGGTAAATGGTAGGAGATGTTCCCTGTGTACTGCAATCATGGTGTCCAAGATAAAAAATATAACTATAAATAAATATATAAAACATATAAATCCTTATCCCTATATAAAGTGTTATATAAACATCAATTATTATTATCTAGTCCAGACTCCCTTTTTTAATAGATGAGGAAAGAGAGGTCCAGGAGTGGGCATGATTATTGAGAGTCCTACAGGTAGCAAGTAGCAGAGCTAGGTTTCAATCTCAGTTTGCCTGATGTCTTCTGGCTCTGAAGTCAGTAATCTTTCCTCTGCAGCAAAGCTGCCTCTTTCCTTGTTTACCCTAGTCTCAGGCTTCTGGGTCTGGCAAAATTCCTCCCTCCTCATGCCTCAGCCAACATGGCCAGTGCAACCCCATGGGTCTTAAATCTGGCTCTGCCAGACTCTTGGTTTTTGTGTGGGATTCAGAAATCAGCCGATATTTAGATACTGCGTGTGTCCCCTCAGCTGGAGCCCTGAAAGTGCTGGCGTGGCATTCCTGGAGAAGCCAAACAACTTAAAAGAAAGTGCCGTAAAGTAAATCACCAGGACTGGATGATTTTCATCCAAGAGTTGGGGAGGAAATGAAGTGTGAAATAGCGGAGATACTGATGAAGACATTAGTTCTTCTGTACAACAGCAACTGTTCCAGAGCAGGGCAAGGCTGCTAACATGGTGACCTTAATGCTGGAGGGAAGAGATTTGTGGCCTAGCTGGCAGCTTTGGCTCATCTAGGCCACTTGGAACCAGGAATGCATAGACAACCGGACTTTTCTTCCCTTAAAGTAGGTAAGTGGGAGCATCTCGTTGGTGTAATCATGGTGGCCTTACTGAGGAGTCCTTAGGAACTGAGATACTCTATGTTCTATGCTAAGTTCTTGTGGAGATGGAGAACTGGGATGGCGGTGGTGAGGTATTAAGACTGTAAGACTATGTCACCTCTTCCTCAGTAAACTCCAGTGGCTTCCTGGTGCATGCAGGTATAAATACAAAAATGCTGTTTGGCGTTCAAAGACCTGTATAACCTAGCCCCCTTTTAACCTTCCTCTACTTTAATTCACGACACATAGCCTTCAATTCAAGTGACACTGATCTCCTGGCTGTCCCATGAACAAGACATTCCATCTTTCGGCATTTTCTCTGCCTATTCCTTTTACCTGGAATGTTCTCCCTCCTCCCCTCTGGCTACTGACCTTCCTGCATCCAACTAAAGTCCTACTACCTACAGGAGACCCTTCTAAACCCTTCTTCATTCCAGTGCCTTCCCTCTGTTAATTAGTTCCTATTTATCCTGTATATATCTTGCTTTGTATATTTTTAAATTTATTTGTCATCTCCCGCATTAGATTGTAAGCTCCTGGAGGGCAGAGACTGTCTTTTGCCTCTGCTGTGTCCCTGTGCTTAGTGCAGGGTCTGGCACATAGTAGGCACTTAATACATGTTTATTGAATTGAAATTAAATAAGAAAGAGGAGGAAGAAATTTTTAGCAAGTAGTCTAAGGGTGCCAGGTGTATGGGTGATTGGCAGAGAGAAATAGAAGTGTGTATCCCCCAACTGTGCTGAATCCAACCAGTGAGAACCTCCTCCCTCCCCCACTTTCTTCACTTGGCACACAACAATGGGAAGTATAATTTTTAAAAGTTATCCTAAGAAGTGAGTCAATTCATAATCACTTACCAGGAATTTGGGAATCCTGAGGAATGTGATATCCATTTAGAAGTAGAAAGGATCTCAGAGGCCAGTGAGTCCAAGCCCCTAGTTCGGTTGATGAAGAAACTGGAACCAAGATAAGGAGTTTAACTGACTTGTATAGGGTTACACAAGGCTTAAGAATCAGAGGTAGAATTTTAACCTAGGTCCTCTGATTCCAAGATTGGTTCATTTTACAACCGATCAAACCCAAAGCAATATCTGTATGGTACAGGGGAAGGAGGTGAGGAGAGAGAATACTAGTTTTCATCTTTAAATTCCACCTCCTCCCTGAGACCTTTCCAGAATCTCTTGGCCAGTAAATCTGTCCAGGCTGTATATCATACAACACCATATCTAACAGTTTCCTAATGCATTTATCATATAATAACTAGATCAATGATTTTATTGGCACAGGGGGCTCCCAGGAAGGGAACTCTATTCACCAATGCATATCAGTAATTACTCTGCCTATTACAACCTTGGAGGATTATGTGAGACACCAAGAGGTTAAGTTACATGTCTAAGGTCACACAGGCCCTGTGTATGCAACAGAGGTCAGATTTGAACTTGAGTCATACCTGGGGCCATGATGGTCCTCTCTGCTAAGACTGTTCCATAGTTTTCTGTACTAGCATCTCATCTCTCCACTAGACTGTTAGTTTCATGAGGACAGAGACCAGGTCTTAGCTAAACACACTCAATACCTCTCATAGTGTTTTGCATACAATGGAATCTTAGCATCTGTTTTGTTGAATGTTGATAATTTTCTCTTTAAGAGGTAAGTATTCCCAGAAAAAGAAAGGTTATATAGATAGTCAGTAGAAACAAAACTAAAGGTAGCCTGAAAGGCTGAGAAGAATGCTGGAAACCTGGGTTCTAATTATGGCTTTATCTTTAATTCATTCTTCAGATTCATTGAATTGATTAATTAGTTGTAAGGATCTTCTCTTTTCTGGGCTCCAGATTCCTTATCTATAGAAAATGGAAAATGAGATGAGAGGATCTCCAAGTTTCATTCCAGTTCTAAAAAATATATTCTCATGAACACATTTTACCTTGTGGATAGTTTGGCCTCTGGATAGGGAAGTTCAAACTCTTCCAGAGGTGGTCATTTGTCTTAAACATGAACTTGACCTATAGCATGTGTAACATGATGAAACATCATCAAGTTTAGTGTCTCTATAGTGATAATCACAATCATGGCATTGGGTTGGAGCAAGGTCTGTGGTCATTGATTATGGGCAAAGCAACTTGTACCATTACTCCAAAAAGTTCATTAATTCTGAGAAACATTTGATCTAGCAGTCTTCACCCCCACCTGGGGAAATTGGGGCCTATAAATGCATGAGCAGCTCATTTCTAGTATGGGGAAACTCTTATTGGGATTGCTTGGGGGAATGGGATGGTCTATATAATTAAGCATTGTCTTTAGTAGAAAGAGACTATGCAGCCACCTTCACTTCTGGATCTTGTAGTAGGGTGGGATTGTTGCAATAAACACTAGTTAGATGTGCCCTGGAGACATGCAGAAGTCATAGTTGATGAAGAAAGCAGGGAGTGTGCTGTGGAAAGAGTCTGAGAATGAGAAGCAACAAATAAGGCTGCTGGTTCCAGCATCTATATCCATTTGCCATGTGATTTTGGTTGGGTGCCTTAGAATTAAAGATCTTATTTCTGGGAAGGGTTCAAGAGAAAGATTCAAAGTATGCTATCCTTGGCAGGAACCAATGATTAGTTCTAGTTTCTCTTTTAGGCAAATAACATAGTATTCCTATTTTAAGGATGAGGTGATTGAGGTCCCTGAGAGGTTCAATTTAACAAATGTTTACTGGGTACCCAGGTTTATGCTAAGTGCGAAAGATAAAAATGAAGCCATATCTCCCCTCAAGGAACTTACTTTTTACTGAAGGAGGGCATGAGGGCAAGTACCAAGGCCTTCTGATTTCTACCAAATGTCCTATTTTTTCCCATCATACCTTTCTGAACTTGTTTCCTCATCCTAAAAAGTAGAATAATAATTCTTGCTTTATTTACCACAAAAACAAGGTATGAAGATCAAATGATGTAATGTATATGAAAATCTTATTTAAACATAAGGGATTGTATCATTACTTATTAGATACAAAGAGACTAGATTTATTATTTCATTGCCATGAGGAAATACCGGGTGAGGAAACTCCCCCCACCAATGCAGATCATCATGTTTCTATAACTTAGTATCTGAGAGAGTTGCTTAGACCCTTGGGCAGTGAGAAGTGAAGGGATTTTCCAAGGTCACATAGTCAGAGTGTGTTAGAAGCAGCACCAAAATTCAGGTCTTCTTGCCTTTGAAATATATGTCAGAAATAGGAACAAAACCACCGATAGATGTTTGTATAATAACCAGTTTAAAAAAAAGAAATGTGGTCTATAGGAAGTAAATATTTAGGCGAACAAATAAACCGTCACTCATCCGCTCTAACCACATACATCTCCTACTTATCAGATGGTAGAAAATGGAGTTTACTCTCTATTTTCTTTATGCGAACGTTCGTAAAGAGCACTCAGTTGCTTAGTAGTGATACAGGCATAGTGCTTGAATGAATCCCCGTAGATGTGGGGAGAGAGGACAGGATCAGTGGTATAACAAATCTATTAACACCAACCAGGATAGGGAAGTAAATATCATAGTGGAAAGAATCTTGGGCAGGCTGTCAAAAGACACGGATCATCTTCTTCACCCTGACACTCATTTCCTGTGTGTTCTTGGGTAAGTAGTTTCACCTCTCTGGGTCATAGTTTTCCTGTCTGACACATGAGGGTATTGGGCTAGATTCTGCCAGATCTAATGTTCTGTGATTTTGTTTTATTCTCTGAAGATGGTATTATTGGACTTAATATTATGTGGCAAACTTTGGCACTCTTTCCACAGTGGAACACACTGTTAAACTGCTTTAAGCGCTGCTTAGGATCCATTAATATGATCCTAGGACCAGAAGAGATGCAAAGAGGAATGGGAGCCAGAGTAGTGCTCTGGGGAGAAAGTTAATTGGGGGTAGGATGGAGTGGCCAGGTAGCATCACTCCTTGCAGAAGACTTCTGTGGTCCCAGAACCACTCAGATTCCCTAGTGCAGGATAGAAGCAGCAAAGCTGTGTGTCTGTTCAAATAAACTGTAGTGATTTTGCTGTGACTTTGTTGATATACATTTGTATACCAGTGACATTTTCCACCAGGGAGATTGGTTTAAGAGCAGTAGAGCCAGCTGTCTAGTTCTGGTTAAATATTAAACACCAAACTACCCAAAGACATAAAACAAGTCTGTCTTTGGAGGGTGGGGAGTGGTATAATTTTCAGTTACCATGGTAGACTAGTGTTTGGAAAGGGTTAATGTTTCTTCCTACAAAGAAACAAATTTATACTTCTAGAAGATTTGGAAAGAGAACTTTGTGCTTAGTGCAATGGAGATAGCCCTGGATTTGAAGTCAAAGCATCTGGCTTCAAATCTTGGGCTCAGTCATTTATTATCTATTCATCTTGGAGCCAAGTACTTAAATTCTCTGAAAATCAGTTTCCTGACCTATAAATTAGGGGAGAGTGTTGGATTAGATGGCCTCTGAGGGGCCTTTGAAGTCTACCTGAATATATTCTGGCTAACCAACTGAACAGTCTATGCAATATAGTCAAATGAGCTGTGGAAAATGCAAACATGCCTCACTTTGAGAAAACTCAATATGCAAGAATTAGATCTTATATAAAAGCTACATTAAGGGGTGAATGAACACTCATTTTGCAGATATCCTTCATTCTCCAAATATCATCCATTGAAGGCTTCCTCTAAATAGTCAATATACTTAGTGCATTTCAAATAATTAAATAGAAAATAATTTGATTTATTTATGATGTTCATAAATAGATCTCGAGTTATCAAATGAAATAATGTATATAAGACATTTTATACACCTATAAACATTATTTGAGTTCAAATGATTATTATATCTATAATTGCTTTTATAGTATCAAAGTTATGGATACTATTTATATAACCACAAGGCAGTGTTGTGTAGTAGTTAAATGTTGGTGTTGCAGTTAGGAAGGCTTGAGATCATGATCTGCCTCTGATATTTGCTAGGTGACTGTGGACAAGTCATTTAGCCTCAAAGTATTCCAGATAATTTTCTGTAAATTACAGATGGATTGCTGATCTAGATGGGGAGGGGCAGGGAGAGTTTCCATACTGGGAATTTCCCACACTGATGGAAACACAGGTCTGAACCAAATAAAAGAATCCCACATATAACTTCATAATCAGATCAAATGAGATACTAATTATAAAAGGCACCTAGCACAGTACTTGGCACATCATAGGTACTGTATAAATGCTCATTACAATATGTATGTGTATATATATACAATACATATGCACATGCATGTGTATTACATATATACATATATAATACATATGTATATACACACATATACACATATATAGACATATACACACATACATACACATATACATATGAGTGATCAATACATATATTAATGATCGATATGTATTCACATACACATATAGCATTTATCTTTATCTATGTTAGGAGGCACCATGGACAGAGTGCTGGACCTAGAATCAGGAAGACTGATTTTCCTGATTTCAAATTCAGTCTCAGACAATTACTAGCTGTGTGACCCTAGATAAGTCAATTCACCGTTTGTCTCAGTTTCCTCATCTGTAAAATGAGCCAGAGAAAGAAATGGCAAACCATTCCAGTATCTTTGCCAAGAAAATCCCAAATAGGAACCTGAAGGGTCAGAAATGACTGAAAATGATGGAACAGCCAACCAAAAATGCCTTGTATATTACGAGTAGATAGAGAGACACTTAGGGAAAACCTGGATTTGAGTCCCGCCTCTGACATTTGCTGACTGTGTCATCCAGGGTAAGTTATTTAACTTCTTGGTGCTGTAGGAAACTCACGCACATTGGTAGAAAGAGCTTCTTTATCTGAGGGTTCCTGACACTGATGAAATCACAGATCATCAGTATCCTTATGACTAAACAATCTCTACCCATTTAGTGAACACCACATAAAATATTATGGTTTATTTATTTGTTTACTTATATTTTCAATTTCATTGACAATTACATACATTAAAAACCAGTTTACTTTAATACATTTTTCTTTTTATACTATTCTTTTCTTGGTCCTCTAAAAATGTTGTGGTGGATTTTATTATAATTCGATTTGTTACTGATAATACTTGCTTTACACTTGGCTTAATGACTAAAATGTGTTTGGTTGTTGAATCAATTTTCATTATATGCAGAATACAAACTATAGAGTTGTACTGTAATGTATACAATGGCACATACGCCATCAATAAGTCCCCATCCTACAGACTTGTGAATTCTTTGAAAAGATTACTTCCACATGCTCCCCAAACCACTTAAGATTTTTGACTGGTTGGTGGTCCATTGATTCCATTTATCTGACCTGTCAAAACGCCATCTTTAAACTCCAGTGATGCAGAGAAGCCTGGAATTAGCCAGAGCTGAATTTATTACAGAACAAAGGGAGGTGATGATTAACACACCCATTTGAGCAGTAGGGGGGAAAATAATCCTTGAATGGATTAGATGCCATGATCCTAAAACCACATTCTTTGAGCTGTTGGGCTTTTGCCCAGAAATGGGGAGAGGCTAAACAATGATGCCTTTTAAAAGACAGAGTGTCTCTGAAGGACTCAGCCTGGGTTCTGTCCTAGGTCTGTTGGACTGATGAGAGAGAGTGGAATAAGATGATGGTGGTGGTGGTGGTAAGTCATGTTTGGGGACTGTCTTACACTTGTGAATCAATGGAATTGAGCTTATAGACTACATGGTTCTTAACTGGGGTACGCAGACCCCCTAAAAGGTACATGAATAGACTTCAGGGAGTCCATGAACTTGGATGGGAAAACCCCATCATTATTTTCATAATCTTGAACTAAAACTTAGCATTTCCTTTAATTATTTAAAAACTTTATTCTGAGAAAGGTTCTATAAGCTTCACCAGCCTGCCAAAAGTTTCCATGTCCAAAAAGATCTTCTGGTATAGAACTTCCTTGTTAATAAGCATTTTCTCTTCTCTATTATTCTGTTATTTTCATTTTAAGCTTAAATTCTGTGATGATGCCTCATTATATTGTGGGTTATTGATGACTGTACTAATGGGTCACAAAGTCAGACACATTCTCTTAACCTGTAAAGTTTGCTTTGAGTTTGGCCTGCCAATGGACCACACATATGGATGGCATCCAGGTACTCACCTAAGTGTGAGAAGTTCATCACCTGAATGATGAACCTTTAGTGGGCATTTAAAAAAATTGACCAGAGTAACTCACAAAGACTATATCCCAAGGTATAAAAGGAACTGTGCTCTGTGTTACAGTGAAATGAATACCCACAACAATAAAATTACAGTTCTTCTGAAATACGATGACTTTAAAAATTTGCCCCTGTGAAGATGACGCCAAGAGATGATTGAATTTGGGATGATATAGTGGATAGTATCAGGGTTCTTATGTTGCCTCAGCCACAACAACTGGATGAACCTTGGCAAGTCGTGCCCTCTCCATGCTTCAGTTTCCAAGATGGCAGGCTTGGACTTGATGGTCCCTAAGGATCCTTTGAGCTCTAAATCCTCTGATCCCAAGATAGTTTTAAAGCCATTCATTAAGCACCTACTCTGTTCTAGGCACTGGGGATACAAAGAGAAAGATGAAACCATCTCTGCCTTCCAAGAGCTTACATTATATAAAGGGGAAGATGACTCGTACAAATAAAGGTACAAACAGAATAAATATATATGGAAAGAGTAGGGGCATGACTATTTCTAGGGCTGGTGGGGAGCTTTCTGAGATGTGTAATGATATCAGGCATTTCAATGAGCTGCCCATGGTCACCCTGAGAGTGGGGGGCAAAAATGGGCTCTTCATGGCTACTTGGGAACAGCAGGTGGGTCTGAGTTCTTCCAGCAGGTGTTTCCTGAGTGTTTTCCAGTAAACTCTATCTTGGTAACAAAGCTGACAGTCATAAACAAAGCCTGTAGTTGGCTTCCAGAGATTAATTTTCCCACTGAATACCTCTTTATTCCTCCTTTCCTCTGCCCTTTAACTCTGACTTCATAAATAGCATCAACTTTACAAAGATGTGTCCCTGGTCTCCTTGGGAGAGGTCTCCAACAGAAGGACACTAACCCAGGCCATGCTACCTGAGCAGGAAGCAGACCATTAGAGAAAAGCCAGTTTGGCCCTCATTCCTGGGGAAGAGGACTGTTTGAATCAGCCCCAGGGGCTCAGGAAATCTCCCTTTACTCTGAGAGGAGCCAGGAGACAGCATCATCCCTGAAGTTTCTAAATGCAGTTCAGGCCAGGTCACTCTGACAAATGCTAAATTGGCCCAGCACGAAGGGATCAGAGTGGGATCCGTGACAGCGGGTTTAAATGCCACTGCCTTGGTGCCAGCAGTTTCCCAGGGCTTGGGGGGGGTGGGGAGTGGGGGTTTGGAAGGACAGTGCAGCTCCATATCAGAGGGCAGTCCTTGCAGGCTTGGCACATGAACAGTACCGTCTCAGTGACACCCGTGATTCCTTCAGAAGGCACCAGAAGTCGAATGACTATGCTAGGGGTTTATAGTGTGTCCTCCTCTGAAGAGCTCACCGAGCTTGGGCTGAACTTGGAGGCCACCATCTCCTCGGAGTAGGTAAGCATGGGGCAGAAGTGTTCCTTGTCCCTCTCTCAAGAGAGGTTAACTGAGGAGAGGAGCAAGTGGAGCTAAACGGTCTGGATGAGTCTACTAAGGGAGGTGAAGGAGAGAATACTGAGAACACGTTGACTTTGAGAATGTAAACCTAAATCTTTCCCTATAAAGCTGCCCTTGAGTAGGGATTTGGGAACTTTGTAGCACACGCATGGATCACTCGAAGGGGAAAGAGGCACCCTATCCCCTCTTATTTGCTATCTCCAAAAATTAGCTTCCCTGGGGCTCAGTGCCCTTTGAATCACTCCCCTCTGGACATCCTGACCTTTATTATTTTGTGCTAAAGTGAGATATGAGGTGGGGAGAGAAATGTCAGGGAATGAGCATGTGGATTGTCTGAGCAGGTTGGGTGGGGAGAAGGAAAGATGAGGGATAGACTTGCTGTGCCCAATCTGTGCAAGGCTTTTCAGCCTCAGTGTATGTATGTATGCATGTATGTATACCTATATGTATATATGTGAATGTACGTATGTATATATATTTCAGGAGCAAAGTCTTGTACTCATCCCTTCCACCTCTTTTTTTTCCCTCCATGAGCTAAAAAGCTCAGATGCCCAGCAGATATGACCTATGCATTTTGGCCCAGTTTGTAAACCATCTGGAAGAGGCTTGAGCACTGTGTGAATAAGCAAATTACTCTGGGTTTCAAATGCCTCATCTTCTAAATAAGGGGCTTGAATATGTATCTAAGTAGCAATGTTCTACAGATTACACTTTTAGCCTTACTATCCTTGGGTAAATGTGGGAGAAGTCTTGGTGGTCCCAGGAATCCTTAATAATCTTAGCCCCCCCCCTTTTGCCCTCCTCCTTAGTTTCTTCCTTTTGTTAAATTCTGGGGAAAAACTTCCTGAATTAAAATGTGATAAATGGTGTACTGAGTAGAACACTTGGAATCAATTTTGACTAAGAGTTCATATCCTGACTCCAACACTTACTAGCTGTGTGACTCTTCACATTTTGCTTAACCCTTCTCAGCCTCAGTTTACTCTTCTGCAAAAGGGGATTAATAATCTTATCTACCTCACAGGGCTATCATGAGGATCCAAAGAGATAACCTGTGAAAAGTGTTTTGCAAAGGTTAATGTGCTTGATAAATGCTTGCTGCTGTAAGGTAAATGGGCTTGTATTTCTTTCAATGTTCACCCTGAAGCATTGACATTGATAGAATTTTTGTATTCTCCTTTGAGGAGACTGACTGCTAAAATGCAAAAACATGCTTTCTTCATTCTTAAGCATGCAAACATCCCTCTGAAAATTAGCATGTGAATTTTGGATTGTAAACGTACCCAGCTGAATTATTAACCAAAACCTATGGGTACAGACTCAAGTGAGTTTTCTGTTTCAAACTTATAGGAAATTTTTGTGGGGACCCCAGAGATCACCAGGTACAGGCATCCTCTCCATTGCATGACATTTGTCTTCCCAACTCCTCTAGTAATTGCTTTTGGAGCAAGTTATTTGACTAATGAGAACCCTTCTATTCACTTTTTAAAGTTTACGTGATCATTCAATTTTTCATAGATTGGAGTCTTATCTCCCAAAGTATTTTGCAAACTCTTTGAAATCAGGGATTATACTTATATCTCTGTATTTGCATTTGGTGGGTACTCTATAAATATTTGATGATAATAATGGTTTTGATCTGGTCTTGTAACTTAATGGGTGTAGGTAACTTTCTCCACTGAATTAGAAAATTATAATCTTAAATAGTTAAGTTACTTGGGGCACAGAGAGGCTAAGATACTTGTCCATAGTCATATAAGCAGTACATATCAGAAGTAGGACCCAGGTCTTTCTGATTTGACTGTCCACTAGCATGGGGTGCTTGCTCTGTTGAATTCTTAGCAGGGGTTATTGCAAATTTTTCCCAATATTCTCAGGTTCTCACTCACATTCTTGCTCCCCTCGCTTGGCAGATGACCCCACCTCCAACTTCGTTAAAACAAGTTACAATTTGTATGGCAAACATTTGCAAAGCACTTTTCATATTTATCTCATTTGGTCCTCATCCTCACAACATTTGAGATACATATTATTTTTTGTTCCCATTTTACAGATGAGGAAGCAGAGATTGTTGAAAGATTAAATGCTTTGTGGGGTCTTTTGTTGTTCAGTTGTTTCAGTTGTGTCTGACTCTTTTTGATGCCATTTGCAGTTTTCTTGTCAAAGACACTGGAGTGGTTTGCCATTCCCTTTTCCAGCTCATTTTACAAATGAGGAAACTGAGGCAAATGGGGTAAGTGACTTGCCCAGAGTCAGACTGCCATTAAGTGTTTAAGGCCAGATTTCAACTTAGGAAGATGAGTCTTACTGACTCCAGGCCCCATTCTCTGTCTACTATGGTGCTACCTAATGGCTTTTTAGGGATCACAGAATAGTAAATGCCCAAAGCAAGACTTCAACTAAAGTCTTCCTGTCACTAAACAAATGAGTTCTCCATTATGCAACACTGCCTTTTCTGGTGTTTGAGGACAACAGACTGGAACCACAATTTTTCTCTATTTCAAAAATTCTGTTCCTTCCTTCCTGCCTTAGGAAAATAGGCATTGTGTTCTTGATTCCTACTACTTTTGGCCTTTTGCTCAATTAAATGCAATATATATTTATCAAGTGGTAGAGAAATAATATATTAAGTGGTAGGTTATAATTATACGTTAACAGAAGGGAAAATAGAATCTCTTCTTTTAAAGAACTTAGAGCCTAATAGGAAAATGTGCCATATTCAAAAGTGCCTATGATACAACATAACACATGATAACTGTATTAGTATAAGAGAAGAAAGAATGTTATATGGATTAGAAGAAAAATTCAAAGAAAAAAATATGTCATATGTGAGAGGGCAAAAATGATTAAAAACTGGGATATCAAGGAGGGCTCTGTGGAGAAAATGGCATTTGAAATGGATTTTAGAGAACAGTAAGAATTTCTTGGGGGCGGGGAGAGGACATAGAAAACAACATAATCCAAAACATAGCAGTAAGAAATGGTGGCACCTCTAAAGAAAATAGGAAATAATCCATTTTGGAAATAGCATAGAGTACATAGAGGGGATCGACATGAGATAAGGCTGGGAAGGTAGGATGGTATTAGATTATAGAGGAATTGGAATGCCAGGTCAAGGAATTTAAATGTTATGGAACTGGCAAGAGGGAATCATTGGAGGGTTTTGAGTAGAACAGTGATATAAACATGTTTACATATGAGAAAGGTCAACTAGACATTGGTCTGACACTTTCAGGTAGGGAGTGATCTGGTCAAACTGTCCTCAGCACATGACGCTCCATCTCCCATCTCCATACTTTTCTTTGAACCAACTGGAGTGCCCTCCCTCCTCCCTTCTAGAATTTTTAGAATTTTTAGAATTCCTAATTTCTTTCAAATTTTAGATTAAATGTTACTTCAAAATAAATTCTTTATCTGACTCCTTTGATGCTAGTCCCTCCTCAACAAAATTGCCTAGCATTTATTTTTTTGTATACTTTACCTGTTGTCTCCCCCCCTCCCCATAAAAGTTCTATGAGGGTACCTTGAAACTACTTAATAAATGCTTCTTGACTGATTGGTTGAGAGATCAGAGAGAGGAAACTCTATCAGAAGGGTATGGCTGAAGTGTAGACGGATATCAATGAGACATCTGTATGAGGGTATTGACAGTCAAAAAAAGAGCAAAGGTTTGATTGGGTATAGATCTTGGAAAGGGAAGAAACAAAGACAGTGGTGATTGTTTGTACTTGATAGACTAGCTTAATAGTGGTTCCATTGGCAGAAAGAGTGAAGTCACAAGAGGCTTATTTTTGGGAAAAGGGAATAAATTTGGCTTTGGACATATTGAATTTGAGGTACTTAAGAGTGCTTGAGGGACAGTTGGAGATGTTCTGTATGCAGTTATTGTGGGTTGTGAGCTTGGAAGAAAAAACAAAGACTGAATATATATTATCCCTTATCCTTATATATTATTTTATATATCCCCCTCTCAATGTGATTAGGACTCTTTTGACCTAAATCAGAAAAAAGAATCAACTGTTTCCTGTGATTTCCTTTAGTGGCCATCCTGTCTTTGTCTCCTCTTTTGATGTAAAACTTCTAGAAATGGTTTTCTGTCCTGGACTTGATCTCTCCTCTTCCTCTGCATACATACAACCACTCACTCTCTGTAATCTTGCTTTGATGGCTACCACTCTACTGAGACTGCTCATGGAATTATGACATCTTTCAGTTGAAAAGGTCATATACATCAGCTTATAACTGTACTGGAATCCCTCCCTCATAAAAGATCCACAGGTGGTCAGTCAGTCTTTGCCTGAGAACTCTCTTGGTGAAGAACTCAGTATCTCTCAAGGCAACTTATTTCACTTTTGTATAGTGGGAATTGTCATGCAATTAAAAAAAATATCTAATGTAGAACATAAATCTGCCTTTCTGTAGTTTTCACCAGTTGCTCAAAACTCTGCCAGGCAGATCAAGTTGAATCCATCTTTCATATGATAGCTTTGCAAATACTTGAAGACAGTTATCATGTTGTCTCTAAATCTTCACTGCTCCAGGATGTCAACATTCCTTGTTCCTTCAAATGATCTTCTTATGGCTCTCTTCCCCATCCAGAAAGCCACCCTTTATAAAAAACTAATCGTATAACTCAGACTCAGAGACCCTCACTAACCTGATTTTTGTCCTCTGGTTGTTTTCCTAGTGGCCATGTCATTCCCAAAATGTGTGCCCAGAATTAAGCACTAATTTTAATGTTAGAGAACTAAGGTTCAAGTCTCATCTCTAAAGCTTACTAGCTGTGTGACCTTGGGCAAATAATAGAGACTCTATGTGCCTTAATTTCCTCTACTGTTAAATTAGGAGACTGGACTAGATGGCCTTAGAGGTCTTTTCTATCTCTAGTTCTGTGATGCTAGGACAGGTCTTCAGATATGGACTGACTAGGGCATAATATGACAGAAATATCATCTCTTGTGTCTTAGAAACTATATCTTTCTTGTGGAAGTCTAAGATCATAATAGCTTTTTTGACTGTCATGTTGTGTTCCTTGAAATAAAATTTTATTGACACCTTTTGTCTCTTCATTGACTCTATTTCCCATTACATCCTTCCTTCTGGCCTCACCCAGTGAGCCACCCCTTCGAATGAAGAATAAAAAAAGGAAAAAGTTCAGCAAAACCAACCAACATATTGAAAAAAGTCTGACAGCATATGTGGTTGGTCCATCCATATGGTCTCCCACATCTTCAAAGAAGAGGGAATGAGGTGCTTTTTCATAACTCTTCTTTGGGGCTGATTTTGGTCATTGTATTTTCACAGAATTTAGTTTCAATTGTTTTTCTCTTCTTGTTCTTTCTATTAATATTGTGATAATCATTGTGTACATTAGTTTATGTAATTTTCCTATGAATTTCTGTATTTGTCATAATCATTGTTTTTTAAAACTTAGTAATATTCCATTACATTAATGTACTACAACTTGTTTAGTCATTGTTTCCAATTTTTGTACTAGAAACAATGCATTGTTTTCATTTATATGCCCCCCCCCTTTCCCATCATTCACTTTTTTATGATAAATGGCTAGCAACTGAATCTCTGGGTCAAAAGGTATAGACATTTTAGTCACATTTTTTAATTGTGCAATTCCAAACAGCCTTCTAGAATGACTGGGACAATTCAAAGCTCAATCAACAGTGCACTACTGTTCTTATCTTTCAGTGATCCCTTTAGCTTGGACTGTTCCCATCTTTTGTTATTGTTACCAAATTTCTTGGTGTGAGGTAAAACCTCAGAGCTATTTTGATTTACAGTTCTTCTTGAAAATTATTTGTTTATATCTCTTGACAATTTGTCTTTGGGAAAATGACTTTTGGTCTTGTATATTTGTTAGTGTAACATGCAGCTTAAAGTCCATTGGCATAGAATGATCCTCATCAGTGAAGACTGATTGGTAGGTGCTCATTAAGTCATGAGTTACATTAATTTATTAGGAAGAGAAATGAACTAGTAATGTGGGAAGAGCAAATGATCTCCAGTGAATAGCTAGAACACTTCACTGGTTCCCTGTTGATGTCAGGAGAAAGTAATAAAAGTTTCTGGAAAATTAGGTTGATTCCTTAAGGTGAACTTTTGGGAGAATATGGACAAGAGGGATGGGCAGGCATAGGTAGATTGTAATCTGTATCATTGAGAGAACTCTGAAACTGTTTAGATCTTAGGTTCACTTGAGAATCTGAGAGCTACCTATATTAGAAGGATGGAAGGAAACAAGCATTTACCAAATGCCTACTCTAGACCAGGTATTGTACTAAGTGCTTCACAATTTTTGTCTCATTTTATCCTCATAGCTCTGAGAGGTAGGTGATATGATTATCCCTACTTCATTGTTGATGAAACTGAAATGGAAAATGGTTGAGTGACTTTCTTAGGTTCACACCTAGTATCTGACGCTATATTTGAACTCATCTTTCTGACTTCAAGGAGAGCCTACTCTTCATGAAGCTACCTATTAGATATAAGAATCTTATCAGAAATATTTCATATAAAGACCACTCCCCAACCTACAATCACTTCTCCATTTGTCCTAGTTGTATTGCTTTTGTTTATGCAAAGGTTTTTCAATTCCATGTTATTAAAATATGGTTAAAAATTCATTCCCTAGCCATAAATGTGAAAGTTCCTGCTTTGTATCTCTTACTGCTCCCTCCCCCTCCCAGTATGATAATTAATTTTCAGGCAACCTGTCCATTTTGTGCTTATTGTGTTATATGGTATAAGAGGTTGATATGAACCCATTTTCTGCCAGACTAATTTCCAGTTTTTCCAGCAATTCTTGTCAAATGGGAAATTTCTACCTAGGTGACTTATGTTTTGAGATTTATTGAGCTCAATTATTTTTTATTCTTCCTTGTGTGGCCTGTTACATTGATCTTATGTATTTTTTTTAAATGAGTACAAAATAGCTTCAATGTTTTACTGCTTTGAGGTCTAGATGTACCACTTCCCTTTCACTTCTATAGTTTCCACTTATATTCTTGGGTATTCTAGATGTGTTTGTTATTCCAAATTAATGTTATTTTCGTCTATTTCTGCAAATTATTCCCTTGGTAGTTTGATTACTAAAGTATTAAATCTGTAAATTAATTTTAATTGTGGTTTAATTTTTATTACATGGCATGGTTTCAGTATGAGCAGTGAATATCCCTTTAGTTTTTAAAATTTGTTCTTTACTTTTATAAGGAATATTTTGTGATTATATCTATACAGGCATTTTATATATATATATATATATATATATATATATGTGTGTGTGTGTGTGTGTGTGTGTGTGTGTGTGTGTGTGTGTGTCAGTAAACTGACTCCCAGATTGTTTTATGCATTTTGTAGTTAATTTGAATGACAGTTTCCACTTCTATTTTTCCTTCTGAATTATAGTGCTGCTACTTAAAAATGCTATTTATTTTTTGAGCTTTTTTGTAGCTTGCTACTTTGCTGAAGAAATTCATTTTCTCTTTATATCTTTGCTCACTCCCTAGAACTTTCTAAATAAAATTTCATGTAATTATAAAAAAGATAATTTTGATTTCCCCTTGAATATATTTAATTTTTAAAAGCATTTTTCTTGTCTTTTTTGCAATTAGTAGAATCTTTAGAACTATGGGGGAAAGAGAACATACTTATTTAATCTTATAGTTATTAGAAAAGTATCTTGTGTTTCTCCATTGCATGCAAAGCTAGGGTTTGGGCTTAGATGGATGCTTTTTATCATATGAAAAAAATACTTCTCTGTCTATATTTTGTTGAATTTTTGTCATGTTACATTTTTGATCTATATTAAATTTTTAGTTCATGACCTCCTCCTCCCTTCCTACACCAAATCTTGGTGATGTGAATAGCTATCTACTCATATCTCTTCCACCTACTCTGTCTCCTTTTCTGAGTTCCTATTTTCCTGACTTTTTTTCATATTCTGACATATTATGAAATCTGTTATGTGAAGTTTTGTGATTCTTTATGTACAGTCTTTATACATGAATTATCTGACAAAGCTTTGCCCTTGTTTGACTGATTATAGAGTATTATCAGACTGCGAAATAACATATTGGTGTTGACCATATGGAATCTAGCTATGGCCTGCAAAAAGCGGGGATTGGGCATAAAAGGAGAGGGGAGAGTAAAAGAGACAGGATGGAACAGCAGATTGAAAGCACCTTTCAAGGTCTGGGAAGAGAAGCTACAATAAGCCCAGTTTCAGCCATACCAGAGACCTGTACTGTTAGGATTATGAAAAATTTATGAGGCTTACATTTGGCCATCCATAGATCTAAGAGTCACAGCACAGTACATATGGGGTTTTTCTTTGATTCACTTTAATCCATTTAAATGTACAGATTTATTAAGTGTCTACTGTTAATCAACAAGCATTATTAAGTACTTACCATGTACTCTCAAGGGCAGCTAGGTGGCATGGTAGATAAAATGCTGAGCTTGAAACCAAGGAGACTCAACTTACTGAATTAAAATCAAATCACTAACTGTATGATTCTGGACAAGTCACTTACGCCTATTTGCCTCAGTTTTCTCATCTGTAAAATGATCTGGGGAAGGAAATGGTAAACCATTCCAACATCCTTGCCAAGGAAACCCCAAATGGGGCCTCAAAGACTTGGAAGTGACTGAACAACAACAATGACAAAAATGTGTTCTCAATGTGCTTACCCTGAAGGATATGTTATTCTACTGGTAGGGATGACATGTAAATTATTACGTGCATACAAGATGTAAAGAGAAGATAGAAAGTAATCTGAAAGCAGAAGATACTACCAGCTTGGGGAGATCAGCAAAGGTCCCCAAAGAATTTAGGATTTAAGCCAAGTCTTTAATGAAGTCAGGGACACTAAGAGGCAGAAGTGAAAAGGAAGAGCACTCTAGGCATGAGGGACAGCTAGTGCAAAGGCATGGAGATGAGATGCAATGATTCAATGAAGTAGGCCAATGTAGCTAGATTATAGAACTCATAGAAAGGGGTAATGTGTAAGAAGACTGGGAAGTTAAGAAGTCAGGTTGTAAAAAATCTTTAAATGTGAAACAAGGGATTTTTAATTCTGGAGATAGTAGGGAGGCCTTGGAACTCATTGAATAAGGGGAGGACATAGTCACACCTGTGCTTTAGGAAAATCACCTTGGCAACTGAGTGGAAGAAGGATTGTATCCCAGTGAGAAGGCTATTCTAGTGGTCCAGGCAAAAGGTGATAAGGGCCTGAACTAGGGTTGCTGTTATGTGATTGGAGGAAAAAGGAACAAATACAAGAGAAATTGTGAAGGTAGAAATTTCAAGATTCAGCAATTGATTGGATGTGCTAGCAACTGAGAATGACAAATTAAGGATGACATTGAGATTTTAAATCATTGGCTTCCTTAACTAGCACAAATATCGGTCCATTCTTTGGGGAATTCTAAAGGTCTAATTGTACCTTAGAATCCAAGGGAGCTCTAAAACCATGATCCTATGATCCAATGCAATGATGAATGCAGTAGCATAATGGAAAGTATTGAACTTTGGAATTAGTGATCAAAAGATACTGGGGAGATATTGGGGTAAAATTTTAAAAGCATTGATACTGCACGATTTTACTGTATCAAAATAGACATATTAGTGCCTAAACTTAAATTTGGGTTTTGAGTGAGGAATTTATTGAGGCAAATTGATACTTCTGCCAAGAGTAAAGCTCCATTTGAGAATAATGGCCAGAATGGCAAGACAACACAGAGTTGAATCTAGTGATTTGAAAAAGTTACTGCTTATCCACTGAAAAGGATCCAATTAAGTCTGCCTTTATTTTTAATTTTTTTTTGATAGTGCTTATTTTTCACATTACAGTCTCTTCCTAATATATACTCCCTCTCAAGATACCTTCCCTCCCAATAGATAAAAAAACAGGTAAAACCAAATAACCTCATGTTGCAATATGCAACATGGCCCCCACAGTCCCCTACTTATTTGGTAAAAGCATGTATAAAGTATATCATCAGATCTTTCCTCTGGAAATAAGGTTTAAATCACCCTGAGTTTAGAAACTTAAATATTTTCATTTTATGTTATTGTAATCATTGTATGTGTCATTCTCTTGCTTCAGCCTTTTCTTTTTGCTTTGAATCAGTTCATACAAATTTTTCCATGTTTCTCTGAATTCCTTGCAGCCGTTGTTCCTTATGATGTAGTAATATTCCATTAAATTTAGAGACCCCAATCCCCCTTTCCACCTAGACCTCTCTTTAATAGGATCCTAGTATCATAGATTTAGAACAACTAGTTCAACTCCTTTTTTTTTACAGAACAGTAAATGGAGATCCTGAGAGGTTAAATTGAGAGGTTAAACTTGCCCAAGGTCACACAAGTAGTAAGTGATAGAGTCAAGATTTGAATTCAAAGTCAGTGTTCCAAGAGTCCTGAAAAAAAGCACTGAGGTAGGCACTTGAGGACTGTCACTTTCCAGGAAAATGTCAATCAGTACTTGTGGCCTCCAAACATTGGTAGCTTGTAGTTTTGGACTCTTCTATATGGATCATAGATTAGGAGCTGGAAGGGTCTTGGAGGCTATTGAATTCAACTCCCTCATTTAGATGTGGAAATTGAGGAATAGGAGATTGATTTACTTGTACAGGGCCATACAGCTTGTGTTTATCAGTGGTGGGGCTTGAAAACCAGTCTCTATGATACTGAGGCCAGCTCTTCCTCCTTTTCCTCCTCTGCCATATCTCATTCACCTAGTTGACATTTCCACTGAAATGAGTGAAACTGATTTCTCTCTTGTTTAATTTTCCTCTACCCTGCCCAACTTAGACAATCTTAATCTTTTCTATTCGTGGCTGGAAGGAATAATGAGATACCATGTTGTAGATTGGAATAGCATCCCATCAGGGTGGAGATTTATAGGACCATTGGTCTAGAGCCAAAAGAGATCTCAGAGGCCATTTAGTCCAACATCTTTCCTTTACAATTGAAGAAATTTAGGCCCCTGGAGGCCATAGCTTGTCCAAATTCCCAGAAAGGAAATGCCAAAGGCAGCATTTGAATGCAGGGATCATGACATTATTGACAGGTGCCATTTCCAGAGTACTTAACTGCCTCTTGGGTTTTACTTTTCAAGGGCAATTATATTATTGGCATGATGCTGTGTTGTGTTTTATAGAATCAAAGCCCATTTAGAGGTAGAAGGGTGTTTATAGGACCTCTGGACTAGCTCCCTCATTTTCCAGTTAAGTAGACAAAAGTCTTGTATGAGGCTAAGGGGTTGTTCCTTGTTTGACTCTGTGGTATTCCTAGTGCCTAGCAAGGACAAAGGGATAGTTAGTGGCAGAGCCGGGATTAGAAGCCAGGCTTCTTCTTTCTACTGTATCACTCAACCTCTAAGAACTTTTTGTTAAATGTTACTGTAGCTGGCTAAACAGAAAAATTATTTTAAGAATACTCGGTTGTGGCTTTGTGTTTTCATTACATCATATTATACAGTATAATTGTAGGCAGCATCTAACATGTTGTTCAAGCCCAGAGTTTTAATGCCTGCAGCTACATCAAGGCAATAGGAGATAGGGGATGACTGTATCTTGCCTCTCCCCATAAAAGGATTGCCACTTTGGACTGTTTCTTCTTGTGAAGCAATTCACCAGAATTTCTTGTCCTATACTTCTCCCTTTATGTTGTTCTCTTTATGTTGTTAATTTTTTTTTGTGGGTTAAGCTTGGCTTTGAGCCAGTTTACCTTGATCTCAGACCCCTGGACCTCTGGATCTGCAAAGTAAGCCCAGGGAGGTTAAACTGAGCAGTTAAACTTGCCCAAGATCACACAAGTAGTAAATGACAGAATTAAGATTTGAGTTCAGGTCCACTGACTTCAAAGCCAGTGTTCTGGGGGGAAAAAACAGTTTTTCCTAGATTTGTTTTTGACTTTTGGATTATACCTCTGGATTTGATCCTTGCAATTCCTTCCCTACTCTTCTAGCTCTTTGACTTTCCCTTATCTGCTTTGCACCTCCCCACCCTGTACTGTGTGGGATATTGGTGAAATTCCTTGTTTGTAGTTGGGTTGATGTTTTTTGCCCAGTGATGATACAGCTTTCTAATAACTGATTGATTAAACAGTGATCAATCCATTGTATTTATTAATATATTTAATATTTTTGAGCCACCTCTCAATAAATTGAGTTATTTTGGCCATCCATTTACCTGGAACGACCATATGGTTTTCTTACTTGTTGTGCGGCAATTGATTATTATTGATATTCCTGCTCAGACTGTTCTCAGATCTCCCTTCTCCATCTTTATTCTTTGTAAGAGTGACAACAGAGATCAATCTTGCTTATATAGTAGAAGGTTGGGAGGTATTAGTATTATTTACTTCTATTTTATAGATAAAAATTAGACCAAGGGGACAGTGTCACACTAAAAGCCTGTGGTTAGAATTTACATTTTAGGTTGTTGGTGATGGGGGTGGGGTGGGAAGGAGGGCAGGAGTGGGGGTAGTCTGGTTTCATGCTATGACTCATATGATGTTTTCTGATCTCTTGGCTCCAGTTTTAATGCAGGATTCCTAAGTCCTGTTTCCTTTAACTTTAATAGCCATTTGTAATTCTATCACCTCTACTTCTGATTTCTTTACACTTCCCTTGTGAAAATATGCTTTCGCAATCTGTCAGACAAGACTTTCTGTGCTTTTTAGAGGTTCTTTTAGAGGCTGCTTTTTGGAAAACAGGAAGTGACCAATTGTCAAGAAAACAAATAATTGGGAAACACAAAAATATAAGATTCTGGGCAAGCACCCAGATGTGACTTTGGTTTGAACTGTCAGCTTGGTATCTGTGTATGGGTTAGTTGCTCATATAAGCAGTGATACAATGCATTTGGTACCTTTCTTTCAGCCTTTGTAACAGCTGGTACTTGAGTCACTGCTCGGGTTCTTTTATGACAACGTAGCATAGTGGAAAATTCACTAGACTTGGCATCAGAAGGAATGGGTTGGCTTTCTGGTCATGCCACTGGATGGTTGCATGGCTATAAACAGATCACTTAATCTTTCTGGATCTCCGTTTCTTGATCAGTAAAATAGGGCCTGAGAGGTCGCATGGTGTAGCAGATAGAGGGTCACTCTTGGGGCAAGGAAGAACTGGGTTTGAGTGCTGCCTGGGCCATAAACTGGCTGGGCAAGTCACAACCTCTCAGTTACCTGGGCACTTCTCTAAAACTACAAATTGCCGAAAAGGTGTCAACCTGAATTGGGAGACAGAGAGTCTCATTATTGAATCTGAATATCAATGAAATCACAATGAAATTTATCTTCCTAAAATGGAACAAGCAATTCATCAAATGTTTTAAAGTGACTATTAAGTGCCAAACACTTTGCTGGGCATTAATGAAACAAGGAATAAAAGTGAAAATCTTCCCTGTTTTTCAGAATCTCATATACTACTTCTATCTATGTCACAATGTCACTTTCAGGAAAATACTTGGTAAATTGTAGCATGTTAGATAAAAAGGAGTGATCATTATCATGGTTGTTCCAATTTGATCAATAAGAATTTTATGGTTTTGTTAATGTCATGGCAATTCTATTAAATTAATTATACTTTTCTTTTCATGATTTAATTTTAATGATCATGTTACAGTGTGGTTGGTAACTCATGAATCAGCCTCATCAATGTGACATCTAGGTCAATTCAATTCAATTTGAATTCAATTCAATTCAATAATCATTAAGTGCCTATTTTACAAGAACTAGGTGAGGGAACAAAATTTTAAAAAAAGTTTTGCTGCAATAGAGTAGGGAAGTATGCAACACAAAAATAACTCATATAAAATATAGGCATACCTTGCATAGCATTTCTCTGACCAGTGTAGTTTTCTGACCTTGTAGCCACTGTCCTCCATGCCTGGAATGCATGCCATTCTCAGTCTTAGAATCCCTAGCACCACTGAAAGCTCAGTCCAAGTGCTACCCTTCCCCATGAAGCCTTTTCTGATTCTTCCAGATGTTATTGCTAGCTTCCCTATGTGACAAGAAATGACTTTATTTTGAATGGACATTTCTGTTAACTTATCTGCATTCATTGGATAATTCTCAAGTAGAAGGCAAGTTCCTTGAGGAAAAAGGTCATTTTCATTTTTGCTTTTGTATCTCTGATTCTTGACACAGCGTCTGGCATATAGCAGAGGTCTTGAATGAATGCTTGTTAAATAACATTGCATTTCTAAATAAGGTCATTAGTGACATTATAATTAAATATCACCTTAAGGCTGTAAAATTCTACTGTATCATCATTGATCATTCCTATAGAATTAGGTACCCCTATAATGATGCTTTACCTAATGATGACCTTTCACAGAACTCATTAACGTGTATATATATATGTATATATATATATATAAATAACATGAGCAAATGTACGAATCTATACAAGGTTTAAGGAAAAGGATAAGGACAAGATTTTTCTTTTTTCTTTTTAAGTTTTTTTCTTCAGTATAGAGAACTTGTGGATGAAGATGCTCCCTCCACCAACAAATGTTGGCACCTTCTTTGCAAATTATAGTCCTGTGGAGTTGCCTAGAACGCTGAGAAGAAGGAAAGACAATTTCTAAATTGAATTGTGTGTGTAAGGAAGGGGAGATAACAATGGCTTTATGATCCTTGGACTGGTCTTAAAGGATGAATATAGAATTTAAACCGAAATGGGAAGCAACAAAGAGAAAGGGCATATATACAAAAGCTCAAGAGCCACTTCCTAACAAAGTCTTTGCTGAGGTCCCCAGTGGCTAGGATTTCCTCTCCCCAGTCATCATTGTTTACCTTGTCCATATTTTGTATAACCTATATGTGTATATGCTGTTTCCCCCAATAGAATGTAAACTCCTTGAGAGCAGGGGCTGTTTCACTTTGTCTTTGCATCCCTAATTCTTAACACAATGATTGGAACATGGGAGTTGTTCAGTCAATGCTTGTTGATTGATATCAGTTATAGGGAGATAGCATGAACAGATGCATTGGTGCCCAGAAAACACCTGGTGAGATCAAAGAGGACGTCAAGTAATTTAATTTTACTAGAATATAGAGTACATGAAAATTGAAGGGGAAGGGATTAGAATGAAACAGAGTGAAAAAATAAGATGGAACTGATTATAGGATGCCTTGAGCAGGACCTGTCTAAGCTTCCCTCATTTTTAAGATTAGAAAACACCATATAACAAATCCGAAACTAATTACAATAAGAGACAGCTTGATCGTCCAATGAATAGAGGGTTGGACATGGAATCAGGAAGATCTGAGTTCAAATCCTACCTCAGATCCTTATTAGTTGTGTGACCTTGGGTCACTTAAACTCCTCCAGTTTCATCCTTTGTAAAATGGGCATAATAATAGGACTGGGTTGTTATGAGGTTCAAATGAAGGAAAGATTTCTTTTTAGTACTTGCTGTATACCAATGCTAAGTCTTACAAATATTATCTCATTTATTAATAAGAAAATATGTTTATACAGACACATTTATGTTGTGTATGAATGTATATACCCGTGTATACACATATACATACATACATACAAATACATATATATATATATATACATATATATGCCCATACATATACTCTTTGCAAACCTTAAAATGCTATATAAATGTTAACTGTTATTTGGTTTACCAAAGTCCACATATAAGGTGAAAAGTCCAGCGTTTTCCAGTAATAGTTAAAAAAAATGCAAAAGTTACATTGATATACTGTTGGAAAGTTCCACTGGACTGAATGGCAGCACCTTGGCAAAACAGAGTAACAAAAGGGGCACGGAGCCCATGTTCTGAATGTAAAGCCCACCAGGCCATTTTTTTCCCAATGAGGGAGTGTGCTCTTTAGATGGAGTAGAAACGTAGGAGCCAAGAGTATTTGGTTTTATTCCCAGTGTAGGGAGGTAAATTACTTCATCTTAAAATGGCCTTCACTCTGATATAAATACAGCTTGCAAGTGACTAGGTGCTTGTTGCCCACTAACTGGGGACTTCTTTAGTTATTATTACATATTTAGCATTTGATTAGATACGATCTTTTTATGTTGTTCTGATTTTTCCATTTGTATTATTTGTTTTTTCCAGCTAAGTTACAAATTCCTTTAGGACAGGGACATATCACGTATATCAGGAACTTGTCACCCCTTGGCTAGACCATTGTGACAGTCTTTTAACTTGTATCTGCTTCTATTTTCTCTCCCTTTTTTCCAGTCCTCCTCACACAAAATAATCTTTCCCTTTTACAAGTCTGACTGTTGTTACTCCAAAAACTTCAGTGGCTCCTGATGGCCTTGAGGGTAAAACTCAAGCTACTCATTCTTTCATTTATGACCCATTATGCATTGTGCCTCCATCCTACCTTTCTAGCTTTATTTCCAATTCTTCTTTATGCTCTCAAAATTCCAACCCACATAGGAGCAGTTCTATGAATTTGACCTGCCACCTTTCTCCTCAGTTGGTTTATCTTCTTTCTTAGAATGTAGTTCTTCCTTATCTATGCACTTCAGGGTTCTTATCTTCCTTCAAGTCTCAGCTTGGTTGCCTGTGTGTGTGTGTGTGTGTGTGTGTGTGTGTGTGTGTAAATGTGCACCCACAAACGATCTTTCCTTATTCTCTCTTATCAAAGTCTTCTCTTCCTTCTCAAATATTGTTTTGTTTTTATCTCCCTTCATCTCCATCGTTTCCTATCTTGTGTTACATTTATATGACTTTACATAATTTCTCCTTCCTCCTCCTACCTCCCCCAGAGGTCCTACATCCTCAGCTGAAACTAGATGGGCAACCTTGGGTTCCTGGTTCATTTGAGGACACTGTGGGTTTGATTTTCTTTGTTATTCTCTGAGTAGTTTCTCTAATAAAGCTGTCTCTAATATGTTGTAGCTTGTATACTGTAGAGGTTTAATTTGGCTGTCCAATATTGAAGTTGTTTTGGGAAATGGGGTGGGCGCCCTGAGCCAGGAAGCAGAAAAAATGCACCAGTAGTGACCTTCATGCTCTAAATAACCTCCATACAAGGGTGCTTACAAGTCAGGAGTTAGGAAACCTCAAGTTCAGTCTTTAGGTCTGACACTTGTTAATTGTGTGGTCTTGAGTCTTAGTTTGCTTATCTGCAAAATGGGGATTTTTTTAAATGCAGAAATTAGTGCTTGTACTATCTACCTCACAAGTTGTTGCCAAAATTACAGAGCTCTGGAATTGGAGTCAGGAAAACCTGAGTTCAAATATTGACTCAGACACCTACTAACTGTGTAATCTTAGGCAAGTCACTTAACCTCTTTGTCTCAATATTCTCATCTGTAAAATGGGGATAATAGCACTTAATTCACTGGGAGTCAGAATATGTAAAGGAGATAATATATGTAAAGTACTTTGAAAACTCCAAAAGCATTGTATAAATATTAATTATCATTATTGTGGAAAGCACTTTGTAAATCTTGAGATACTCTGTAAGTGTGAATTATTATTTAAATTACTGTTATTGAAGAATGCTGAGATTCTCTGGCAGTTGGGGAATAATATTGTCCTGACCTGCCCATTCTTTACATTTTACCACAAATCAACTCTGCTATTAAGCTTGACCCCAGCCTTCTCCACTGGTTGATTTTATTCCCTCAACTTCTCTTCATCAGCACAGATGAGACTGTCAGAGGAGGAAAAGGCCATCTGGCTCAGCATACCAGCTTTTTATTCGGTTGCTTTCAAACCCACCTTCCTGTTTTTGGCCCCCCCTCCTCTCTCCTCATACTTCAGAAACCAATCTAGGTGTCTCCTGAACTCATTTATACCCTTTGTTTCAACAGCCTTCCTGGTAACTAATTCCATATGTTTATTGCCCCCTTTGCCTTGCAACAGCCAGCCACCCTTTCTTCATCAAAAATGACCTTATTGGACTTCCAGGAAAGGTCATTCTCCAAGAAAATAGAGGTTATTACAAGCAGATACGAGACATAGGATGTCTGAAGACCCTGGAGCATCCTATGCTGTATGGATGTTCAGGCCATTAAGCTTGGGGTGGGGATAATGTGTAGAAGAGCTAATTTACCCATAGTGGCCTAGGTTGGGGTGCAATTCAGCAGGATGCAAGAGGATTCTGCGAGTGTCCTCCCTGTCCCATCCCCTCCCCCACCCTGGTAAAGTGTCTGTATAGGTTACCAACCCTATTTTCAAATCAGTTTAAACTTTTCTTTTGATTTGTATTTAATTGCTTACCCCATGCCCTATGCTTCATTCTTTCCAACACAATGACATTAGCTACTCTTTATCTCTTGTGATGTGGACAATTTTGTTCAGCTGTTGCTAAAACTTACTAAAATGCCAGATGTCATGTTAGAAACACGAAACCTGAAACTAGGCCATAAATTACAGCAACAGACCATAAAACATACCCCAAGTGCTGTGCTCTGGAGCTTCCCAATTTCTTTTATTCACTTCTCCTTTCATTCCCTCCATCACAAGGCAAGGCCATGCAAACTTCTCACCTAGGGTTTGGTGTTTGCTTTGCAGACTCAGAGCAGAGCACTGGTTCAGACACCGAGGTACTCACAGAGAGGACATCTTGTTCCTTTGAGTCTCACCCGGATCTCACATCAGGCGCTCCTGGTCCCCCGCCTCCCCCCATTTCATCCATGGAGGAGATTCAAGTTGAGCTCCAATGTGCTGATCTCTGGAAAAGGTTCCATGACATTGGGACAGAGATGATCATTACCAAGGCTGGAAGGTAAGGATGCTCCAGGGGTGTCATGGCTGGGCAAAACAAACAAATGCCCCAGAAGGAAAAGAAGGACCATCGATCATTTATTAGATTGTGGTCAGTGTCTGGTAACATCAATGAGATATAAAGCCTGTAGCTGTTAAATTTCTCCAGGCCTCAGTTTTCTAATCCATACAATGAGAGGGTAAAACTAGATTGTTAAATTTTTTTCCAAATCTAAAATTCTAAGACTGACCTCCATTTTTTTGAACTAGAATAAATTTTCCTTATTATTTCCTATTATTCCTGTTTTTATTATTATTCCAATGATTGTTTTTGAGGGGAGCAGCTCAACATTAACCACATTTATACTCACAAGTACTCCTGAACCTTCAGGTATAATTGTAATCTAGTTTAGTTGTTTTATAACAGCCTAAGGGTAGATTTCTGAAGCAAGTATTTGTTATCATTTTTTTTTGTGAATTGGTGTCGACACATCAATTTGAAATGGTTTCATACTTCTTTCATATTTGTCTTGTAATGAAAGAGAATCCTTAAGAAAAATGACAGTTCTCATTCTAAAGATCAGGTCATTGATTTAGAGTTTAAACGTTTACAGGTTATCCAATTGAATCCCCCCATTTTAAAGATGAGGACAATGAGGTAGGGAGGATAATGAATGACTTGCCCAAGGTCATATGCATAGTAAATATCAAGGCTAGGATTTGAACACAGGCACTCTGACTCAGCACTGAAAAACACTGAACACACACACACACACACACACACACACGCCCACACCCCCCCCCCCCACATCCCTCTGACTGATTCTAGAGCCACTGGACACTCTAGAAAATTCACTGCCCCACACAGCTATTCATTTCATAGAGGTTAACAATAAAAATGAATCCAGTAAAAGTCAGAGACACATCAGATGAACACATTGGCTATTCCTTTGCTTTGTATTTCTTTTTAGATGCCTGTCCCCTTCTTGCTGAAATTTGCAGTAGGTGAATATTAGGCATAAAAATATTTTTAAAAGAAACAAACTTGGAGACATAAAAAGAGTGCATTGCTGTGTAGATTACCATTTGATTCAATTAAACAAATATTTATAGAACACTCACCATATGTCAGGCATTGTTAATTGCTGGGGATACAGAGGCAAGCCAGAAACAGTCCCTGTCTTCAGGGAACTTGCATCCCACTGGGAGATGCAACACATATACAGATAACTAACTGCAAATTCTATACAAAATAATTGCAAAGTATTTGGGGGAACAGGTGGAAAGAGCACTAAAATTATATCTGGAATACTTCATGTATGAGGTGCCACTTGAATCGAGTCTTTATGGAAACTGGGGATTCCAAGAGGATGAGATGTACAGGGAGTACATTCTAGGCATAGGGGTAGCTTCTGCAAAGGCAGAAGTCAGAGTACCACATATGGAGGATGGCAAATATGCCAGTTTGGATTGAACAGAATATGATGGGGAAGGAAGGTGAAACCAGTCTAGAATGGTACGTAAATCACAGTCAGATTGTGAAATGATTTGAATGTTGGATAAGTTAATACTTTATGCTAGAGGCAATTGGGAGTGAGTAAAGCTTCTTGAACTGGAGAGTGAGGTGGCCGTACCTGTGCTTAGGAATATTAATTTGGCAGCTATGCAGTGGTGTATTGGAGGGATTAGAGACTGGAGGTAGGCAGGCTAAGTAGGAGGTTGGGTGAGAGATGAGGATCTGGATTAGGGTGATAGATGTGTGAAGTAAGAGAAGGGTTAGATTTGAGAAGTGTGAATGTAGAATTGACAATACTCAGCAGCTTCTATTTATTGGAGTGAGATAAAAGAAAGAATACAGGATGACTCAGGTTGTAGAACTGGGCAACTGGAAAGATGGTGGTATCTTTCATTGAAATAAGTAAGATTGGAGGAGGAATAGGATTAGTGAGGAAAGATGGCAAATTTCATTTTAGACATGTTGAATTTGATATGCCTATGGAATAATCAGTTGAAAGTGTTTAGCAGGCAGTTTGTGGTGGGAGATTGACACTCAGGAGAGAGATGAAGTTTGTATATGTAGATCGAAAGTCATCTGCAATTGAACCTATGGAGCTAATGACATCACCAAGAAGGAGAATGTAAAGATGGAAGAGAAGGGGTACTGGAAGAGTCCTGGGATTCACCTACTCAGAGATGGAGGCACAGATGATCTTTCAACAAAGAAGACTGAGGTGTGGTCAGACAGGTAGGAGAACCAGAAGAGATCAATGTCAGGGAAGAGAGAGTGATTCAGAAGAGAGTGATCAACAAAGTTCAAAGTTACAGAGACATTGTGAAAGACAAAGATTAGATCTAGCAGTTAAGAGACCCTGATAACCTTGGAGAGAACAAGTATAATTTGCGTACCATTTATCTGATGATGGAATAGGAGTTTTCCATAGTAAATGTCCCATATTTATAATACAAATTGACAGGCAAGTACAGGGATTAGAGAAGTCTCTCACTACAACTACAGGGAGATAAATGGTATAGTTGATAGAGTTTGTACTTGGAAAGAAAGTAGACCTAAATTCAAATCCTGTCTCAGATCCTTGCTACCTGTGTGGATAAATTATTAAACCTCTTTCAACCTCAGTTTCCTCATCCATAAAGTAGGAATAATACCAATATTTGCCTCACTGGATGGGTGAAAGGATCAAATGAGCTGATGTATGTAAAACACTTTGCAAACCTTAAAGTGCTGTACAAATACTAGCTATTGATATGATATTTCAAAGTGTTGTCAGGAAAACACTTTGTAAACCCCTCAGAATCTTAAAACACTACATGAATGGGAATCATCATCACCATCATCATCATCATCATAATCATCATCAGTTTTTAGCTGGAAGGGTGAGCAACTAAGACAATACAGGGTTTGACAAAGTCAGGATCAAAACTTTTCAAATACTTTTGTATATATGATACTGAAAATGATACCCTAACTTGAAATTTCAAAGGACCAATTTCTTTTTTTTTATTTTTATTTTTTTGCTTTTTGGAGGGCAGTTGGGGTTAAGTGACTTGCCCAAGGTCACACGGCTAGTTTTTTGTGTTAAGTGTCTGAGGCCGGATTTGAACTCAGGTACTCCTGACTCCAGGGCCGGTGCTCTACTCACTGTGCCACCTAGCCGCCCCGCAAAGGACTAATTTCTCTCAAGATGCAGAACATCTTGACTTATGTTTCTGACCTTGAATTTCCACACCCAGTAGTAATGCCCCATGGAATTGCCCTTTCTGAGGAGTGAGTGAGATTGATGCTTGTAATTCATGTGTAGTTGAGGTTTACTAAATGCTATTCATATATAAACCCTATTATGTATGTTTATTCAAATTTTACAGTTTGAAAAAATGTCTCAGAGAAGTCAATTGATTTGTTCATGACTGTACAACCAGTTAATGTCAGAGCTTTGATTTAAACTTAATTCTATTTGACTTCAAGATCAATAATCTTTCCACTATATCACACAGCTATTTAAAGATCAAAGTGCAGTAGAATTAGGGTGGTAGTACAGGGGTCACATGAATCATTGGATTTAGAAATAGAGGGAACCTTTAGTTCTTGGCCTGGGGTTAAGGAAGAGGGCATTCTAGGTTTGGATAATAGTTTAAAGAAAGGCCTGGGCATGGAAAAGGCATGATGAATTCAGAATAATAAATAGTATTTTTTTGGCTGGAGTGTTGAATTTGTGAAATAGAGCATGTAAAAACTGATGTTCCTACTGATGCCTGCATAAAACTCAAATATTGAAGAAAATTTCCCCTTTCTTCGAATTTCATTTGGACAGTTACCATTAACTTTCATTTTTCATGCCCTCTGCTCATTTTTCTTTTCTCATAATTTTTTTTAGTCACATTCTCTTTAGCACCAAAGCTCCAGCATTCAGTTTTCTTGGAAACTGCATGGCTTTTGAGCAAGTTAATGCCCATCTGACTTTTTCCTATAACCTAGTCAAAACTTATGTTGGCTCAAAATCACTGAAGTACCTCTTCTTTGCTTTCACTGAAAGAAAAAGAGATCAGTACCATGGACAGAGGCCATGATGGGGACAGATGTGTTTGGAAGACAAAAATACTGGCCCAAATTTAGCCACAAAATTCAAATCAAACCCCAAGCTCTTGTGGAGTGTAAAAGGTTTGCTTAACTCCACAAGGATGGTTTCACTTGCTATGCTATGATAAAGGGCAGAAGAAAAGGAAAAAAAAAGCAGTTTTTCTTAAATTGCTAGATGGGTGGGTTCTTTGTATTGAGAAGTAGTTGGAGGAACACTGGCCTGCAGTGGGTACCTGGGTCTAGGCTTTTACTACCATCTAGTATAACCTTGGATAAACTACATCATCTCTGTAGGCCTCAGTTTCTTCATGTATAAAATGGGAATAATGACTCTTTTACTAACTTCATTATAGGGTTGTAGTCAGGAAGCCACTTTTAAAAGTTCCAACTATGGCATAAATGTGTGCTGTTATTTTTATATTGATGTAAGAAGTTAGAATTAATAGAATTTCTAGGTCTGAAAGGAGCCTTAGAGCTTACTTAATCATTCTTATTTTACATATAAAGAAACTTTTCCCCAGGGTCACAAAATTAATGGCAGAACCAAGACCTTAGACCTCTTGTCCAGTGTTCATTCTACTACAGCACACTTTGAATTCAGTTTTAATGAACTACTTATAGAGTTGACAATTACGTTTTCTGGATAAGATATTCAACTGGGAAGGAAAATCTAGTTCAGTTCTGACCTTCATAGGATCATAGATGTCCTGAAAGGGGCCTTAATGGTCACTTGGTTTAACCACTTCATGTTTTAGAAGAGGAAACAGACACTTAGAAAGTTTAGCCAATTAATTCAGTGTCACTCAGGTAGTTAATGGCAGGGCTGTATTGGAACCCATGTATGCTTCCTTCAAATACAGCATTCTATCCACAGTGACACACCCTGTGTCAGACACTCCCCCTACCCTGTGGAACTCTGACACACCTGCTTAGTATACCAAGTCCCTGCCATAGACCATTTATGTGTTCTGATTACAGTATGTTCCTTTTCCCTCTCCTAATCATTGCTTTGGATTTCTCATCTCATCTTGAATCTTTTTCCAGATTCCCCCTTTCAGGCATCTTTCCCCACGATACTAAGATTAGTGGAAATAACTCTAGATTGGGAGCTATGAGACCCACTACTCAGAATTCTACTACTTAACTTGCTATGTAATTTTTAGGAAATTACAGTTTCTTGGTGCCCTTCAGTCTTCATCTGTGAAATGGGAACAGTATATTTTACATACTTCATATGACATGAAAATTCTTTGAAAAAAGTACTACATGAATGTAGGTATTATGAGTAGTAGTATTCTTCCTCTTATGTGAATTCAGGTACAAATTTTCCAGGTGATTGTAGGGTTGTGGAACTGTAGTGCTTCTATAATTTATGAAAGACAAAAAGTTCTGGCCTTGATCTCTCATTACCAGGAATCAGCAGGAATGAACGTTGGACACTACTCATTGAAGTTACTGTTAATATTTCCATCAAAGCTGATTTTCTTCTCACTTATATCTTTCATCAGGACAAATAACTAGATCTGCCTCATAATATTCCTGTCAACTTGGGTAAATCATTTTCCCATTGTGGTCCTCAGTTTCCTCACATATAAAAGCAGAAGCTTTGGTTAGAGGGCCTCTTCCTGTTCTAAATTCTATGACAACTGTAGAATTTTGGAGCTAGGAGGGATTTTAAGCATGATATTATCCACCTTCTCTACTCTATAGGTGAGGTGGCTACTGCAGGAGTGACTTTCCAATATCACAATGATATTAAATGGCAGATGTGGAACCAGAATTCAGGTCTTCTGAGGTCCAACTTTGCCTTTTTTTCTATTATGCAATGTGATCTCTTTTAAATCAGTTATTCTTAATTTGGTAACTTGTAGTGAATTTGAAGACACTGACTGGTAGTTGTGATGTACCAACACCAACTTTTCTTCAAACAGGATATTTTTAAATAAATAAAAAAAGAACAATCTTGACCAAGTGTACAGATATGTAGCTCTAAGGGTAGCTAGATGGCATAGTGGATAGAGCACCGGGCCTGGGTCAAGAAGACTCATCTTCATAAATTCAAATCCAGCCTCAGACATTTATTAGTTTTGTGGCCCTGGGCAAGTCACTTAATCCTGCTTCCCTCAGTTTCCTCATGTATAAAATCAATAGGAGAAGAAAATGGCAAACCACTCTAGTATTTTTGCCAAGGAAACTCCAAATGGAGTCATAAAGAGTCAGATATGACTGAAAAATGACTGAACAACAGATAAGTCTGTGTGCTTTGTGAATGTTTTAGAGAGCAGGAAAAAGGACAGTTTCTTGAATTAAAGATCACAGGATTATAGAAATAAAGTTGGAATGAACTTCAGGCTATACAGGCCAACCCCATTATTTTACAGATGAGAAAATGAAACCCATGGGAGTGACGTGACTTGTCCCATGTTACACAGACAGTAAGGGACTGAGCAGGAAGGAATGGACATACTGTATTCTTTTTAGCAGCCATAAAACGATGTCTCAATCAATCAACAGATATTTCTTAGATACTATGTTGCCAGGCACTGTGCCAAGTGCTGGGAATACAAAGAGCAAAGTTAATTTCTGCCCTCAAGGAACTATCATTCTAATGGGAGAGACAACATACATACAAATAATTACAGATATATACAAATGTATATTAAATATAAATATATATAAATATAATATACACATATAATATAAACACATAAAATATATATTACAGACATATACAAAATTAATATAAGACTACCTTATATTATATGTTATGTATTATAATATATTATGTATATATTAAGTCCTGTGCTAACTTCTAAATATAATGAACCCCATAATGTATGTTCAGAGTTGTTTCCCTAGTGATGCCACTTGGTTTCCTCCATAGAGTCCTCCTCTGATTCCTTATTATGGTGTGGAAGTAACTTTGTATTCTTAAAGATTATGTCAGCAAAACTCTATTCTGACTAGTTTTATAAGCCTGGAAAGGTTCCAAGTGTGGGTCCAACAATGGTTTGTATCTATTGTACCATTCTAGCTGAGTTTATTCAGCCTAATCAACAGAATATTTATTGACTAGGAAACGATGAATTATTTTGGCCACAGCAACTTGGAAAGGCACTAGCTAAAATATAGAGGGGTTGCAATCTGCAATACTGGAAGGAGTACCCACACTGATAATGTCAGGGATCTTTTTTTTTTACTTAAAATTTAATTTTTAAAATTTTTTTAGCTTAATGAGCACATACATGCAGCCAAAATTAACATATCCATATACTAAGTAAGTAAAAAAAGATGTAAATGAACCAATAATTTCTATTCAGTTTAACTGTCAAAGATCTTGTAATGTATCAAAAGGACAGTAATTCTATATGGAGATGTTCCCACCACTTGTGACCAATGGCATGCAGCTACAACATGGCTGATTGTAGTCAGGTGTTCAGTTCATATTCATGAATAGAGAACTGAATTTAGTGGCTTTTTTAAATTAATTTTTTGTTCAGATCTGTTCCTTTTTCCATATAAGGGAACCACTAGTGAGAAAACTCACTTGACTAGTAAGTAGTGATTTGGATGAGAGTTCATATGGAAATGTATTGTCTTAGACTCTAAAGATTACCTGGGAGCATTTAGATGTGAAGTGATTTGTCTAAGCTCTCACAGTCAATATAGTTCAGAGATAGAACTTGAGCCAATAGTAAGCATTTACTATGTGCCCGCTATGTGATAACTCCAAGTCTAGCTATCATACACTATGGCATCCTATAACAATGATAAGTGATAGCTAGTATTTACATAAAGCTTTAGCAGTGGTTCTCAACCTTCCTAATGACGTGACCCTTTAATACTTGTATGGGGGCGTATCTGCATGTGGGTGGACTTGCCTGGAGAGAGATAGAGGAATAATGTCTCAGTTCCTAAGACCATTGGAAATGTTTTCTGATGGTCTTAGGTGACTCCTGTGAAAGGGTCATTTGACCCCCAAAGGGGTCACAACCCGCAAGTTGAGAACCGCTGCTTTAAGGTTTACAAAGCACTTTATAGCAACATTGAGAAGCAGGTGCTTTTATTATCATCATTTTACGGATGTGGACATTGAGGCAGAGGTCAAGTTATTTGCATAATAAATAAGTGGCATAAACATAGCTGATATTTATATAATACCTTTAATTCTTACAATGCACTTGATTCTCACAACCTCCCTCTGAGGTGGGAAGTTTAAGTATTTGTGTCCCATTTTACAGATGAGAAAACTAAGTGGACACTAGTCACACAGCAAGTGACAGAAGCTTAGATCTGTGACTCCAGACCTAATGCCCTTTCATATGAATGTAAACACTTCCACAAAACTCATTCATCCTTTTCCTGCTTAGTTCCTGAATGGGTTCTGAACGATAAAAGCTCAGTGTTTTTCTTGCTTCTTGTGGTTCTCTGAAGAATGGTGTGCTTGATTCTGGGGTTTCGGAAACTTAATCCTCCTCAGGGGCTGCTCCCTCCCTAACCCACCTTTCTCCAGTGATGGGAGGAGTGGTAAAGTGCCACATCCTGATGCTGATCAGTTTGTCAAGTTTAATAAGCCACTGTGGCTGAAATAAGGGCCTGCCTGAGGCTGTTTGAGTTCATTCCCCTTTGATTCCAGTTCAGCTTTGCTCTTCCCCTGACACACACGTTGACAGAATCTGAAGGTCATCAGCAAGCCATGTTTTCTGACAGTTTTATGCTTCTTCTTAAATTTTGGTAGCACTTTGGTTAAGGAAAAGGGATGTTAGTGCCTTCTTCACTTCCTCTCCTTCCTCAAGGGACCATTTGGAATGAGACTTTCTTCCAGTAGGTTCAGCATGTCTGTTGAGCAGCTACCAAATGCTGCAATAAAAGTAACAGCAACAACAACAACAACAAACAATCAGATTTACATAGTGTGCATTAGTTCACAAAATGCTTTCCTTAATATTACCCTGGGAAGCAAAGAGGGTAAATATCATTATCCCCACTTTTCAGTCAAGAACACTAAGGCTTACAGGGGATAAGTGTCACACAGACAGTTAATGGCACAGGTAGCATTTGATCCAGGTTCAGTCACCTGGAAATAATGAGGAAAGAGACTACTCAAGTTTGGGACACTGCATTTCAGAAAGGGCATTGACTGTATTTGCCCCAGGTACCAGAATTCCTAGCTCTGACTCTGTATCAAAGGGAAAAATATGAAATGCTGCAAATCCTTATCAGTTGCTGGAGTAGGAACAAAAAGTGATTAGTGAAAATGTAACCCAGTATTTTCCTTTAGCTTCTGCTAACTAGAATTGCATCAAGAATATCAGGATATTTTAATGTGAGTCACTAGGGTTTAGTCATAAAAATTGTAAAACAAGGCTGAAGATATGGGGATGCACATCCTAAACTAAAGCACGTCCAGAAAAAGGTGACTAGGATGGTAAGTGGATTGGAGATTATGCTATATGAAGACTGATGGAGGAGCTTGAGATGTTTCACTGGGAGAAGAGAAGGCTCAAGAATGGTGAAGGAAAGGATGTTATCATGGGCTTTAAGTGTTTGGTAGTAGATCAGGAATTAGATTTGGTCTGCTTGACCTCAGATGTCAGAATATGGAGCAATGGGTAGCAGCTGCAAGGGGACAGATTTTAACTCCATACAAGGGAGAAAAGTTCTGAAGCCAAGTTGTCAAAAGGTGACTGCTTCAGGAGGCAGGGAGTTCCCCATCACTGGAAGTCTTTGAATAAGGGAGGGATAACTACTTGATGGGGATATCATACATGTTAAATGAGGTCCTTTGATTTTATAATTTCAAATGAGTTGTTTACCAGCATTCTCTAAGCCTTAAAGGACTAAATGAGTGTTATTAATGCTATAGTTCTTAACAGTATTTTTACTGTTGTTACCTCAGGCTTCTTGCTCACTATCTTATTACTCTGTATTTCTTTGCAATCTTTCTTGCTTTCCATAGGCGGATGTTTCCAGCTATGAGAGTGAAAATTACAGGCCTGGACCCTCACCAGCAGTATTACATAGCAATGGACATTGTGCCCGTGGATAATAAGAGATACAGGTAATGAGAGCTCCATGTTGCAGAATGGTGGGCATTGTTATAAGATGGTATGTGTGTCATTGAGACAATTTAGCAAAACATGTTCAGTTTGCTATACAGAAAATAAGGCACTAGGGAGGACATTCAAACAAGTTTCTTTAAAAAAACCCATATATATATATATAATGTACAATATTAAAAAGCCATACACACATATATGTATATATATGTATGTATATACATAATGAACTCATGATCACATAAGCCCTGGATGATACACACTCTCTTGGCAAGGCAGAGCTGTACCTAGTACCAAGTGGGTGGGGCTTTGGTCCATGTTTCTGTCATGGTGGGGGCAGCTTTCTCCTTGTGAAGGTCCTCTGTGCCTCACAATCTTCCACCATTCTTGTGTTGCTGCGTCCCGTTTCATGGTCCCCTCACTATCACGTTGCCCTTCTAGGGCCTTCTTTTCTTGACTGTTGGTGCTGGCTTGACTGTACCTGTCCAGGATGGACAGTCTTTATTGTGCTACTGGGCCTGGGGACCCTTATATCACCCAAGATGCTTGAGACTAGTAATGATAGAAGTACATGCTGGTTTCCCCAGAAGTAACTCTGGGATTTCTATTTCCCCATTCCCTGCTCCCCTGCAGGGAACACCATTGACATCAACTGAATTTGTCCTAGGTGCCAGAATTCCTAGCAATGGCTCTGTATCAAGGGGAAGAAATATAATGTATTCCAAATTCTTATTAGTGGCCAGGGAATGATGAAGTGACCGAATATCTTCCTTTAGCTTCTGCTAATTGGAGTTATACCAGGATTGTATAATATGAGTGAGTGGAGCTTAGTCAAAATGCTAAGGATACAAAGATAGGTTTATGCAGAAGAAGAGAAGGGTAAGTGATGGCCCAATAAATACCATTAACCAAGGCCAAATGAATACCTAATGAATTCCAAATAACCATATGGAGGGTTTGTTCCAAGGAGGAAAGGAATTTGTCCATTTTTTTTTATTTCCCCAAGTTAGAGGCAAATGGTTTTGTTTGCAGTAGGAAGGCCTTGGATGAAACATAAAGAAACATAAAAAAGAGAGTCAGGAATATTTATTGGTATGAGTTATGAAGAAAATAGTTGTATCAAAAGGGCTGTGATACATATTGAGGGCGGAGTACCTATGATGAAAGAATCATCCATCCTAGACGTACTGGAATGGAAAGCGTGATAATCAACAGCCTTCCCTAGGAGACACTAACAAAAGACTTGAAATCTGTTGCGTTGCATGGTTGATAGGCAGTCCTTCAGGGAGGATATGGACAAGCTGGATTCCAGAGGTCCCTCCCAATCCTGTGCAATTTACCTTGTTTCTACTCAAGCATGTCCAGAGACCTTAACTCAGATTTAAAATAATCCAGTTCTGAAACAATCAAGTCAAGTATGCTTTCTCAGACAGAGCTGAGTGTGTGGGTAGTGGGTGGAAATGAATGCAACAGGTTTGCTATGGTCAAGCCAGTAGTTTATGATCAGCATTAGGTACAGTTTACAAAGCTGGTTGAGGGCACAACAGAGCTGGATACTCTAGATCTATAAACGAGAAAAAGGAACAGCGGTGTTTGGATCTATCTCCTCAATTGATCAGGACTACCAGGATAGTTTTATGTGACTAGGTGGGCTTAGTAAGAAGACTTATGAGACATGGCTGAAGGTATTAATATTCCCAATGCTCATCCTTCCCTTATTCAAAGACTTCCAGGGATGAGAACTCACTACCTCAATAGACTTCTGAGAACTAAGTTCTCCAATGATGTAATCTGGGTTTCAAGCAGGGCAGCATTTGTAGCTACTTACCCTTCTCTAGAGGCAGGCAGCATGGAAAAGAAGCAAGAATAAAGAAAACTTCCACTAATCTGTATGTTACAAGGAAGGCCCAGGAATCAGACTCTTCTGTACTAAGAATGTAACATCCCCCAATAGACCTGATTTTAAAGAATGCAAAAGATAACGATGCATAAAAGGAAGTCTCATTTTGTGGCATTTCTTAGAATAGATCTGGTAACAAGACATAGCCCCAATGCAGAGCTTCTGGGCTATTGCATTCCCTCCTCTTGTAGAAGTATCTCAAAAATCCAGACTCAGAGCAAGGAAATAGTTAATGAGTCAGGGGCTTGGTGGTTCTTTGCACATGGCTGAGTTTTATAAGAGAACAAGGGAGAAGATGTTTTTAATAAGCAACCAGATCCTGAACAAGTGGCCAAGGGATTATCTGGTTTGCATTTGAAAGGTGAAAGGTTGCAGTAAAGTACTTTAGCCCATAGTTACACATATGGGCTCAGGATGTGTGTGCGTGCACGTGTGTGCATGCATGCCTGTGTCTGTGTGTCTGTGTGTGGATGTGTCTACATGCATGGCAAGGGGAGGGGGAGGGAAGGGAAAGGGAGCATTAAGAATGTTTCCCTCCTGAGGAGCTATAGCTTTGTTCAGTAACCCCAAGTCCCTCTGTACCTCAAATATTCCTTTGCTTTTCTATCTCTTGTTCATTTTCCCCAATATTTGAATTCTTCATTTCCTTTCTTCCTCTCTCATTCCATCCTTCCCTTCCTCTATTCACTCCCTCCTTCCCTTCCTCCCTTCTTTCCTTCTTTTCTTCCTTCCTTCATCCCTTTCCTACCCCCTCCCTTCTTTCCTTTCCTCCCTTCTCCCCTTCCTTCCTTCCTTCCTTCCTTCCTTCCTTCCTTCCTTCCTTCCTTCCTTCTTTCTTTCCTTCCTTCCTTCCTTCCTTCCTTCCTTCCTTCCTTCCTTCCTTCCTTCCTTCCTTCCTTCCTTTCTTCCTTCTCTCTCTCTCTCTTTCTCCCTCCTCATCTCTTTGTCTCTGTTTCTCTTTCTCTCCATCTCTGCCTCACTCTATTCTCTTTCCTCAACTTTTTTTCTTGTTCTCTTTTCTCCTCACCTTTTCCCCATTTTTCTAACTTCTTTTCCTCTTTTTTTCCACCCATTTCCATTTACCCTTTTCTACCCCAAATGGTTTCCACTTTCTGCCTCTGAATCCTCCTTCTCTTCCTTTCTCTCTCAGATATGTGTATCACAGCTCCAAGTGGATGGTGGCCGGCAATGCTGACTCCCCCGTCCCCCCAAGAGTTTATATCCATCCTGATTCACTGGCCTCGGGAGACACATGGATGAGGCAGGTGGTCAGTTTTGACAAACTCAAACTGACCAACAATGAATTGGATGACCAAGGACATGTGAGTCAAGGAGAACTCTCACTTCCCATCTCCTCATCCCTTTGTTGCTGCACAGCTGTCCCACTTACAGGCTTTAATAAAGTTGTCTGGTTGTGTCCTCTTCTGCTTAATAGTCACCTCCTTGCTTTCAGGTTCTCAGCCAGAACAAAAAAGATCTCTTACCTTCACAATCTAACAGTGGAATGAAATCTCAGTTCTCTTATTTATTCTCTTGTGTTACAAATCAAAGCAGGCTAACCAGCATATATAATACCTTCTAGGTGCTGTGGAATATTACAAAGAAATATGATTCTTGGTCCCTGGTTTTAGAGAGCTTACAGTCTAGGTAGGAAGAGGAGACATAAACATATTTTAGAAATTCAGTTTCAGTAAAAAATTAACTGCTCAGGACAATAGCAGCATTGCCTCAAGGCAGTTCACTTGATTGAAACACTAGAATTTTTGGAAGTTCAGTTGGAGCTAACAAAACGATCAGGAGGGAATCTACCTTGAGGTTTCCCTGTATAATTGGAGACAACTAAAGAATACACAGGATACTTTGGCAAGTCAGAAATATCATTGAGTTCCCACCTTTTCCTGATGGATAGATGCACTAGATCCTTCATTTAAAATGATGGGTTTTGCCCTCGAAGAAATTAGAATCTATCAGGGGAGACAGAAAATAAATGCATTAAGAGGACATGAGAACACCCAACAGTGACATAAACCAGTGCAGATTAATACAGTGTGAAATTATGCACAAGAGAATTGAGTAACTGAAGCTGGGGGTGGTACTAAATTCACAAGATAGAGGATGTAAAGCATTCTCTTGGAGTGATATCACAGTCAGTTGGGACCACAACAGTGTCATTAAACATTTGTGTTTAATTACAGAGAGTATGTTGTAATCCCTGTGGATTCCCTGAATGGAAGTGATATCCTATTGTCCCGTATAATACCGCTTACCTTCTACAACATTGCTGGCCCCAAATTTCCCTACCTCCTGTCCAGATACCGCTAATCCTTTGGAAAGTGATTGGCTTCTTTCTGATAGTTAAACTCTAGACTGTGACTTGAGGACATGATCCATATATTAATGGCACGTCCTGAAAATCTATATACCTTGGGCAATGCTTCTCCTTCCCTTTCCAGATTATCCTGCACTCAATGCATAAGTACCAGCCTCGAGTCCATGTGATACGGAAAGACTTCAGTAGTGACCTCTCTCCTACTAAGCCTGTCCCCGTGGGAGATGGTGTGAAAACTTTCAACTTCCCAGAGACTGTCTTTACCACAGTCACAGCCTATCAGAATCAGCAGGTAAGTGACCTTGTTTGGGGCTCAGAATGATTTTGTCCTGTTTTATTTAGGTATTTCGTAGCAAATTATGTCTGTGGACATGTTTCTGAAAGAAAAATGTCATATATGAGACAAGGTTATAAATAAACCCAAAATACTAGTTATGATATTATTATTCATGGTAATATCTACTGCAATCTGGATTTGAGTCAGATTAAAAAATAATTTTGAACATGGCCTTCAAGAACTTCTACTACTAAGACCAGCCTTCTTGAGTTGACATCAATATTTTAATGAACTTATGTCTGTATCCCCGTTCTCCCATTTTAGCCAGACAATTTTCCTTTCCTTTTCTTGAGGTATAATACACTCCTCCTTCTCATTTGTATTTTTTTTGTTTCTAGCAAACACCTTTCTTCCAGCTTAACACTCATCTTATCTCTGAATACTTTTAGTCTTAGTGAGTCATGACCAAAAATATGTCTTCCCTCAATCTCCACAACCCTATCATGCCTCCCCCATCTGTATTCATGGGAAATGCGCTCCTTTCTTTCTTCTTTATTGGTTACACTTCTCTCCTATGTTTTGTAATCCATGTAATCTCCATTTGTTCAGGAAAGTTCCATACAAATAGTGGATATGCAGTATGTAGTCACTATTGGTCATGGCTCTCTTTGACAAATTTATCTAAGCATTTTACTTTATTAAGTCCTGCCCTACCCCCTCCCCCATATCACCCTAGATTCTTGAAATATCTTGAGTTTTCTGAGTAGTTTCTCTATTTTCAAGTGTAGGACAGAGGTATAGGGACTCAAAGTAACACAGTGAGTCAGTGGTGTTAGAGGCAATAGAATTTACTATCATATGCTTTGTAACCCAGTGTCCTGGTGTCACTTGAGCCCTCCTCATGGTGGGTGATGATGTTGCACTGAGCTAAGGTAGTGGGAGGTTCTTCTGATCTCTGGATAAGTTCAGTGAAGTTTCCTTTCCCACTTACACTTTGTCTAAGGCAAACAGGGAGTAAAAATTTTGGACTTAAAGGATAAATTGAAAGCTATCATCCTGAAATAATTTTATTTAAAATTCTAAAAAATTATTTTTAATTTATGGAATAAAACAAACATTTCCATAACGCAGTATAACAAAAAAGATGATTGCAATTAAACTTGCAAATTTATCTATAATAATTTTATAAAATTATTTTTTGAATGATAATGAGCTTTACCAGAGGCACGGGTGTATTGGTACATATTCAACAACTATCTGGGCGGGGGGGTGATGTACAGCATCATATATACTTTTAAGTTTAATCTGTATTATTAACACTTTCTCAAATCTAGATAATCAACTAAACAATAAATCAAGCCCTGGCTTGTAGACTTTGCTGATTTCTAGGGTCTAAGTGCTCACACTGAAAATTAAAAATCAGCTCTCTTGAGCCAGTTAGAGTTGGCTCCTACACACTTCTGACTACAGGATTTGTTTGGATGGTCAGTCTTCTTGCTTAATTCAAAATGATTTAACATTAAAAAAAACAATTAGCAAACATTTTTCAGAAGCACATTTAGGATAATCACTGACATTTATACATCCACTTGCATGAAATATTATTTGATTCTCAATGCAGATCATGTGAGGTCAGTATTTTTAGCCTTGCTTTACACATGAAGGAACAGAGAGTTTATGTGACCTGGATATATAGCTTATAAGTGAAGGAATTGGGATTTGAACCCAGGTATTGGAGAGGTTTAGAAAATCAAAGTAAGGGCAGGGAGTTTGCAGTATGGTTGAGCCTAGAAAACCACTGTCAAAGGTGCTAAAGCTCAGCATGAGTTCAGGATGGCAAAGAAAGATATAGACAGTGTGAAGAATTTTTTTTAAAAAGCTGCATTTGTGGGAAGAGGAGGATCAAAGAAGAGATTGGACTGCTGTTTGGGGGTATATTGGACAGTAATAATTGGCAGAAGAGGGAAGAATGACTGAGTTCTCATTTTGTTTGTTTTCTCTAACTTTAGGAGAATGACCTTTCTACCAGAAATTACAGGGAAAAATTTGTTGATGGAGAGTTGATAGCCAAGATGAGGTCAGGGCATATGAAGAGAGCTCCTTGTTGCTCTTGGTGAATTCAGGTCACTTGGTGGAAACAAATGTGCAGAAAGAACTGGAGGATATGATTGTGGAGCTACTATCAGTGATGTATGGAAAGTTATGGAAAATGGTAGAGGTGCTGCAAACCTAGAGGAAGGCAAATGGAGGAAGAGAATGGAGCCTGCAAACTTTGGACCAGAGAGTTTGACTTAGGTTCCTGGGAAAAGTCAAGAAAAGGAAGCAATGATTACAAAGTGCTAGTATGGCTTCACCAAGACCAGGTCATGCCAGACTAACCTTATTTTCTTTTTTGAAAGGATTACCATGGTAGTAGATCAGAGGAATACTTTGTATGTTTATGTGGTATATGTCTGCATGCACATATAAGACACATGTATGCAGACATATACTTTACCAAAATCTAAAAGATCCTTTCTTTCTCTCCTCTATCTCCATCCCTTCCTCCCTCCCTCCCTCCTTCCTTCCTTCCTTCCCTCCTTCCATTTTCCTTCTTTTATCTCTCCCCTCCTCTTTTTCCCTCTTTCTCCTCTTTCTCCCTCTTTCTGTCTGTTTCTCTTTTTATCCCTCCTAAATTTGAGTAAAACCCTTGATGAATTATCTCATACTGTTCTTGGGAAGAGGATGGAGAAATGTGGATTAGACAATAATACAACTGAATGAATTCTATATTGGTTGAATGAGTAGTATTAATGGCTCACTGTCAATCATCAGGAGAATGGTGTGCTGGTAAATAAATGTTTAATAATAGGTACTCCAGGAAAGAAAAAAAAGTACTTACAGCGTTGTATTAGTATATTCTCCATCACTTTATCAAATCTAGAAAATTAAGAAAAAGGACTTAAGTCAGTGGAATTTTTACTTTCTTTTTCAGGCAGTGGGAGGATCTTTCAAGTTTTGAACAATGGAGAGAAAAGATGGGAGCTAATTTCTTTAGATTGATCTGGTAATGCTCTAGATTATAGGATGGACTGGAGGAAGGAGGGACTAAAGGAAAGGAAACAAGTTAGGAGGCCATTGCATTCTTCCAAGTATGAGACACTGAGTTGGGGGGTTGTAGTAGGACCTAGAGGGCCACATGTGACCTTGAGGCCACAGGTCCCCCACCCCAATCTAGGTGCTGCTGATACAAAGACAAAATGAAAAAAAAGCCCCTGCCCTCAAAGAGCTTATATTCTCCTGTTCCTGAAATGTCAACTTTCTACAACTTGCACCTTCTCCCTTTTCCAAACATCTGGCTACTTAGAGTGTCTGTCTAATGAAGCTTTTTTGTAAATAATAGTAATAACCACTTCTCGACTCACCTTGTTTATAAATTCATATTTGGGGTCTTCTTACAGCAGATCATACCAGTACTAGATAGAATACTCAGTACCTTTCTTGATTAGTTCTCTACTTTCCCACTGGAACCTTGATGACCAAGCCTCAGTGACAAAAAGAGAAGGTGGTTGCACAGAAATTCCTTGGCTCTTATGGTGGCCAAGAGTTTTCTGTTTTCATGGGATGAATATTTGGGGCAACAAAGAAGATTGTATATATAAAATGAGTTGGAGCCATATAGCACATCTGTCTTCTTAGTTTGACTGTTTAGATATAGCTTAGTATAGAATACCCTACAGTTCCTTATGCTTTTTGAAGACTGAAAAGTCTCATATTTTCCACAATCACCCCTGGTTTGGCCCCTGAAAGCCTTTTAAAGACTGTGATCTTTGTATTTCTACTCCCTTAATTATTTATCCTATGATAATGGCCATGAGACAATGCCTGATGCACTAAAAATGACCTGTGAAGGGTACCATTTTCAATGCAAAATGCATAGTCTTGTAAGTTAAGAAGTTGTCTTATACATTTCAAACTAGATTTTCTGTGCAAAGATTTTTCTGCATCTTAGACTGGAAAAGCTGTTTTTAAATGGCAGAACTTTCCTTCTTTTAAAATGATTTTGGTGGATGGGAGGAGAGAAGAAATCCCTAATGCCCTGTTTGGGAGAGAGAAGCAGAGGCAGCCAGGCTGAGAAGAAATGGCAACATCTCCCCCTCTCCTTCCACTGTCTCTGAACCACTGCAGGGGGTTGAGAATGAGTGGATGTCATCAGACAGAAGCAATCAACAGCAGAGAAATACTGACCATCTGAGTCATTGATTTTCTCCCATTCTCATAGAGTCCCAGCCCTCCCTGAACAATTTCCACTAGGCCATACCTCAGAATCAAGAGCTGGGCATTCTATCACTATTTTATATCATTTGATTGTAAGAGGGGGGAAGGAAGTGTTTTATTTCAGTGGAATGTTGTTCAATTCTGTCTCCTCTCTACCTCCCCCCTTCTCCCTCCAGCCCCTTCCCCCTGTTCGGCTTCCCTGAGCAAAGTAGTCAGAGAGACTTTAGTATTACTCTTACTTGCTCACAGAGGGCCAATTTGGCAGAGGCTAGGCAGGCAGAGAGGAAGTCTTAGGCCTTGCCCAGAATGTCAATGTGTGGAATAAAATCATAGAGGAGGGGGTAGAGGTGATTTCATACTCTGCTCTTGTTCCTTTGAGGGGGGTGGTGCCAATATCTCTACCCTGAGTAACTGAATAAGGTGGAAGTTTCTGTTGAAAAAAACTGAATCTTTGATTACTAGAGATGGAAGGCACCTTAGTAGCTAGCATTTACGTAGCTCTTTAAAATAATAAAAAAGATCTTTACAAAGGTGATGTCATTTTATCCTCATAAGAAGCCTAGGAGGTAGGTGCTATTGTTATTCCCATTTTAGAGATGGGAAAAGTGAGGCAAATGAATATTAAGTGATTCCAAGGGTCACACCCCTAATAAGTGTCTGAGGTCAGATTTTAGCTGAAGTCTGCGTCAGGACCAGCACTCTATCCACTGAATCATCTAGCTTCCTTTAAAGATGGTTGACATTATGCCTCAGGTCACAAGGATATTTAATGACAAAGCTGAGACAAGAGCAGTTTTCTTCTGGGGAACACACACACACACTCACACACACACACACTCACACACATAAACATTGAATTCTCTGTTGAATAGGAAACTTAGTTAAAAAAAATGTATATATATAGCTCTTATCTGCCCAGGTCACAGTTCTATTTTTCAATGAGAATTGGCCCTATGTAAGTTTAAAACCTTAGCTTAGGCTGCTCGTATGCAAATCCAGAAGGATTTTTGAGGTGCTCATTGGTATCCTAAGGCATCCAGACCATTTTTTTTCGAACTTTTCTAACACATTGATGCAAAATTACTTTCTTCCTGAGTGGAGCCGTTCTTATGACCCAGAAGAAACCTTCCAAAACATTGCTAGATAAGAAGAAAGAGAAAGAAAACCAAGAGACTTTGGATTGAGGAAGGAATTTCTGACTTTTGGTGTTGTGAAAATCAAACTCTGATGGTTCTGATTTCCATTGCCTACTTAGATGTGACTGATAACATTTGCACCATGCTGTGTCATTCAGGTCTTGTTCCTAAGTAGCCCTGCTAGGCTTCAAATTCAGTTAAAGGTTTAAAATGAGTAGTGCCTAAGCCAGTATCATTAGGTAGCTCAGTTTACACCAGACAGAGTAGGCTTATGCAATGGAAATTCAAGAGGATATTTCTATAGGCCCCCATTTTCCATGGAATGAAGCTTGAACAAAACTTCTGTGAAATCACTTTGGATGATTAGGAAGTCCATTATGGATCCAAGGTTTTGGTAGGAAAAAACATGTCAGACCATTCCATTGCCTCAACATTCATAGTAGAATTCATGGTAGACACCCTAAGACTTGGTGAGTTCCATTTTCCTGAGGCTATGATAGCCCTGACAGTCAAGGAACCAATGATTTTTGCATCCCTGTATACATTAATCATAGATAATCTGGTTTACTTTGGAAATGCATTAAATTTCCACATTGCTGATGGATCAGGTAACTTTGTGGAAAAACTCCTATTTATAGGAATAAAAATTAAAAATTTTTTTTTTTGCTTTTTGGAAAGGCAGTTGGGGTTAAGTGACTTGCCCAAGGTCACATGGCTGGTAAGTGTTAAGTGTCTGAGGGCAGATTTGAACTCAGGTCCTCCTGACTCCAGAGGTGGTGCTCTATTCACTGTGCCACCTAGCTGCCCCAAAATTTAATTTTTCAAATGAGATAATATATATAAATAGTGTTGTAAATCTTGAGGTGATATATAAAGGTTAGCTATTACTACTATTATTGCTATTTCTATTATTATTATTATTATTAGGCACTTAAAGGTTTGCAAAATTCTTTATAAAATCTTCTTTGATTGTCCTAACCCCCCTGTGAAGGTGCTATTATTATTCCAATTTTACAAACAAGGAGGCTGATGAACTGAGATTAAGTGACTTGTCTAAGGCCACATAGCTCATAAGTTTCCAAAGTAGGATTTAAACCCAACTCCTCCTGATGACAAGTCTATTCTGCCATGAGTTGCCCACAGGAAACTGCACTAAAATACAACTTGCATACTCAGTTGTAGTGACAGACATCGGCTACCTGTTTGCCAAGTCCTTTGATTTTGCAGAAGAAGGTCTTGGGACAAGTAGGAAAACCCAGTGATTGCATCATTTGATGGTGGCTGGCCTTTAAACTGCATGCCAACATCGTTAGAGCTGTAGGCAAGCAGCTGAAGGGGAGGTGGATCTTAGCTGGCTCTGCAGAAGCCATGATATATAATGTCCTTAGAGACACAGAGAACTTCAACAGTATGGCAGCCCAATCATATATCAGAAGGCCCTCTCATAAATGGATTTGACGGCATAAGCCAACTTGAAAGGGAGAATCAACGATTATAACCTCGACTTGAAAAGAAAATATGGTGTGTAGTTTATTACTGAGGATTATGGAGGAGGAAAGAGCTGATTTTAAGTTAAGAACAGAAAAGCAATGACATTCTTGAAATTCACTGCAGTCTTCATGTGGCAGACAGTGGGATTTAGGAAGGCAAACTTTCAGGCTCCTGATCTGCTCCATAAAACAGAGGCAAAATTACTTTCTTTCACTACATTATTAGCGGGGTGTTATTAGCGTGTGATATTGGAGGAAGGAGTGTTTCAGAGAAAAAAAAGTCACCCTAAATCTAGCATGGTTCTTTCATGTCAGAGTCTGGTTGTCAGAATCTCATGTTGCCTTTTAAAGACTTTTAAAGACTGTGTCTTTGGGAAATTCCACTGTGGGGAAGTGTGTCGGAAGAGGAGATGAGGAGAGCTTTGGGGCTTTGCAACACAGGAAACAATATGAGCTGTCCTAGAGATAAGTCCTACAATTTGCAGGAAATTGAAAAAAAAAGTCTTAAGTGATGCTATTCCCTCATTTCTAGAATTACAGTAAATTCAGTGTGCCTACCTCCTTTTCCCTTGACTCCCCACCCCAATGCTCAGACCCAGAAGGGTTTGCCTGTAATGAGTCATTAACATCTGGTCCAGGCACATAAGTGTCGCAATGCCTCTCATGGCCATGACTGGAAATGGAAATACTGGAATTCATGTGGGATTTATTGGTCAAGCTTTGCCCATCTAGGCACTAGAGAAATATATGGGACTGTGACTGAAGCTAGGAAAACACAGAAGGGCTTCTTCCTCATATAGGAAATAGGGCTAAGGGACTTCCCACTCTTGAGTAAGCAAGTGCCTCTTGGATCTGGATGGGTTGTTTGCCTTAGTTTGTGAAGAGAAGCCTTGGAAGGTGGAGGAGGTGGCACAGAGAGCTTAAGTGACTTGTGCAAAGTCACACAGCTTCTAAGTGGCAGAGGCGGGATTACAAAGTGAGTTCTTTGATTCTAATGGTAGTAGCAGATGCATAGCCCCATGGGTCCATGGGTGGGGGAATTTCTGTTTCAGGGTTCTGTCAGGTTTCATTTTGCACTTATATGAATGATTTCTTGGTCAGTCTTCAGGTAAAGGTATGACTGCTTTCTAATCTATTCTGGAACAAAACCAGAAAAGAAAATAAATGGTGATGTCAACTGTGAAACTCAGGATGATTTTTTAAAAAAGGAATAATTGAAAAAGAAATCTATATTGAAGGTGCTAATTTGCTTTTTATTTTATGGCCTCCAGATCACCAGATTAAAAATTGATCGAAACCCCTTTGCTAAAGGCTTCAGGGATTCTGGGAGAAACAGGTAAGGAAAATTGGGAACGTGGGCTCTTGGAGATCTCTTTATACTGTGACTTCACTCTCATCTTCACCTTCTGCTTCTGGCTTTGCCAGTGACCATATGTTTAGAGAACACAGACACATCAAAATAATTAATGAAAAATAAGGTGGAAAGTTGAAGCTGGAGGATGGAGTGAGGGAAGGGGATGAGTAATGAGAATGTGCCAGAAAAAGAAGAAAAGAAAGTAACATCAGTTAAACATCTAAAAATAAACACAGATTAACAGAACAGCATTGGAATAGTTGTATTTAAATGTAAAATATACTTTAAAACTATACATAATAGAAATTCATAGTTTTATAGACAATCCTCTTTTCTGTTATTCCTTGTGTGTTAAAATATTCATTTTAGAAAATCGTACAAAAGAAAAAAAATAGAAAGTTGAAGCAGTGACTACTAAGCCTGCAACTGGGGACATAGATTCCTTTATAATTGCAGCCTAAATTTGCCAGATAATCAATCAGTGATTCACTCCTACACTTCATTTTAGGTGAGGAGATACTTGTTCTGAGTGATTTAGCCTTTGCAGAGCTAATTAGGTGGTAATCAACTACTAGTGAAAGTGAATATTAATTTTAATTTTTCTTTTGCTCAGTGGTAATTATAATTACTAGAACATAACTCTGATCAAAGTTCCCAAGTCTTTTAAAGCTGTTTGGTTTTGTAATGACATTGTTACTGCGTAACTTGTCCTGGTTCTGGTCACTTCGTTCTGCATCAGTTCATATAAGCTTTTCCAGGTTTCTCTGAAATAAATCTTCTCCCTTATAATTCTTAACCTTTTTTCAGAGGAATACCTTTTCATTAATTTAAACATTTTCAAAACACTTTTTTGGACCTTCTCCAGTTTTCTATATTTCCTTACAAATGTGGAATGCTAGATTAGCAGTCTCTCTGGATTCTTAGCACCCTTTCTTACCCTACTTGAAGATGTCTTCAGAATTATCCCAGACAAGGAAAGAGATCTAGGCAAACTTTACTTATCAGGGAAGACTACAGGTAAAATGAGTCCAAAGTCACAGGATACTCCCAGATAGTCAACAGTGTCAATGACTGGGCAAGAATGAATTTCTAAAGTTAGAAACCACTCAAGCATCCACTGCTCTCTCTGAGTACCCAGCTGAAAATAAACTCTTGGAGACATAGCTCCTGTTTGTAGTTGTAATACCCCCATGACATTCTCCTCAGAAAACACAATGGACCTGGGAGTCACACTTATTTATAATTTAGGTAGGAAGGAGGTAGTATTCAGCTCATTTTGCAGATGAGAAAAATGAGTGTGGAAAGCTAGGGGTCTGAATCTGTGATTACCCTAATATTGGAGACTCCTGGATAGGAAAACTTCATTTGGCAATGCGTGATGATCCCTTTTCTTTACCTCAGAGGTACTTAACGTGGGGTCAGTGAACTTTAAAACTTTTTTGATAACTTTATTTCAATAATTGGTTTCCTTTGTATTTCCATGTATTTTATTTTGTGCATTTAAAAGACATTATTTTCAGAAAGGATTGATAGGTTTCACCACTGTGTCAAAGGGTCCACAGTACAAAAAAGGTGAAGATCCCCTAAAACAGAAGACCTCTAAAGTCCATAATTATTTGCTCCATAGAACAAATAATCACTCTGCTCTCCCTAGCAATTTATTTTTTAAAATCCACCTATATTTCCACCGTTTGGAGTCACCTTAGAGCAAGAGCTATATTTAGAATCCTTGTACCAAGCAGGAGTTTGGGTTTCTATCAGTCTTGGATCCTCCTGGTTGTTTCAACTCTGCTTTTTAGCTGTTGCAGAGCTAAGGCCACACAAATTACAGTCAGTTTCTCTTTGCTTGAGTCTCTGGTAGAGTTGTTAGGAGCTTTACACACACATATGCCCCATTGTAAGCAGTGGAAAAGTTCTGCTTCTCCTCCTAGAACCCCAGTAGGCCAGAACACATCCAAAAGCAACTTAGTGGTGTTCTTGCCTGAGGCTTCTATCTAAAAGGAGCTGGGTGATGGTGTCAGTCAAAATGTCTCTAGGGCCCTGAGCCTTGACCTCTGAAGACCACACAACACCATTTTATGTGCCATTTTCCAGCCCCTGGTCTCTTCCAGTGTCTCAAACTCAGTTAACTGGATGATGCAATTCTTCCCCTTATCCCAACCTTCCCCATGTAATATATACTCCCTCCTCTCCAACCACTCCCTCTTGCCCTCCTGCCCAAAATAGGTTTAAGAAACTATAAGGTACAGCTCTTTTCTAACCACATGGCCTGGATTTTGTCTGTCTTTTAATTTTTTAAAGTTTCCGTTCCAAACATTACAATCATTTTCTGTATTCTGTGACCTAATCTGTAAAGAGCTGTAAAAGTCAGTGAGATTTTAAGTAATTTGTCCTGGGTCAAATGGTCAATATATAATATCCAAGGCAGAATTTGAACTTAGCTCTTTCAGGCTCTTAGGCTATCATCTATACCCCACTGCTTTGAGGTTAGGACTTTACTACACTCTACTGATGTTGTGTGTGTATGGCACAAAATAATAAAAATTTAAACAAACAAACACACAAACCTCTCCATGTGTCAGGGATAGAGAAAGGGCCAGACCCCAGGCTACCTATACCATAGTGGCAAGTTTTTGCCCTGTGACCCGCCTATTAAACATTTTCTTGCTATTAACAGAATGTCTTTAAAAAATTTAAGAATCTCCCAAGGCATCTTCAACATGAAGCAGTTTGTACAAAAGAATATTTGATGAGTTACATATAAATGTACCAGAAACATACGGATTAAATTTCTCTTAAAAACACATGGGCTTAAAAATTAGGGGGGAAGGTGCTTGGCCAATGTCTTTTGGTTTTACTGAACACAAAACATTTGTGAAATACTTTGGAGACCCAGAATTTGCCAAACCCCAAACCAAAACATGTTCAGGTTTGTCAAGCGCTATCCATCCCAGTAAAACCCAGAGGGCCTCCAAAGGCGAAGGACCAAGCCACAGCCAGGGCCTGGTGCAGGGGAGAAAGAAAAGAAGACTATTTCCACCCATTACTCTCTGCAGAAATGCCCCGCCCAGCTCCATAGTGCTCAAGACTTCTCACATTCATTTTTATCAAAATTGATTATTAAGATACCAGTAAACTAGTGTTTTATCTAGTATAACTTTATCCCTTGAGCGTATGTGTTCATGGGGTTAATGGTAGGCATAGAGGAGCAGAAGACAGAAGAAGCATGGCAAAGACTTGGGGTTTGGTGAAGCCTGGGTTTGAATCTATCCTTTTTACCAACCTTGAGATCATTTTTTTCTCATCTGTAAAATTTTAAAATAAAAATACCCATTATATCTACGTCATGGATTACATGAAATAAGGTAACATACACACAATGCCAAAACATAGTAGGCTCTTAAAGATGTTTATTGATTGATTGTAAATCTCAAAGCACCATGTATGTATCAGCTATTTATTTTACAGACAGATGTCCCAGGAGTTTCACTGAGTCTGCTTTGGGTGGTTAACTTTGTGATATTAGCAAAACATCCTGACAGTTGCTGTTTAGCTATTTCACACACACACACACACACACACACACACATCTGACTCTTCCTAGCCCATTTGGGGGTTTTCTTGGCAAAGGCATGGGGTGGTTTGCCATTTAACTGAGACAAACGGGGTGAAGTGACTTGCCCAGGGACACATAGTTAGTAAGTGTCTGAGTAGTAACTATTAAAAATTAAGTAAGTATTAAGACCCAAGAAGAGGAGTCCAGATCTGATTCGCTATACATGGTACCATCTAGCTGCCTCTTCCTAACAATTAGAATAATTTAAACTCCCGAACTACTTCTGGAGGTAGTGACTTCATCCTCATTGAAGGTCTTCAAGATTATGGGTTAGACCATATCAGTCAATCAGTAAGCTTACTATGTAGTTCCAAATGTAGGTATCATTTGAGGCTCTGTCTTCAGTCCTCTTCGCCCTCTATTTTTCCTTCCTTGATGATCTCATCAGCTCCCGTTGGTGCAAACATCATTTCCGTAAAGACAACTCCCAGATCGATTTACCTGGCCCTTGTCTCTCTGCCGAGCAATTATTTTTTTGCACATTTTGAACTGGATGTCCCATACGCCTTTTAAACTCAACACACCTAAAAGAGAATTCATCATCTTCTCCCGTAAAACACTCCCTTCTTCTGAATTTCCCAATTCCTTTCAAGGATCCTTCCAGACACTCAGTTTCAAAATCACAGCATCATCTTCAATTCCTTTCTTTAAATCCTCCTCCCTTCCCACCCTACCCTCATTTCTTGCCAAATCTTGTGATTGTTTTCTCTCCCACAGCAGTTCTCAAACCTTTTGGTCTTAGGACCCTTTTATATTCTTAAAAACAGAGGACCCCAAAGAACTTTTGTTTTTATGGGATCTATTAATATTTACCACATTGGAAATCAAAATGTCTTAGTATTATTGTGAAAATAGTTTTGACCTTATGAATCCCTTGTATAGGGTCTCAAGGACCAACAGAGACCCGGGACTACACTTAGAGAATAGCTGCTCTGCAGTATCTCTTGAATATGTCCCACTTTTTTTACTCAGACCCTCATCATCTCCCTCTTATCTGGACCATTACAATCAAGAGTCTTCTAAGTGGTTTCTCTGCTTGAAGCCTCTCCCCTCTGCAATTCATCCTCTTCTCAGCTGCTAAAGTGATTTTTTCTAAAGCATCTTTCTGACCATGTCACCCTCTTGTACAATGAACTTCAGTCCCTCCTTGTTACCTCCAGGATCAAATATCAAAGCCTTTGTCATTCAAAGCTCTTTACAATGTGGCTTATTCCTATCTTCTTATATCCTGCTCCCTTCTATGGGCTCTATGGCCCAAAACATACCAGCCAACTTGCTGTTCTTCCCTTGTGACCTCCCATCTCCCTTCTCTGCATTTTGGCCCCCACTGTCCCCTCTGCTTTTCCCTTTACCTTTTCCTAAGCCCTGAACATTCTCTTTCCAAGCCTCTGATGTTCAGAATCTCTGGCTTCCTGTAAGATTTTGCTCAAGCACCCACTTTGTCCAGGTAGCCTTGCTGGTCCCCCTAGCTGTTCATGCCATCCACCTTGGGTTATCTTCCATTTCCAACGAATTTTTCTTGTGTGTTCTGACCTACATTTGTCTTCCCCATTAAATGACAATGTTTTTAATCTTCAGGGTTTTAGCACATGCCTTATAAAATACTTTATAAGGGCCTGCAAATGTCCTTATAAGGTGGGCTGGAGTCAGGAAGACTAGAGTTCAAATCTGGTACTAGATGCTTGTTAGCTGTGTGACCCTGGGCAAGCTACTTCATCTCTCTTTGCCTCAGTTATCCCATCTGTAAAATGGGGATAATCGTAGCATCTACTCCCAGGGTTTTTGTGAGGACTAAATAAGACAACATTTGGAAAATGCTTAGTGCAATGGCTAATTATGTAGATGCTAGTTGCTAATATTATTATGCTTGCTGATTGGTCACCAGTTACTGTTTAGGGACACAAAGAAAGAGTGAAAAACAGCCCCTAATGTGGAGGTGCTTACATTCTAATGAGAATATATATTCACACATATATTCACATTTATAAGTGTATGCAAGTCAGAACACAGAAGGCAATTGTTATGACCAAAATTAAGGTAAACCGAGGCATAAAGTTCTGCTCATGTTCAATTTATTGGTAAGATTAGCAATTACCAATAAAGGGCGTCTTTAGCTCCTCATCAAGCCAAAAGTCCCCAAATGAGAGCAGACAAAGAAGGAGCATCCCCACAGCATCATAGGATACTGGGAAAACAATGACATTGACCACACAATCTGAAGCGTCACAAGTGTGAGAAATAATTTGATTGGCTGGAAATTAGGAAGGAGATGCTAGCAACAACCCCTTCTTCCATACTGTCACTAAGAAATGTTCCTTGTTTGAGTCCGTCTGCTAGGACAGTTTAGCCACGGTGGACCAGATTGCCCTTGATAACAGACGCCATGGCATTCAATCACATCCTTCAAGGACAGCAGATTTGCTTGACACAAGAACTGAACTGTGGTTAGCAGGTGATCCAGACTTTTAAGTTTAACTCAGAGACAATGAGCCATTTACAAGAAAGCTGAATTTCCAAACTTAACTCTGAGTAAATGAAACATAACTTTGGCAGGTACAAAAATGTCAGCAGTAATACAGAAGAGAATCAATAATAATCTAGAATCTATCTGATTTTCTCAATTTTCACAATTCTAGAGTAGATGGAAGGTAACATTAGCAGGGATAGATGATGCCTGCAGTGACCACTGATGTACCTTCTCGCTGCTAAAATCTGTGATTTTGTGATGTCATTATTTATAAAAAGTATCTGCAGGACAGCTTAGATGGGGAGGAGTTCCCATTCTCCTTCCCATTCTGCTCTCCTGTAGCTATTCCTCAGCTTAGAGGTCATCATGGAATATGGGTAGAGTGGTGATGGGGACTGCCAACCCGTGGTATGTATTAGGACCATACCTCTAAAGCTGGAGGGCATGCCAGACATCCATTCTCCCCATTTTACAGATGAAGAAAAAGGCCTAGAGAAGTTCAATGATTTGCTCAAGGTTAATACAGACATGGTAAGCAGGAGAGGTTGGGTATGGACCCGTGTCCACTGAACTCAGATCCAAAGTTTTGACCTCCTCCTCCCATGGTTCACAGATGGAGCAATATTATAACACCACAGGGTGGCACCAGGGTGTACCCTAGGCCTTCCAGCTATGCAGCTGATCTTTCCCTAATGGAACCACAGGCAACTTTGCCATAGCCACACTCTCATCTAATACCTCAGCTGTGATTTTGACTCTCCGATTGATGGGAGGGGGTGGGGGAAGAGTTTTTCCTGCTTCAGAGCTGTCATAACTTTTCCCCTTCCCTACATAGGGCTTTTGGTAGGGTCTAATATTCTCTAATCATTGCTCAGATTCATAGAGAGCTTTCCAGTTCACATTCCCTACAACATCTCAGTGAGGAAGGTTGTGTGAGCATTTTTGTCTCCATTTTATAGATAAGAAAAACAAAGGGAAGTGATCTGTACAAGTCACATTGCTAGTAGATGATAGAATAATTATTCAAAGTTTTCTTTATTAAAAATTAAATTAATTTTTTTCAGTTAACAAGCATCTGGTTTTTTTCAGTTTACTTTTCCTCCTCTATCACTGGGAAGGAAAAAAAAAACCTTTCATAACTTTCTGATACAACACGTTGCCTACAAATGGATGATTCCCAGTTTTTAAGCCGAGGAGAAAAGCATGAGTGGATTAATTTAAGAAGGTATCTTTTTCTTCCAAGATGAGTACCATACACATATTTCCACTGATCCAACAAGAGAGAAGCCAATCCAGTTCTAAAAGGGAAAAAAGAATCACAACTTGTGGACAACCCAACCATTAATAAATATATCATCTGTAACTGATAAGTAATTTTAGTTCCTTAACATGTGAAAAAGTAGCAATACAAGTACCCCAAAACACCTTCCTTCAAACCTTAACATGTACTTGTATATGGCTACCCTCCAAACTGCCATGAGTTGAAAGCCTCTGGATGGCTTAGACCAGTGGTTCTCAACCTTCCTAATGCTGCGACCCCTTAATACTCATATGTGGGCGTATCTGCATGTGGCCAGACCAGCCTGGAGACAGATAGAGGAGCGTGCCTCTGTTCCTAAGACCATTGGAAATATGTTTTCTAATGGTCTTAGGCAACTCCTGTGACCCCTGTGAAAGGGTCATTCAACCCCCAAAGAGGTTGTGACCCACAGGTTGAGAACTGCTGGCTTAGTCCCTTAATAATAATTAATGCTATTCCATTGGACAGTGTTGACTTGTAGCTTGAAATGTCCTAGTGATTATACTGTGGGGGTTGCTGGATAATTAGGCAATTCCTACCATCTTCTGCTGACAAATATCACCAGCATCATCTTCTCAAAGTGTCCATTGAACGTCTAGTTGTGGCCCGGTACTAGGTACCATGCTGGGATACAGCCACAATCCACACAATCTGAGACTTCACAATCTAAGAGGGGCAACAGTGACATGGACAGACACACAGACATGTAGGTGGTAGTGTAAGAACATTGATCTAAGACAGTAGGGTGGTGAGGCAGATACTCCTTTCTTGCTTCAGCTGAGGTTACTGAGTTACATTTCTCCAATCATCTGATTGAATGGGGTTCCCAGCTGAGGCAAGCATGAAACAGGAAGCAGGGAGGCATTGAATGATCTCCAGATGCTGTCGATTCAATCCCAGTGCTCTTACTAAGGGTGCAGGCCACAGAGGGGCAGAAAGGGGAGATCGTTCCAGGCACATGGAGGAGGAAGGGGGTGAGAGAAAGAGGAAAAAGGGAAGT
>CM053593.1:352100684-352117440 GCA_028646575.1 Pseudocheirus occidentalis
TTCACTGAGGAACCAAATCCAAAATCTGTCTTGACTCTATAAAATTATTCCTTATAAGCACTGGCCTTCTCCCAAGTCAACAGGGGAGTGTCTCAGCCAATAGCATTCTTCCACGTCAACAGGGGAATTCACACCTTTTCACCAATGGACAGGGTTCTATACTTAGCCATAAGTTACTAGGATCTACTTAACCCTAAGTATCTGATCTACTTAGCCCTAAGTATCCAACAAATTGATGACCATTACACTTGTGTTTTCTCTAGTTAAAATGTATGTGTTTAGGGTTCAGAACTGTTCTTGACAGTTCTTTCTAAGTCATTCCCTTTTCTTTAGGGGGAGTCTATACTAAAGACTTCCAAGGGAACAGTTGGTAAGTAGGAGAAGAATGACCTAAGAGAAGTGTCTTAAAAATCATAGGATGAGAATGCATAGGATGGGGATGGTGCATGAGTATAAAATACCATAATGGCTGAGAAAGATGAAGACTAAGAAAAAGTTATTGGATTTAGTGAATAAGTCATTGGTCACTTTTGATTGACTAATTTTAGTAGAGTTTTTTTTAGGGAGGCAAACCAACTGGTAAGGAAATGAGAAATGGGTAGATATTGAAGAAGTAGAGAAAGGAAGTGTAGACTACTCTCCTTGGAAGTCTGGGTTGCAAGATAAAAGGAAGGCTTTTTTTCAATAAGGATTAAAGATTGAGACACGGCATCAGAGGCCAATGATTCCAATTCCATTTTACAGATGAAGAAATTGAGGCTTGGATAGGTTAAATGAGTTGCCCAAGGTGGCAAAAGTAATAAGCATCAGAAGTGGGATTTAACAGATCCTCTGTCTCCAGAGACATTGTTCTTTCTATCGTATAATCATGGGCCAAGAGAATGGAGCAGCTAGGAAAAGAGAGACTGAAAATGCAAAAGAAAGCAGGGATGACTCATGGAATGATTTCCCAGAGGCAGCATGAGGCAATGGGATTGGGAGTATAAGTGAAAGATTTATCTATTATGTTAAAAAATAGTCACCTCTGTGACGGTGAGGAAGGAAGATAAGTTAGGTAAAGAGAAGTTTTGAGATATGAGGGCCATTGAGGGAGCTAACATCAGAAGTGTTAGTTAACTTTCCGCAGTGAAGCAAATGGCAAGGTTATCTTCTGAAAGAAGAATAACCATAGGGTTGGAGGGCTTGAAGTGCATGGGAAAAATGGAGCTCTCACTCTCTGTCAGGTGATGGAGAATTAGTTGGTAAGACATGTGAAAAGGAACAATAAACTGAATTTAAGTAGCATGAGTATGTAGTGGATCTATTTATCACGGTTTCATGATTTTTCCAACAACATTTCGCAGTCTGGAGCAGGAACTGAAAAAAAACAGATGAGAAGGTTACTCAAGGTTAAGGCAAGGGATGATAAAAGGCCAAAAGAAGTGAGGGATTCTAGAGTGATAGTTAAAGGACTGTTAAAATGACTGACCAGGCAATGCTGACTGTTCAAGGAAACAAGTGACACCTGAATAGGGCTGATGAGCTCATGAAAAGAGAGGGCTTGAGAGAATACAGCTTGTGATAAGTACAAAGATGTTCCATACGAGTGAAGGCAAGACAGGTGGAGGGATAGCACATTGTGGTTCTAACTCATGATTATGGCAGTGGAGCCATTTTCAATAACAGCTCAAGGTATGGGCATGTGAATGAGTGCTTGAAGTAGAGAGAAGGTGAGGTCAAGAAACTGTGAAGACATAAAGGAATTGCCAAATTTTCCCTTACCTAAATGACTTTGAATGGAAACTAACTCAGAGAGGAGCCAGGGAGAAGCTTTTGTGGAAGTTTTACTTGCTTAAATGATGACTGAGTTTGTTCATGTGGGGAGGGCTAAGGAACATAAGTGAGCCACAGGTTACAGAATACCTCTAGACAAGTCATCTCAATGGACAGCCTTCAGGGTTATCTGCACATCCTCCACTCTAAGTCTAGGGAGGTACTGGAGTTGTCATGGAGCTCACCAATCCAGCATGGTGCACTACTGAGGTATGTTTAGTAGTTTTAGGGAGGCAAACCAACTGTTAAGGAGTTAAAGAAAGATTAGATATTGAGGAAGTAGAGAAAGGAAGTATAGACTACTCTCTTTGGAAGTATGGATCAGAGGATAAAGGGAACACTTTTAAAGAATTAAACTTAGTTTTAAAGAACATTTTAAAGAATTTGGAGGGCTGTCATTTGTAGGAGAGTTAAGGACTTATTCTGCTCAGCTCCAAAGAGCAATGTGCTCTAGGGAGAAGTTAACACTAAGCTGATCTCCACTCTAAGAAGAAAAGCAAGATTTGGTCATATGGGGAATATTTGGGAGTCTTTCAGCAACATGAAACTATTGGCTTAATTGGACCCATACATAACTAGGGCAGGGTGACCAAGGCTGTGCCCTAAGACACTGAATTCAGAAAATGCAGTTTTTCAGCAGCATAAAAACAACAGAAATAAATACTTAGCAAGAATAATTAAGACTGATAGATAGTGGAATGGAATGAAGTTAAATTTAATCAAAACTGAAATAAGCCAACACTTGAAAGTGGTGAATTCCTCTCCAGAGACTTTGGAGTAGAAGCTGACCACTTCTTGGGTATGTTGGGTGGTAGATTCTTAGAATGTTCAAGTATGGGTTGGACTAGATACCCTTTGAAGTTATTTCCAAATCAGAGATGCGCTGACAGGGAAATAAGGCTAGTAAAAGGATATAATCTTAATGGATCTTGAAAATAAGTTGGGTAAGAAGCATTGTGGGGTCCAAACTCTTTTGCGCTCTGTGAAAAAACAAACAAACAGGGGCAGCTAGGTAACACAGCACAAAGATCATTGGCCCTGGAGTTAGAATGGCCTACATTCAAATTTGGCCTCAGACACTTGACACTATCTGTATGACCCTAGGCAAGTCACTCAACCCCAATTGCCTGAACTCCTACCATTGCGTACACCCCCACCCCCGGGCAAAAAAAAAATTCATTCTCATTCAGGAGTAACTCTTATAGATACTATCACAGCTGGGCTCTTCTTCCCAGCTTGATCCTGGTAAGTAAGTTTTTCACAGATAGTACAAACTCTTTTCCTTGACTCCATCATTTTAAAGTACTATCTGGTGTTTGGAATACTTCACAACCAATTTGCTGCCTGGCAATGTTCTTTGCACAGAAATGAAAGAAACAGGAATGAAGAGCAGAAGTTGCAAGGAGACGGATTTAAGCTCAATGTCAGGAAAAACCATTAGAGAAACCCAATAGTGAAATGGGATGCCTTGGGAGGTAATAGGTTCCCTCTCAATGAAAGTTTTCAATTACAGACTGGAAGACCATTTATATAAGTTTGGCGCAGATTTTTTTTTTTTCAAATACAGATTGGACTAGATGTCTACTAATGTCCTCTAATTCTACCAGTATACGAATGAGTAATTATTTACTAAACCATGGAATCTCAGAGTTTGAAGAGATCAAAGAGGAGTGGCTAGGTGTTACAGTATGACACTGGCCCTGGAGTCAGGAGGACCTGAGTTCAAATCTGTTCTCAGCCACTTAACACTAGCCGTGTGACCTTGGGCCAGTCACTTAATCCCAATTACCCTTCCTTTCCCCCTCCAAAAATATTTTTTTTAAAGAAAAAAATTTTTAAAATGAAGAGATCAAAGGCCTCATTTAGGAGAGTCAGTGTGGTAAGAGGTGGAACAATTGCTGGACCCTCAGTGAGTCACAATATCTGGGTTCAAAATAATTTAATAAATAAAATAATTAGTCATAAGCTAATGCTTACTAGCTTTGTGACCATGGGGAAATCAAGTCTGATTTTGAACAAGTTTCCTATCTGCTTAATGTGGATAATTAATAGGCATGTTATCTACCTCTCAGAGTGATTGTGAGTCAACCTTGCAGTGCTATCTATCTATCTGCCTATTATCTATCTATCTATCCATCCATCCATCCATCCATCCATCCATCTATCTATCTATCTAATCTATCTGCCTATTATCTATCTATCTATCCATCCATCCATCCATCCATCTATCTATCTATCTATCTATCTATCTATCTATCTATCTATCTATCTAATCTATCTGCCTATTATCTATCTATCTATCCATCCATCCATCCATCCATCTATCTATCTATCTATCTAATCTATCTGCCTATTATCTATCTATTTGCTTATTATCTATTTGCCTATCATCTATCTATCTACGTCTGTCCCTCTGTCTATCTATATCCAATTTTACCTAATGCATTTTCTTTACCACATTATTGTAATTGGCCATATTGTTTCTACTTGAACACTTCAACAATGGAAAACTGTATCATTTTATTTTTGGAGAGCTCTACATACTAGAAATGTCATTCATATAATGAGCCAAAATGAGCTTTCTACTTTCACCCACTGATCCTACTTTTCTTCTCTGAGGCTAAACAATATGAGCCTAATTCTTGTTCCATAGGGCAAAATTCAACAACTTGTAAACAATTTAGTAAACATTCATTAATAATTTGTTTCAAGAAAATGTGATGTCACTCGAGTGTTAGGTTTAAAATGGTCAAATGTCACTGTCTCAAGATAGGATAGATTTAAAAAAAATTTAACAAGCATTTGTCTATGTGGTGACAAATCCCAGAGGGCTTGGAGTTTCTAAGACCTGGGTTTGAATCTCATCTCTGACCATGAGCTAATCAGTCAACCACTATATAACCAAAAACAGCCCAAGAGGTCTTACCTACTAAGTCATACTTGGCAGAGGGAGTTCCAACATCTGGAGTTCCCCACTGATGATGAAATAATGGAGCCTTTCAAACATTTAAGTATTTGAGTGTCTGTGCAAGGTGATGGGGAATACAAACACCAAAAAGAATCAGTCCTTGCCCTCAAGGAGGGCTGTTGGAGGATACAGCCAAGTGTATAAGTAAATACAAAATGAGATACCATCTGTAAAGTTCTTTGCAAACCTTAAAGTGCCATATAAATGTTAGCTATCATCATCATCATCATCATCATCGTCGTCGTCATCCTCATTCAATGAGGGAGAGACCACTAATAGTGGTAGAAATCCTGCTAGGCTTTATGGAGCAGATGGCATATAAGCTGAGTTTTAGAGGAAGATAAAGATATAGAGAGGTGGGGTTGAGGAAGGAATATATTCCAGGCATGATGGCAGCTTGTGGGATGCATGTGGAATGTCAAGTTCAGGTAGCAGCAAGTAATCTAGTTTACTGGAACAGAGAATTTATGAAGGGGATAATGTAGAATAAGCCTGGGAAGGAAGGTTGAGGACTTTAAATATTACTGTTAAGTTTTCTCTTCTCTAGGGTAAAGAGCTCTAGCCCTTTCAGTCAGTCCTTCTACTAGGGCAATGCTTACATCAAACAAAATCTTGTTAAATTCAACCAAATTAAGCTTCAATATTGAGAGAATTTATACTAGGACATCATATTTCTTAAATGAATGAAGTCTCATGAAGATTTAGGGGGGCTTGTGAAAAAGTGCATTTCTGAAAGCAGCCCCAATCCCCTTTTGTCAGCTAACTGGTACCCAGCAAAGAGTTAACTTATAAACCAGTGTCACAGATCCTGGTCAGGCAACATAAGCGAACATAATGATGTAATTCTTGTAACATGACTCTCTCCTGGAGAGCTGTGCCTCCTTTGAAAACTCAGAAATGTGTCCTTTTATAGCTTGCCACATAATTCAATTTACTTTCAATAAAAGCTCAATAAAAAGGTTCACTTGATTAAAGAATATTAAATACTTATGAAATACAGGGCTAGATGCTGATATGGTGCAGTAAAATGGAAAGTTCTAAATCTACAGTTAGTGGAGCTGAGAAGCCTTGGAAAAGTCACAATTTTCCTGTACCTCAGTTTCTTCATCTGCGAAATAAAAATGGCCTTTGAGGTCTCTTCACTTCCATATGTATGATTCTATGATACAAAGAAAGACAAACATCTTGCTTTCACTGAGTTTACAACCCAGTGGGAAAGATGAATCAAGGGAGAATGAAATAAGCCCCAAAGGAAAACAAAACAAAAACAAACAAAAAACCAGGGATAATGCTACAAGAAATTTTAGGAGAAAGTGAGATTACTTTCATCTATGGGGGATTGAAGTATAAGGAAAGGCATAACAGGAGAGGTGGAACTAGAATTGAGCCTGAAAGACTCAGAGAACAACCCATTAGAGGCATGGGGAACGTGATAGGAGAAGACAGTGATAGGAGAGGGTAGATGGGAAGAGGGGACAGTGTATTCAAGTTGTGCCTGGAAGGTTAGATAAGTAAAGGAGTAGCAGGAGACAGAGATGGAAAGGCAGGTTGAAGCTAGAATGTGGAGGGCCTTGCTTATCAGCATCAAGGATGTATAGTGTATTCAATAGGTAATGTGGATTAGTTATACACTAGGACTATTGCTTAAGAAATGATAGGATGGAGGTGGAAAGACAAGAGACAACTACAATAAATTACTTGGGAAAATAAAAAGACCTAAACAAGGGGAAGAGGATGAATGTGAAAGATATTGTGGAGAGAAAAATCAACAGGATCTGACCCCGATTAAATGGTGATGGAAAGTAGTTTTGGAGGGGGAGAGATATACATTTGTGATTCATTTGCATGTGGTTCAACACTCAAGAGTGGATGAGATCACTGAAAAACAAAAAAGGGTCAAGGACAGAACTTTGGAGGATGTCCATATTTAAGGGGAGGGGGAAGAAGAAGCTCCAGCAAAATAAATAGGAGAGATCAGAAAGGTAGAAGGAAAACCACAAGAATATAATGTCTCAGAAGTCAAGGGAGAAAAGAGAAAAATGGCCTTTGAGGTCTCTTCACTTCCATATGTATGATTCTATGATACAAAGAAAGACAAACATCTTGCTTTCACTGAAAAATCAGATTCAATAAGAAACTTCCCACAATGGAACAGGTGTTAGATTTAGAGTCAGAGGATTTGGATTTGAATTCTGGTTCTGATATTTCTTAGCAGTGTGGTCTTAGGTAAGTCATTTAATCACTTAATATTGAAGAGCCCTCGTTTTTCTCATCTATAAAATGAGAGGGATGGACTAACTGGATTTTAAGGTCTCTTGAGATCTCTAAATCTCTAAATAAGGTCTCTAAATCTACAGTTCTATGGTAGATAAGTATAGAAGCCAGGAGACTGTGAGTAAAACACCAAAGTTATGGAAAAAGTACAGTGACTTAATTTGACTTTGGTTCTGAAAACTTTTGATTTCAAACAGTACTATTTAGCATGGAAGTCCAGACTGATATGATGCTTTAAGAAATCAGGTAGTTGAAGAAGTCTTAAAACGAACAAAAGGTGGAAAGGGGAAAGAGAATGAGGGCAGGAACAAGGAAAGGAAAAGGAAAGAAAACTGGTGGGGGTTTTTTTTCCTCTAAGTGATTCAAATGTGGTCTGAGGAAACTAAAATTTCGACATGTCCATGATATGGTTAACATGATTTCTGTGGGTACAGAGAAGTCATACAGAATGACAACTGCGTTTTTAACAGTGATGAATTCTAAGCAGACTATATTTTAGCCCTGGGAAAATCAAGTGATATTGGATATAATGAATGTCCTCTTTACAATGGTCAGATGTCAGTTTAAGCTTCAAGTCAAGGTGGCTTTTAGATTTTTTTCTTTTTAAACAAGTATTTGTCTACATGACAACAAATCTAGAACTTTGTTCTGAAGTAAAAGTATGACAATAGCAACAAATAGAAAAAGCCATTTATTTGTGGAGGCATCACTGTGGAGACAAAATTAGGGCACATTATTAAAAAAAACACCTTCCCACTGTCTACTCTTATTTATTATAACAATATCAATTACCCACACAACGCTTTTCAGTTTTCAGGAAATGTTCACACCTGCTACCATAATCCTTGAAGCTAATATCATTACCCCCTGCTTATGGATGAACTGTGGTGCAGTGTCTTAAATCTTAAATCATGCCCAAGGTCCCAAGGTCACACAACCTTATGTACATGTGAGAAAAAAAAAACAAGCAAACAAGCCATGTATTCTAATTCTAGGCCAGTGGCCTTTTCTACCACCAGGCTACTTCTTCCATCTAACATCTATAACATGCCAGATGTACAAAACACAGAAATTGAATGAGCATTCATTAAGTGCCTACTATATATGGTAGGCAATGCAGTAGGCTCTGGGGGAACAATTCTGTCTCCTCAGAGACTTACATTCTATCAGGGGAATTAACATTTACACATGTAAAAATACAAAATCTATACAGTGTAAACACAAAGAAATTTCAGGAGCAGACGGGAACTAGCAACTAGAGGGTGATTCATGTAGGAGATGGCTCATGAGCTGAGCTCTGAAGGAAACTAGGGATTCTAAGAGGCAAAGGTACAGAAAGATTGCATTTTCAAGAAAATAGGAAGAGGAACAGTAAGTAAACCTGTTTGGCCTTTTGGCACAGAGTGCAATAAGGGGAGTAATGTGTAATAAGCCTTAACAAGCAGGTTGGAGTGAAATTGTTCAAAGCTTTACATGTTAAAAAAAAAGTTTCTATTTTTAACCTACAGGCAATAGGGAGCCACAGGGGCTTTTTAAGGGAGGGAGTGATATGGCTAGGCCAGTGCACCACTTTGGAAGCTATGTGGAACAGGGATTGGAGAAAGTAGAGACTTGACAAAGTGAGACTAGTTAGGAGGCTACTGCATTAGTTCAAGAGAGATGTGATGAAGGACTGGACTAAGGTCATCATGCCAGTGGAGAAAGCGGGTTGGACACAAAAGATTTGGGAATAGAATGGAAAAGACTTATGAGGAGTTATGAGAAAGAAGAAAGGGCAGAGAGAGAGGTTGTGAACGTGGGTGACTAAAGAATGGTGGTGTCCTTGACAGGAATACAAAAGTTAGAGGGATGGGTTGTGGAGGGAAGGGTAGGGAGTTCTGATTTAGGCATGTGGAGTCTGAGATGTCCATTGAGCATTCAGTTGGAAATGTCTAATAAGGAAGTGATGATGTGAGACTACAGGTCAAAAGATGCATGGGCTATACATATTGCTCTGGAAGTAACTGAACCCATGGGAGCTGATCAGATCACTGAGGAAGAAGGGACAGAAGGAAAAGAAAGACAAGAGGGCTCCTTAAGGGAAGGCTGTGGATGACAGAAAGTAAGAAGGAACAGATAGGCGGGGGAAGGGAAAACCAAGAAGAGTAAGAATCCAGGAAGAGAAGGGGATCAACAATGTCAAATGCTGCAGGGGGGTCAGGAAGGCTGAGGACAGAAAAAGAGCCTTTGGAGTTGCCAGCTGGGAGATTAATAGTATAACTTTAGAGAGAGATTTTAGTTGAATTATGAGGTTAGAAACCAGGTTGGAAGGAGTTGAGAAATGAATGAGAGAAGAAGCAGAAGATGGGTGTGGACAGCTTTCTTTTCTAGAACTTTAGTTGTAAAAGGGAGGAGAGATATAATAAGACAGTAGCTTAAAAGGATTGTAGAGTCAAATGAAAGTCTTTTAAGAATGAATGAGACCTGGGCATGTCAATAGGCAACAAAAAACACAGAGTACTTTAAAATACAATAGTTTACATCTTGGGAAAATACATAAATAAGGTCATCATGAATGCCTCCATGGCTCAATGATTAATCTAGCACATTATTCTGAATACACTCAGAAAATGTTTACAAGTGCTCATAAGTAAGAGATGTTAATGGGAGAGCAGCACAGTTACCTCCCATGATACTGATTTCAATACGCTAAAGATGTATTTTGAACATCATTAACATAACTTTGTGAATCTCTCCTCCATGGATCTTTCTTCTTGGACTTGTTTACAATTTCCATCTGTATAATCCCTGCACTATCGGTTTACTGTGAAGAACATCAACTGCCTTTGTGTCCTTTAAGATCTGGGGGGTGCCACCAATTTTCAGAATTCTAAGACTTAGTGCACTGCTCCAAGGCTACCCTAATCCTTATCCATTAGGATTTTATAGACTTCAGTCACATCTCCTTTCAACCTCTGTACAGGTCCTCAAGGCTGACATTTTTAGTTCATCTACACACAAATACACATGAAGACAAACATAAACTAAACTGAATGATGTTCCTTCAGCTAAATGCAGCATGGGATGGATGGGATATAGTGCAGTGTCTCAATGTGATAAACAGTAGTGAGCAAGAATTTGATCAAATTATCATCATCTCACCATCACTGGAGAAGAGAATGTTGTGAAAGTGGTTAGTGAAATGAACACAGGACCAAAAAAATATGTATGTGTATGTATATATACAGATTTATAATATAGTATATTTTACATATATTATATTCCCACGTATTATATTCTATAATCTGTATTATATGATTACATGATATATGACACACAGACACAATATGCACCTATATGTGAACTCTGGAAGAGTGGCAGTGGTTATCATCTTTGGGTTAGGATGGATAAAATGGGGTTGTTAATGCTTCCCTTTTCCTCAGCTAATCAAAGTGTCTAAAGAGTTTTTGGACACATTTCTTAGAAGTGTATCTGCAAAAAGACTTACTGAAAGGTAATTAGGTGGTGTGAGAAGTTGTTCAAAACATAAAGGACAGGGACAATGGATGAGAAGAAGGAGAGTCAAGAAGTGAGGGGGGTGGGAGAAGGGAGCAAGAAGGGGTGCTAGTGACTATATGGAGAGGCAGCAGAGAGAACAGGAGATCTGAGTATTAAGAGCAGGCATAGGAAGTCACCTCAGGGGTTCAGAGGACAGTAACAGGAGGCAAGGAGAACCCTGGCTGGTACTTTCTATAAGAAGCGGGACCAGGCTGAAGATAGGAAAATCCTACTAGGAAAAGTGTAACAGAGAGAAATGGAGGTTTTGTAGTAACTTAGGGAGATAAAGGAACAGATCCACCACAGATGGTGGAAGCAGAAGCAGTAACAACAGGCTTTGGCATCAACACGGATCTGAAGAATAAAGAGCATGGTTTCTAGGATGCTCTTGGGGTCAAACACATGGTGGCTGTGTGATTATCAAAGGCCTATGGTCAGCAGGAAGCTGTAACAGTGCATACCTCCATGGTATGGAGCATGTGGGAGCCTTAAGGATCTCATGAATAAGAAGCAGCAAGTATTATAAAGGCATTGGAAAAAGGCAGGCAGTGAAATCAATGGAAAAAGTAAGATCATTCACTGGGGAACCATCAACTTCAAAAATTCCAGTACTGGCTATTTTTCTACAGTGAGGCTGAGAGGAAAGATTTGTTCCCCCTGAGCTGCCATAAAATCTGCCTGTGATCTTCTATCTCTGTGAGTACTTGTTTCCAGTTCAGGTGCAAGAGACTTCTGGTACACCTCTCTATATATCAGAAGAGATCTCCTGCCCACCCAGGTTGGCCTCTGGTTTCCACTCTACACATGCCTGTTTATAGAGCTCATTTTTCATTGTTATAACTGGGCTAGTCAAATGTCAGTTGGTCCATCAGCCAAGTCACCCCTTCTTGGGACAGTTCTCAATTTCCAAGACTTAGGGAGTCCCTTTACTACTACATTCAGTTGTTCTCAATAGGTTCTCCAATAGGACACAGTGATGGGTTGAGTGGTAGGTATTAAAGATGGTCACTTGTTGATTAGTCCCTTTCGTTTCAAAACCTGAAATGAAAACCTGGATTCTATGTTGTGAATAGACACAGTAAATTCACAAAATTATCCCTGCCAATTCTGAATATGGTCACAAAGCATCAGATGGGAGACATAAAATATATCATGTTTTGTCTCTCTCCTCTGTTCTGAAGAGCAAATTTCCAAAAGAGAATAACTGTGGACTTGGTTCAGGGTCAGAGGAATGCAAGCAAGATATTAACTTACTTTTGCCAAACTCAACACTTTTTTTTAACCAACATCTAAATACACTGTCCATTTGAATGTGGAGATTGAAGTCTAAAAGCCAAATGTTTGTTAGTGAGCTAAGACATCAGATCTAGGAGACATGGCAATAAACTACAACTCTCCAAATTAACAATGAAGAAGGAGGAGGAGGAGGAAGAGAAAGAGAGAGAGAGAGAGAGAGAGAAAGAGAGAGGGAAGGACGGAGGGAGGGAGGGAGAGAGAGAGGAGGTGGCGCTACATACTTCCTAGAAAACCAAGAAATGCCTGTCCCTGAACATCTTTGAGGAAGCCCTAAGAGCTGAAAAGAGGAAATGTCTATTTTTTGTGCTTCCATTTCTTACGGATGTGAACTAAGAGTATATGCATTGGTAGAAATTGCCAATTAAAAAAAATCACTGTTTGTGAAGAATATCTGGATTATTTTCTTTTAGATATTTATTGAGAGCCTACAATGTGTTCTGGGTTGGGGGTGAGGCAGACTTACCCCCACCTGACACCATACAGAAATCTGAACTGCCTGACTGATACCACACAGATGGCTGGCTGGGTTCATCAGTTCCAGTTGCCTATAAAATATACCAAAAGTATAAAAACAACACACCCTCACTTTATGGAGTAATTATCATATAGATGTTTTTTGATTTACCTTCTTCATTAAAAGTATTGGTAAAAACTGACTGTAATATTCTTGAAGAATAATATTCTACATACAGGTTGACCTTCAGTGTCTCACTTAATATTTAACCATGTCCTTGAGAGGAAAGCTAGTACATAAATCTAATGAATGAATGCATGAACAATACATTTATTAAGCTCTTACTATGTGCTAAACACTATAAATAATCAACTAAACAACTTGTAAAAAGCAGGAACTTTTAATCCAAATATGGCCTGGCATGTAGTAGGTGCTATATAAATGCTTAGCTCTTCACCTCCTCAGCCCCCCTAACTATCTTCTACCTTGCAAACTCTTGCTCTCTACCCTCATGGAAGAGGTCAGGCCGAGAATATGTTCCTGATCTATTCAAAATTACTTTTGTAAAATGAGCCAGATGGAGACTGGGGGGGGGGAAATCCCCCCCAAACCTGCAGGATTACTTGAACCCTAGCCCGAACAAAGTCTTAAAAGAAGAAGATGACCATGATATTTTTGAGTATTTAGCCACGCTTATTGCTTTAATTTTCTTTTTCTTTTTCTCTGACGGCAAAATTTTGTTTATGGGATTTAGAAAAGTGATACTATTTAAGTTCACACGCTTCCTCATCTGAAACCAGCAGGTCAGGGTGGTCCAACAAAAGAGTCACAAAAAAAGGGTCTTCTGTGTATGAGGTCAGCTGCCTTCATTAGAGATATTCATGATTATTTGGTCTTGGTCCTATCAAAAACCTACCAATTTCTTGACTTCTTGGCACACTGGCTTTGCTAGTTCTTTGGCTTTTTCTGCTCCAATCTGTAAAACCTTTCTCAAGTGACCTTTTTCCATCTTCAGTCTCTCAACCTCACTCTTAATTGGGGCAAATTTCTGAATAACAGCCTCTGCCACCACATTTTTGTAGCGAGCAGTGTCAAGACCGGCACTCTGACGGATAACTTCTTCTACTGTGAGACCTGTCACTGCAGCATGAATGTCCACCATGTTGGAGACACCCATTCGGGTGGATGGGTCGTAGGTCACCTCTGAAGTAAAGTCTGTGACAGCTTTGCGGAATTTCATCACAATCTCCTCTGGGCTGTCTGTTATCCTAATGGTGGCTAGTTTGTTAGGGTCCGATTTTGACATTTTGACCGAAGGATCACGGAGTGATTTTACCTTCTTCATAGAGGCTAAGAACAAAAACAAAATAGGTTAGTACCTAGAACTCTAAATAAGTGATGGATATTGAACCAACAGTTGTGGTTCTTGTCTAGGAAGAATGCATCAGATAGAAGGTGGGGAGAAAACCCCAATGTTTAATTTCCAGTGTAGGTGTTTAATGAATGTTTGACGAATGGAACAAAAACGTGTGTGCCTATTAAATTAATGACGTCTTTGGAGGATTACAGATGGCCATAGTAATCACAACTGAAGCAGTTCATGGAAGATGTTAATTTAACTTCTCCGAATCTTCTAAATCTTATACGCTTTATGAATTTCCTTATTTCACATACTACAGAGCTCCTGAACTATTTGGGTTGCTGTTCTAGTATGTTAATGTGTAGAGAAGCCTAAAAATAAAAACAGGTTTTATTCTAGTTTAAGTGGGCTCTTCCCTCACTAGCTGATAATGTATATATGATACATTTTTTAAATTCAGAAATGACTTATTTGTTGTTTGGGCAGAAATATGTTTGGCTTTGTCTTACAAAATGGTGCTCTGTATGTAGTATGTTCTAAAGGAGTTCATTATTGTCTGGACAATAAATATCAATCCTGTAATGACTCACAAATATTAACCAGTAGAAAAATTATAATGCAAAAATAATTATTTGGGGGAGACTCAAATATAAGAAAAACTTGCCAAAAATTACAGGATTATAGCACTTCTGATTTGGAAGAATTTTTTACTTGTTTTTCTTTCTTACATATCTAGTCTAATCCCATAATTTTATTAATAAGGAAAAAGGTCTAAATTATTTGTCCCAATTGACACAGGTAATTAGTGGCAAAAATGGGATTTGTGAGTTATCTGGCAGCTAGGTGGCACAGTGCACAGAGTGCTGTGTTTGGAGTGAGGAGGATCTGAGATCAAATCTGACCTCAGACACTTAATAGTTGTGTGACCCTGGGCAAGTCACTTCGCTCATTTGCCTCAGTTTCCTCATCTGTAAAATGAGCTGGCGAAAGAAATGGAAAACCAGTCCAATATCTTTATGAAGAACAACCCAAATGGGGTAATGAAGAGTTGGACATGACAGAAAACGACTGAACAACATAAACAACAAAATCTTACTCCCAATCTGATGGCTTTTTTCTACCATATCATGCTACACCATTTACTTTGGACTAGTCAGAAATAGCACAGGGTGACTCAAGAACAAGTTTACTTGGAAACTTCAAGTGGAGGCAGGATAATCACCATTCATGGAAGTTGTAGAGGGCATTCACACTGTGGGGAAGGGCTGTACTAAACAACCTCTGACTCCTCTTTTGGATCTTCAAAGCCCTTCATAACCCGGTCCCCTCCTACTTTACTGGAGTTCTCTACCTCCTCATCTCTACCTCCTGACTTCCCAGTCCCATCTAAAATGCCGCCTTCGGTAGGAAGCCTTTCCTGATTCCCCTTAATGCCAGTGTCTCCCTTTTGTGCCTTATTCCCACTTTATCTTGCACAGAGCTTGTTTATACATGTTGTTGGAATGCTGTCTCCTCCTTCTGACCAAGCTCCTTGTGAGCACGGGCTGTCTTCTGCCTATCTTTGTATCCTCAGTGCTTGGCACAATGCCTGGTACATAGCAGATTCTTCATAGAAGCTTGTTGACTGGTCTCTTCTAACTCATGAAAATACAACTTATTACCAAATGAAGTTTTTCCTTGAATGTGTATGGATTTACCAAAGTATTTCTGTACCAAGATGATCCACAGTTTACATATGCTTTGGGCTTACAAGTGTACATAATAAACATGGTAATACAAACTCTATGTAGTTACATTTTTTTTTTTGCTTTTTTTGGAGGGCAGTTGGGGTTAAGTGACTTGCCCAGGGTCACACGGCTAGTTTTCATGTTAAGTGTCTGAGGCCGCATTTGAACTCAGGTCCTCCTGATTCCAGGGCCAGTGTTCTGTTCACTGTGCCACCTAGTCACCCCTATGTAATTAAATTTTGCTTGGCAGCTGAAGTAAAGATAAGTACGCTACAGTGCAAGTGATCTTTACCCCTGTCAGAAGTTTATTCCTATTACCAAAATAATTCATTAAGTGAGGTCCACCACCCATCTTTCCTCAAGAGAAATAAAAGACTAGGTCAGGTGGGAGAAATTCATTCAGGATTTAGATGTCAGTAACACAGGACTCATTCCACTTCTGTGATTTTTTTGTTTTAGGAAGGCAAAGCGGATCATCATGCATTAGCTATATCATCAGTATTATAACTTCATAAGCATTCTTTCAATTTATTGGCTTCTTTGGGTTTTCAGTCCTTTTGGTTCTTACAACTATGTGACATTTAGAGAGTACTTTAAATATACATGGGTATTTCAAACCTTCAACAATTTATTTTTTTCTAACGCTATGTCCTATCCTATCATTCCTACAACAAAGAATGAGACATAGAAGGGAAGGAAGTAGAAAACTGATTTTCCCCAAATCATGAACTGCCCATGGGAACCAAGACATTTATTCATTCAAAACAAGTATTTACTAAATATTTAATGTATGCTTGACATCGTGTTAAGCAAAGGAAAAAAAAAGACCAAAAAAAATTATCAAGCCCTCTCAGATCTGCAAAGAATGAACATGGATAGTCACAAATTAGGGAATGACTTATCAAACTGCTGTATATGAACACACTGGAATATTGTGCAGTGAGAAAAGACATAAAGAATCCTGAGAAATATGAGGACATCTGTACAAACTGATGCAAGTGAAATAAGGAGAAATTCCCCTCCTCATAAAAAAAAGACATAATACCTACAACATCAACTGAAAAGTTCATTAAAAGAAGTCAAACTCTGAGTAACTGAAAAACCAATAATGGTCCAGGAGAATAAATAATGTAATCTCCCACTTAATAGGCAGAGAGGAAGAGGAGATTTCTAAGGCAGAAGGTGATATACATTGTCTAATCAATCTTTTTTACTTAACTGCCTTTCTTTGTTAAAGGGAGAGTTCAGTTGGATACACGAGGATCTTCCTTCCTTCCCTTCCCTCCCTCCCTTCGTCCCTCGTTTCCTTCCTTCCTTCCTTCCTTCCT
>CM053593.1:352117940-352160808 GCA_028646575.1 Pseudocheirus occidentalis
ACAATCTAATAATCACAGACTTACTACTTACTTAAAAGGGATTTGGGTACCGGAAAGAACTGCCCATACTTCTTGTTAAAATGTTGTGCTAGATCTCGGACCAGTTCCATATGTGTGACTTGATCTTCCCCAACAGGGACGTGTGTGGACCTTTTAATAAAAGACAGATAGAAAATCTCAGAGGAGCTCTTTGGTCATGTTGAAATGATACCCAGGCTGCTGCTTTTCCTAGACTTATTTTACTATTAGTATTCTACAAATGTCTGTCAACAAAAGAAGAAGAGAGAAGACCCAAGTCTAGCTCTGCATGTTATACAAATGCCAAGAAGATTATTGTCTAATCAAGTTTTGTGAATTTTTTTCTTTTATGGCTTTTTTGTTTTGTTTTGTTTTCCTGGATCAATAAAGTACAGTTATAAACACCAAGCAACAGCCTGTTCCTGGGGAGAGGAAAGGTACCCGAAATAGACTATGCTTTATATTAAGTTGGCACAATGCAATTTAAATTTATACCTTCCATACTCTTATTATCCCCACTCTTAATATCTGAGCTCCCTTCATTTCTGTCTCTAAATATTCACAGAAGCCTGAAAGGCTCAGAGAAATTAGAGGCTATCAGAATTCTTGGAGGATGACTATTATACAGAGGAGAGCTTTCAGGATAGTTAACTAGTGTCATTTGAAAGACAGATACAGCTTTTTCTGCCAGACTGCTCCTCATTTTCTTGGTGAATTATAGATAACAGATAACATGAGTCCATTTGGATATATTTGGTAAGAGTAGGAGGATAAAGAGGAGAAGGTGGTAAGTTTAACTTCCAAGTAGAACAGAAAAGATCAGGTTGTGGTCTACAGAGATAAACTAGAGACTGCATAACCAACTTCAGCAAGTTATCTCATCAATTTATGCCACTGGTCACAAGGACTGTAATTTGTCACAATTCAAAGCACAGACAGTAGAATGCCAACACAACACTGATATCACATCTTTCAAAACATAAGAAGAGCAAAGAATGGGTTTTGCTAGCACTAGGTAAAAACAATTACCTGGAAATTAATACCAAATTTTAATTGTTTCCTAAGATGCCTTAAAACTGAAGGGTGTGTTACAATTGATAATGCCTTTACATTATAAACTCCTATTTTTTAATATCATGTTCTTTAGTCATGTGGTTTTTCACCTGTTTTCTTGATTATAGTATGTTTTATACTTATTCTTTGTATAACTTCATAAAAAAGTCACTGTGGTCTTATATGGGCCCAAAGCACATTTTCAAAAATTAAATTTCTAAATGGTGGCAAATTTTTTCCCTTGAGAGTAGACTTAATTTTTGGAAAATTAAAATATATTCAGAGCCAAACTGGGCAAATAAAGGGGTGATGAGGATTGGATAATCCTGTTTGGGTCAAAAATCATATGGGATTATCAAACAATGTATAGTAAATGAAGGGGCTCTGAAGCCCCTTTGAAAGAGTGGTTTCAAACCTATTGTGAGAATTGTGGCATTCCTGGAAGGAGTTCATAACATCCCAAGGTATCTTCTTTGGTGGGGATAGGACTCATTTTAAATGTATATATTTTAGAATGTTTGGTTCCAAAGAGGGGAAGAGTGCCTCATTATATAATAGTCATACAACATGGTATAGTGAAAAGGGCACTGGACTTGAAGTCAGGAAGACAGGTTCAAATCTTGCTCCATACACTTAGTAGCTGTATGAACCTGTATAAGTCACCTAACTTTTGTGGGCCTTAGTTTCGTTATGTAGAAAATATGGGGGTTAGACTCAACAGCCTCCCAGGTTACTTCCAGTTCATTTGATCCTGTGGTCCTATGTATACAGACATTCAACTCATAGTTATTTGTGCTGAGAAAAGACAGAGAGATTACAGAAGGTAACACACTCTTCCAAATAATTTCCACTTAGTTTTAGAATGCTTTCAGAGAAACACACTCAATCAGAGTGGCACTTACAACTCTTGTGCCTCCTACTGCTGCCCTTATCCTCTTGTAGCTCTTTCCCCCCTTTTCCTCTGTAGCACAAGGCATAAAGACTGCACAAAATTATTTTAGCACAGAGTGTAGACATCTCAGGATCCAAGTTATGAAGACAAATTATTAACGGCTCAATCTCACTAATTACTTCAGTTTGGCACAAATTAATATAACTCAAGCTTTTATAATTAATCTTCCCAGTTCAGCTTTCTAATTAAGAAAGACTTTTTCTCCCCCTGGATTGGGCTCCGTCTCTTGATTCAAAACAGAACTCCTGATTACAGACACTGCCCAAAGATTTTCCCCAAAACAGAATCTTTATTTCCTGATAAACAAGAGAAGACAAAGATCCAAAATGGGTTTTTCTGAATCCTGTCTCAGCAGTTTTTCTAAGTTTCCCCTTCCCCCTGACCCCCACATAATTCCTTTCCCTTCAACATGAGCAGGTCATATTTACTCCTTCATAACATTAGTTTGTAGGTGCTATAAATACACCCAGTCATGGCAGAGAAGGAAACCCTGATGCAGGCTACTGGAAGGAAAAAATCACCTATGAGGCTAAAAATTTCTGTTGAAATTCATAAAGTAGATAATTTAAAAGTGAATATAGCATATTATGGAAATATTGAAGATAGTAATCTTGTTAGAGCAGCAGTTCTTGACCTGTGGGTCACGACTCCTTTGGGGGTCAGATGACTCTTTCACATGGGTCACAGGGGTTGCCTAAGACCATCGGAAAACACATATTTCCGATGGTCTTAGGAACCAAGACACCGCTCCTCTATCCGTCTCCAGGAGTGTCTGCCCACATACGAGTATTAAAGGGTCATGGCATTAGGAAGGTTGAGAACCACTGCACTAGAGCATGAGCATTAAGCACAGTGGTGAATACATAGAGCAGGGAATCACAGAATTTTAGTGTGGGAAGATTTCCACCAATTATCTGCTTCCCTTCTTGTTTTTGCTGAACATTCTGTTTTGTTTTGTTTTGTTTTTTAAGCATATACCATATATCTAGCACTATATTCTAAACACAGGGCTTATCTCATGTAGCCTCAGTGATACCTACAGGGTCTCCTTATGCTAGGACCTCTAGTCTACTTTGTTTGTTCCTTATACTTTGTGAATTTGTATATAGAGATTTGAGGCCATGTGTTTTATTACTAGCTCCTCTCTTAGATTTTGTCTTCTGAGTGTCCCAATTGCTATTCTTCTTTCTATGTTGTAAATACCCCCTTCTTGGTATCTAGCTTGGTGGACAGATAATGAATATTTTTCTCTTTCCTCTTCCTTAGCAGTTTAAAAACATTTTGATTAGATTTATAAGACTCCAGACAAATGCCTTCTAATCAGTCCTTATTAGGCTGAGAGAAAGCCTGAAGGATCCATGAAGAGACGTCTTGAAGGATCTGACTGTTGTTCTGATGAGTAACCACATCCATTTGGAAGTTCCTTCCAACAATGCAGGTTACAACACATCCAAGTCAAGCTACTGACTACAACATTCCTCTATGTTCTCTGTAAGTTAACCCAAGGTTGCTCACTCAAAGCATTAGAAGTTTTCTTTACTGTCTCTCAACAGTGTTATCTCTCACCCTCATTAGCTACTTGTGACTTAAATTTCTATTCTTTTTCAAAGTTTTTAAATAATTCTATATTGTCACCTGTTACAGTCACCATATATTTCTGCATTACCCTCTGTGAGACACACATTTTCATTTCTTCAGAGAATGTTGTATTCCATATCTCAGTCACACAGTAATACTGGCAGAATGCTGGTATTCACAAAATGGATCTTTGTGCCTGGAGTCATTAAAGGAACTTTGCAATTTCCTGAAGGCAATGAAACCTATTCCCTGCCTTCTGATTAATTTTGGGCCCAATATGTTGTCTCATATATATATATATGTATATATCATACCATTTGTCTCATAGGACCCCCCCTTCCCCCAAAACACACATACAGATGGGCAAGCTCTTTAAGTTGTCTATCCAACTGTATCTCATAATTTCAGCAATGGCCATTCTTTGTCCATTTGGCCTTTCCTATGAGCACAGTTGGTCTAAATTCTTTTGAATGGGAATGAATCCGCTCTAGAAAGCTTCGCAATGTTCTTGGGCTAAATGCAACTTAACTGTCACAATGTCCTTCACAAACATGAGTATCTGGAGGATTGTATGGAGACTTATTCTTTGACTTGATATCTAAGCTGGATTTCCTCCAGACAGGGGCAAATGCCTTTAGTGAACATGTTTCCCCGTTTTATGCCTTCCCTCATGTTTAGCAAAAGAGGGTAGTTGAACTAAGTTCTCTATGTTATTATATCATTCAAAGAACACACACCTCGTTGGAAGAAAAAGTTTAAGGATCATTCTCCACCCTCCCAAAATTAACAAACAATAAGCACTGTGTGACCTTATAGTCTCTACATCTTCCAGTGAACTGTAAAAGGTAAAGGTGAGTTCCATGGTAGAATACATGTTATGAAAGTCTGTTCCCAACTGATAACCCCACTGTGTGCCACTGATTCACGTGGAAATGAGTCTTATGAAAATTTTGTATAGATTAGATAGTAGGTTTATCATTTGGTAGCTATTACATTCTCTCAGTCACCCTTTTCCACTATTGATAAAGTCTAAGCTCTCCCCCCGCCCATTCCTTTGATATCTTCTTCAGATATGTTGTGAGAAGATCCCACACTGTCATCACAATTATGTCACTTTCTACATAAATCTCCTCTATGTTGGCTGCTTTTCAACAACTTTGTTCTTTTTTAATACTGTTTCTATGTCACCTATAATCCATCTGGGGCTGTGATACTAGAATCTGAGTTACCTCCATTGTCACTGATGGCAAAAAAAAAATAGTTTGTTGTCAAAATCTTTGCAGATATTTTCCATTTCCTTCTTTTTGCTCTCCTACTTTTGTTCTTCAATGCCTATATGGTGAACTGGCTTAGTTTGATCTCTAGTGCTTTTGTACCAGATGTCCGCTGTGCCTGGAATGCACTCCCTCCCTCCTTCCTTCATCACAGAATCAGCCTTTTCTTTCAGGGTACATTCCAACAACTGCTAGTGCCTTCCCTTTCAAACTACCTTGAATTAACGAATTTGTATTTATTCTCTTTATACCTCTTCTATGCATACTTAGATATACCGTTGTTATCTCCATCATTAGAATGTAAACTTCTTGTCAGTAGGGATTGTTTCATCTACTATGTTTGTATCCCTTATAGCACAAGACACAGCACATATCATGTGCTTAGAAAACATTTGATTGAGTGATGGATTTATCTTCCCAAGCTTCCTTAAATTGATTTTACCCTCTACTGCTTATCTCTGATTTATGAGATAGCTCCAATTATATCATTCATTACCCTTTTTCATTAGATCTCGCAAATGAGCTTACATTCTAAACCAGTGGTTCTTAACCTGTGGGTTATGTTCAATTTGTAACAATGAAAATACATCCTGCATATCAGATATTTATATTATAATTCATAACAGTAGCAAAATTACAGTTATGAAGTAGCAATGAAAATTATTTTATGGGGTCACAACAACATGAGGAACTGCATTAAAGGGTTGCGGCATTAGGAAGGTTGAGAATCACTGTAATCTAAATCAATGTTACCTTTGTTTACTAATCCTACATATTTTATTTGTATAAAGTTATTTAGAAGTTGTCTCCCCCATTAAAATATAAGGTCCCTGAGGATAGGGGCAATGCCTTTTCTTTCTCTGTATCCCCAGGGCTTAGTGCATATTATGTCTCAAGGGGTGGACATACTATAGGAAATGAATCATATCCATCTTGACATTCTTGTTATAAACTAAGCCAGAAGAAAGACATTTCAGCAAAGTGGAAGGATAACTCATAGGTATTCCTTGGGGGGCAGAGGGGAAGAAAAGGAATTGCTAGAGTTGGTTTCCTCATATATCCAAAGTCAAGAGGAAACATTATTTCGTTGGACTTCTGGTCGTCCCATATTGCATACTGTTAAGTACTGGGGAAAAAACAAATTATCCTTTTTTTTAGGATCCTCCAATAAAATATAAATGCTTATTAATTGACTAACTTTTGACTACTATATCTCTTTATCTAGTAAATAAGTAAAGTGTATGACTAACATACTTTGATGGCTCTTTTAGTCTTGTAGTGGCAGCTGACTTACACTGGTTAATCTGCAAAATACACCTTGCAATGCTGTCATTTCTGTTATCCATTTTTCCTTAACAACTTCTGGTTTAAATAATTCAGGATTGAGCTGTTATATTTATATGTCATAGTTACTGTTTCATCTCTGCTTCCTTCTCCTCTTCTTCTTTCTTTTTCTCCTTTTCTTTCTTCTCCTCCTTTTTATTCCTTCTTACTAATTCTGATCTTTATTCCGACAGCTGGTAGTTTGACTGTACATCTGGGATGTCTTTCACATCAATAACTATTCTTGTCTGGAAAAATATAATCAATTGCATTTTTTTGGTGATGTTATTTGCTGCTTTCCATGTCCATCATCTACCAGTTATTTTTCTGAAGAAAGTGTTCATGTTGTAAAGTCATCAGGATTTGGGGTAGCTTACAAGTATTTGGCCTCTTTCATTTCTTCTTCCTGAATTATGCTTTCTGATATAGCTCTCATTATCTCTACTCATTCTAACCTTTGCTCTGAAGTTACTGAATATTAAAGTTTATATTGATTTAATTTAAGGGGATCTTATTGAAAGTTTCAGAGAATCTCTCGGCTGGCATATATGGTATAATTGTTTACAAGCTGGTGTTCTTGCAAATATTTATCATGAGTACTACAACATGAGATAAAATGCCTCACAAAATAATGTTTCTTGATGCCTTTGGGTATATGAGTAAACAAACTATGGAAATTCTTTTTTTTTTAATGTTTTTCTTTTTTGGAGGAGGGAAGACAAGGCAATTGGGGTTAAGTGACTTGCCCAAGGTCACACAGCTAGTCAGTTTGTCAAATGTCTGAGGCTGTATTTGAACTCAGGTCCTCCAGACTTTACTGTCCCACCTTTTTTTTTTTTTAAAGTCCCTCCAAGGAATCTCCTTCCATTTGGTGGCATCTCCTTTGTTCCTTCTAATTTTAGCATGTCCACATTGATTTGATTCCTTTCCTCCAGGAGTACATTTACACATTGGTCCCTAGACAAGGATGTCACTTTTGGAATATTAGCAGTCAATTTAAAGTTTATAGCTAGATTAAATAATGTATACACAAAATAGAATACAATTATCAGGGTTATGTTTATTGTTGTGTCCTAGGCAGTTCTGAGCTGAATTAGGGATGTTGCTCAATAACCGTTAAGTAATAAAAATTTTCCTTATTATTTTATTTCCTCATGTCTAGTGCCCTGTTTATGATCTAAAGTGCTCTTCTGGCACACAGAAATACACTCTCCACTCTGGAATCATTTCTATTCTTTGACCAAACTTGATTTCTCCTCTTGGTAATTATTGTAAAATTGACATCCAGAGGTCAGCATGAACTCCCTTAATACCAAATTAGTCGGCGGGGCAGGTTAAAAAGCAATTGCAGTAGTCCATAGAAAATCACAATGGCCTGAAACTAACACAGAAAAAACAATGACCATAATCAATACACTTTAAACACATCACAATGAATATTTCCACATGTCAAAATAGTTCCAGATTCACAAAGCAACCAAACTAAACAGAAAACACATTTAACTTTTATGACAGCTCTTTGGGTATCTTTGCCTGGTATCTGTTTCTTGCCTCTTGCATTTTTTTTTTTAGCTTTTGTTTTTTAAAGGAAAAAAATAACAACTAATCTTTTTCATCTGGTCATGGCCATTTCACCTTATTTTCATCTTTTACCCCTTGACCTTTCCTCCCCTGCTTCTGCTCTTCTTTTTACCTCTTACAATAGATGATGGCCCACTGCTTTTACACTTAACATTATTTCAGTCTGTGTTTAATTTCACAGTTGTGTAGTTCACCGTTTGTGTTTTCAACCTTTCTGCTCTAGCTCTTCCTTTCACCTCAGATGTTTTGGTTTTACTCATTATTCATGTATATTATTGCATCCTAGGTGTGCCAGCCATGACATCTGTCCTTTTTTTCTTTCGCTCATCCTGATTAGGTTTTGAACATTTTACCATAACATAAATGTTTCCTTATCTGGATGTGTAACCCTAGGCAAAACTTTAGATTTTAGGAAGATGCTGGCCTGCACTGGTAGAGAAAGTTTCCTCCCCTGGGAGTTCCCTATGCCAATGAAATCACAAATTCAGAAGTTATTCCTCTCTTTCCTTATTTCCCACCTGGCTGCACTACTTTGGATCAGGAAACTCATCACTGGGAACACCTCTTCATACTGCAAAATCCCATCAGTCTTGGTACTCAAGCCTCATCACTACCCTCCAACCCTCTGACTGGAGGTTGGGCCATGAACTCCAAAACCTCTGCTGAAATAGGGGACTCACAGACATCTCATTTACCATCCGGCTCACCCTATTTCAGGACTTCTGTCATGTCCCCTTGTCTGGTACTTCCCCCTTTCCACCTTCTTTTTGTGTGTTGTTTTTCCCCATCAGATTGTAAAGTCCCTGATGGCAAGAACTCTCTCTTCATATTTCTGTATCTTGCACTTAGGTCTCTGGGTAGCACAATGGATACAGTGCCAGGCCTGGAGTCAGATTCCTCTTCCTGAGTTAAAATCCAGTCTGACACTTACTAGTTGTGTGACCCTGGGCAAGTCACAACCCTCATTCTTCAATTACTTTTACTTCAAACTTCCTCCTAGTCTTCTTTGGCTATGCAAACGTTTTCTCACAAAAAAAGTTGGTACTACCTTTCCCAAATGAAACCTTCTTCTAAGAGTAATAGTATAAGAAGATGACCTGATGAAGCTAATCAAGGCTCTTCCAGTCTGGCCTCATTTAACCTACTCAAGCACAGCTCCAAAGCTTGCTAAAAAATCTGTCTCTTCACTGTTTTTTATTTTGGCTGTTTATTCCTGGTTTAAATTCGCTGTTTCCTCTCTCCTGTCCCCCCACATACTATATTCCTCCTTTAACCAATGTCATCCATTTTTCAATGCCAACACTGAATCTTTCCTGCTTCACAACTTCTTCTGGAACTACTCCAGCCCACCGACCTCTCTTTCCCCTACATTCTTGTAGCATCTAGAGAACTGGCATAATTTGCTATTTTATAATCTTGATCATTTGTTTTTATATCACCTTAATTTTTAAATATAACTCTCCTCTTGTAAAGAAGAAAAAGGAAAGAGAAAGAAAAGTCATTCAGAAAAACCATTTAACCTATCAAATGGGCCTATTTATAATATTTCACACCATTGGTGCCCCACCTCTACCAATAAGGGAGAGAGGTAGGCTCACCCAGCTCTTCTCTGGAATCAAGCCTGGTCACTATTATTCTAGAGTATTCAGTTTATTTTCTTGTGGGGTTTTTTCCCCCTGTACATTGCTGTAATCATGGGTACTGTTGCCATGATTCTGTATGCTTCATACTTGGAATCTTAAGAGGTCTTTCTATACCTTTATAAAATTTTTATATTTCTTATTTCTTAGAGTACATCAATATTCTATTATATTCTTGTATCACTGTTTGATTAGCCATTTCTGATTCAGTGGACATCTGTTCTGTTTCTGGTACTTTGATACCGCACAAAGAACTACTATGAATATTTTGGTCTATATGAGACCTTTCTTTTTCTCTCTCACTTTTTAGGGATACGTGCTTAGCCTTTATCTCCTGAGCATGCTCCCCATCCTCTCCTGTTTTGCCTCAGTCTCAGAGGATAAAATGGCCCTTTCCTTGCCAACTCCTCTACTTGTACCTTTGATCCCACTGCCTGTCATCTTCTCCTGATGCTGTTTTTTTACAGGATAGTGCCACATTCTTATGTTCATCCTGGTCTTGCTTTCCTCTTCTGTACATTTATAAAATCAAAGTTGGTTGGTGAGTTCTTCATGCATCTGCCTAATAATAGCAGGATGTATGTAATGCTTTGAGGATTGCAAAGCGTATCCTCATAACAACCCAAGGAGGAAGGCACACTTATTATTATCCCTATTTTACAGATGAGGAACCAAAGAAGCCAGAAGATATGTGACTCGCCCAAGTCATACAGCTGTGAATATCAGTAGGGCACACTAAGTGTCCAGACTAAGTCTGGTACCAATATAGTGATGCCCCAGGGGCGTATGAGGGGAATGCCAGGCTCCCTAAGGAGGGGCAAATTGGCCCAGGTCAGAGATGGAGCAGGTCCAAGCTCCTCTGCTGATCAGCAGTGGGGTTGGGCCCATGAGATCTTGGTCATTCTTGGTTCACAGTCTTATAGCATCACCGAGAGAATTCTCATGTTAAAGAGATGGACTTAGGGGGCAAGGGGCAGGTAGCAGCTTGAGAGCGTTGAAAATGTTGTGTAATTTCCTAAATTGGATTTAACTCAATCTTCTCCAATGGAATTTTGAGTACCTGCCCAAGATAAATTCATATATAGATGTATTAACCACACTGTCTGCCCATCCAGCTCCCTACAACAAATGGGGCAATAAACATTTTTCACTCATTCTATTTTCCTAGTGTGTGGAAGACTAAACCAATCTTCTTTTCCCCAAGATTCAGCTCAAGTACCAACTTCTATATGAAGCTTTTCCTGATCTCCTCAATAGCTATTGACTTTCTTCCCTAATCATCTTTTATTTATTTATTCTGTACATATTTATTCTACATACACTTATATAGGAGGTATCTGTTGTCTTCTATAGAATATAAGCTTCTGGAGAACAGAGATAATTTTTTTGTTTGAATTTGTATCTTCTGTACCTAGTACAGTGCCTGAGCACATAGGAGGCAGTTAATAAATATTTATTGATTAAATGAATGAAAGTGATGGTTCTTGAATCAGAAGACCTAGGCTGGAATCCCACAATTGTTGCTTGCTACCTGTATGGCATTGGGAAAATAACTTACCCTCCTTGGAGTTCAGTCCCCTAATCTGTGGGATGCAGTGACTGGACAACATGACCTCAAAGGTCCCACCCAGCTCTGTACTCACAATCCTCTAAATTAGAATGGCCCCGACCTAAGAATGATTTCTGTGTTTTTAAATACAATAGAACTTTATTTCAAAATGTAAAAAGAAACAGACAATAGGCTATATTTGGCCCTCACATCACAGTTTGCCAAGCCCTGCAATAAAATCTCAATACACACTTTGACAGTACTCAGTGACCTCACTTCAGTGTGAAGGCAAGCATAGGAGAAGGTAGGGAGTTCTACCTTGAAAAATTAAAAAAAAGAAAGATCAATAAGCGAAGGAGTCCAAAGCCTTGTAGACTACTCATAAACATCAAACTGCACATGATGATTACTTCAAAAAGGATGTCAAAAGACGACAGACATGATGAACACCAAAACAATGTCATCAACACTGAAAATGACTTGTCTGAGACTCGCAGCCATGGTGGCCTTCGCTTATGGTGAGAAGGAGGGGGTTGGCGCCTTCCAGTTCTAACACTGATTCCTCAGTCATGAGGTCAAGGAACAGTCAGAGGAGGACAGGACCCTTTATGCTGGAAGGAGGAGACAACTCTGGGACAATGGTATACATGGACACTTGTACACTGGCAATGACTTGTGAAGACTTTTGAGTTATGTCTTGTATCTTAAAATTACATATGTAAGAATCAAGCGTTCTAAGTTCTGCAGACATGAGACATGAATCAGGTCAACGAAAGCCAGTACAGATGCCTTCCATAACCATATTTCTTCAAGCTTGCATTTATGCATGCATGTCTTTGTAGAGTGGGGAGGGGGGGTAGAAGCAAAGAAGAATGGAGGGCAGTTTTGATTTTGAGAAGGCAAAGGTCTAAATAACAGAATGTGTCACACGAACAGGAGTTTTTTTTTTATTTAAGTTCATTTAAAAAGATGATTGAAAGAAGCTTAAATTTGAGTAGGGAAGTTTATCTTATCTTTGAAATCAGGTATTTATTTAAATGACAAGAGAAAAAGAAGAGCTGCTCTAAGAGCTACATCTTCAGATTCAAAGTTCAGCTCAAGCTATCCCAGCCCAAGGGAGCAGTCCCTCATCCAACAGTTCCAGATTTTAGGAATTCCACTATGTATAAGATTTTAATGCAGACCTAGGCTCTACAGAGGGTTCTGTTAAACAATTTACCTACCTTACCTACCTCACCAGGGTCCTGAAAATATTTATGTATTGTATCCCAAAAAATAATCCTTGGGTATAGACCTGGGATACAGAGGAGAACCTCTTCCCATTAGAAAAAGGCTCCATACTATTGTGAGGTACCTAGCCTGAACACATGCCTTTTTAACCCATGGTGAATGCCTTGAATTGACTTGTGCCTTCAACAGATCCCTTGACCTAGTGAAGTTAGTTGTAGTTAGATAGAAAAATGAGATTCTGGAGTAAGAAGATCTTGGTTTAAATCCTCAATCTGTAACTTAATTCCTGAGAAGCCTTGGACAAGAAGCTTAATCTCTCTGGGCCTTAGCCTCCTCATCTATAAAATGAAAAGGCTGAACTAACTGATCTCTGAGGCCCCTTCAAGCTCTACAATCCTATACAGTCTCTCCAGTAGTGGAAAGATACTCTCCAGTATCTCACTTTCTAAAAACAGGATATGATATGGGACAGAAAACAGAATCTGAGAGACTTGTCTAATACTGTAATGACTGGTCAGATTATTGAAAATGAAGAAAGGAAAGCTCATGATAGATAAGAAACATTTGTTAAATCCTGCTACTGGCTAAAGAATAGGGATAACGTTTTATCTTGTGTATATATAATCTGCACATAGCTTTTTTCATGTGTCTCTCCCATAAGAATGTGAGCTCCTTGAGGACAGGGGTTGATTTTTGCCTTTCTTTTTATCCCAGGGTTTAGCACAGTGCTCGACACATAACGAATGCTTGTTGATAACAAGGGATTACAAAGAAATACCATATGTTTCTCATGACAAAATCCCTCTTGTGAGAACCCTGCTTGTCTTTGGAGGCTAAAAGATGGAATCGTTATTGGTAAGTGACACTAATACCTGGGGGACAGAAGTATAACTTTAGGGCCTGGCAAGGACGGATATCTGCATAATAAGACAGCATGAGCTTACCCAACCATGTCTACAGTAAATCATAAACAGATGCGGTAACATCTGTTTTGTTTTGTTTTTTAAAGAAAGGGGAGGGAGCATATTCAGAACCTCAGTCAAGAAAGACTGTGCGAGACTATGAAATTCCAGGTAGCTGATTCTTATCAGTCTTGCCGAGATCCTTCCCCTTCCCTTACTGTTAATTAATTAATCGCTCTTATTGCCTGTGCATTAGTGCAGGCTGTTCCCCCATCCCTGGAACGCTCTCTTTACTCTCATTCCCTTCAAGGCTCAACTCACTCTCATCCTCTTGCAAATGGTCTTTCCTGATTTCCTGTTATTGGTGTTCTTCGGATTCCTACCTCCCCACATCACTATGTATTGATTTTGCATACATAGCTTGTATTTACTTCTCTGAATGCACTGCAAGCCCCCAGCAGACTACCTATTCATTCTCGGACTCTGTGTCCCCAGGTGATAAGGGCCTTGCAGTACTCAGCACATGGGCACTGAAGAAACACTGGTGAGTTGCTTGTCCTATACAGTTTGGTGCTTCATTATTTCTATCTTTTATGTAGTGCTCTAACATAAATTGTTCTGGACTGGTTTCTCCTTGTTTCACGTATGCCTAACTAACCTCTTTATGGACAGTGCCCCAAAATGAGCCTCAGAGCCTGGGTTCCAGTCTGGGCTCTGCCCCTAACTAGCTGGGTAAAAGAGGAAGGTGGCAGAGCAAACAGTAAATTTGACTTTTGAGATCCTTTCTGGTTTTTAAATCCTATGGTTGTAGTAACCACATCACATGCTTTTTGGTACATCCAAAGGACTTGGCATAGTGCCAGCCACATCATAAATGTTCGATAAATACTTCTCTTTCTCACTGCCTTTCGGTCAATGGACTCTCCCATCACCATCCTTAAATCTTTGAGAATTCACTATTTTTATGGTTTCCCATATTTTTGTACTAGGATTTCTTCATTTTAGTGGTTCTACAAATAAAGATTTCATCACAGAACATAAAGATAATCGTAAAAGATACCTAAAAATATTTTATACTCTAAACAACCAACTTTACTAAGGAGCCCATGCTTTGGCCCCTATTTGACTCCCTATGCAGACAAAGAAAAACTGAATTATTGAGGGTGAGTCAGAGTCCCTGTACTTAAGTGGAAATATAATTCTTAGGTTACAATCAATATTGAAATGGTCCCTATATGCCTATGGATATGCAACTATCATTATGTCTAATCACCTGGACATTTCCAGAATAGAAGCACAGGGACTCTTCACTAATATAGCTTGGGTGACTCTGTAACATGAACCAGCATGGTCAGTCAGGCCCTAATAATACTATCATCTCAAAGTTATTATCTATTCCATATTGAGAGCACTAAAATTGTCCTGGGTTGTCTCTAATGAAGAATCACTTCTAGTGGCCTTTGTTAATGGTCACTCCAAAAGACGTGAAATTGAAGTATTATTTACTTTTAGTATCTCTACTTATAGAATGGTTAGATTTCATCCCACATTTCTAAGACTAGAATGGACTCAAGACAAAGGTTATTAATAGGATCGCTTTTTATTTCTACATAAATGTTGACCCAGAGCTCCTTAAACAAGTATTGATGCATTTTTTTTGGAATCCCAGCCATGTAATGAGAATAAGTATTAAGCACTGTGGGGGGTTTTCAGGGTGAGGAAACTGTGGCACAAAAAAGCAGTCATTTGTTTAAGGCCACATATGTTATTATACTTTTACTTATAATAGCGATTGAATAATAATGAGGCAGCAAGGTGGCATAACAGATAGAGCGCTAGACTTGAAGTCAGGAAAATCTGAGTTCAAATCTTACCATAGATACTTACTAGCTGTGTAATCCTGGGAAAATTAAAAAAAAAAATCACTGTCTGCCTCAGTTTCCTCATCTGTAAAATGGGAATAATAATAGTGCTTACCTCCTAGGGTTGTGGTGAGGATCAAACGAGAGACCATTTGGACTTTATAAACTTTAACACATTATAGAAATGTTATCTGTTTAATATTAATATGGAGAAACTGGATTAAGACAGCTCAATTTATTTCATGCTTAGGACTGAGTATTCCCTAATTTAATTTCTACTAATTCAGAAGGGAAACGAACTAATGTCTATATGCAAAAACAATTCAAATTTCTAATCCCTTTTAGCAAGCTGTCCCATGGAATTGCTGTGTCTGTTCTCATATTTATTAGGGGGAAACCTTTAGTCTTACAGATTGCTGATAGAATAGACAAGATTGTATGAACCAACTCTCCCTCCCGGACTTACTTGTATAACAGAATGTCTGCAGCTTGAAGTACTGGGTATGTGAAGAGACCCACTGTACCCTCTTGTTTCAGGCTAGCATTCTTACTCTGTGAGGAAGAACAAAAGGGGGAAAAGTTCAGATATCTGGCTGATTGAATTACGGATATTTTCAAGCCCAGGGAAATATCAGAGGAAAGAGGAAAGAGCAGAGGAGTAAGAATAAGGAGATTTGGGTTCTAGTCCCAACTCTGTTATATAGTCTCTGTGTGACCTTAGGCAGATCATTCAGTCTTTCTGAAATGCAACTATTCCATTGGTGAAAATGGGTATAATAACCCGTCCTGCCTAATTCACATGCTTGTAGTGCAAGGAGCCAGGGAGACACGGATGAAAAGTCTTTGTAAACTCTGAAGTGTAATACAAATGCAAGAAATTCATTCAATGAGAATTTATTAACCAAATATAGTGTGCCAGGCATTGGAGATACAAAACCAAAAATGAAGCCCTTTCTTGCCTGTCAGGAGTTTACATTCTATTGCAAGGAAACAACACACACTTACATAAGCAAATACAAAACCTATGGAGCCCACAGAGGATGTAGGGGAGAACGTGGATAAGAAGACAGGATATGTAATCTTTCCCATAAGAGAAAGCAGTCGTGTTGGCAGGATCCCAGATATACTGACATACTGAAGAAGAAAGGCCTTATGGGGCAATATACTGAGAGATGGTGAGGACTAATGAGAAATACTGAAAGGGAGAGGAGGAGTGAAGAAGTAGTAGGTGCCATCTCAGAAATATCAAGGGGGAAGGCACTCCGATTTGAGATGATGAGAACCATGCTGAACCTCAGGGGTTCGGAATACTGCCATTTTGTTTCTACCCAAGGATATGGAAAGAACAGACAACATTGCCTCTTAATTAAGCACTGGTACTTCAACATATTATTTGTTTTTCTCCGTGTAGTTCCTGTTTTGGGGCACTGGTTTCAGAGGAAACCATGGCAGCCCTGAAAGCTTGTAAGGTGGAAAGATGCCTGCAAATGGGATCAGTGTCAACATCATTGTAGGCTCTTTAATTTTAGGCTATCATATTGCAAAAATAAATGGAAGTAAAGTGCTGTGAATTATCCTAACTTAACTTATTTAGTTGAGCTTCCTTGAGAAAGTATAGCCTTCATTTTACTGTGGATTTGAACTGTTGCCTGGACCCATCTTGTTTAAATGTTACATAAAAATGTTATTTCCCTTCTCTCCACAATGAACACATTCTTGCCTTGCCATCAATTAGTTCTGGTGGGGATGGAATACAGATTCCAAGGGCAATGGATGCAGACTGTTAATCATAATAGGGAGGGTTCAAGGTCATTAGCAACTTAAACAAAAAGCAGACTCTGGGTCATCCATTCTGAGATTCAGAGTAAGAAAAACCACAGATTCATAGAACTTTGAAACTTGAAGTGCCTTGAGAATCTAACCACATTATTTCAACTATGGGCTAGAGACGTTAGGTGACATGCCATTTACTAACTTGCCAAAGTTAGCACAGCTAGTTAGATGAGCTAGAAGTCAACATTCTTGTGATATGGTGAGACAGGCCAATTTAGTGCATAAAACAGAAGAATACAGAAAAAACTTTCATAATAATGGCATTTAAATTCATTTTATGTTTACTGCTTTGAAAACATTTACCTTCCACTGCGGTAAATTTTGTAACCGTGACATCCTGACCAGACATCCAAGGATCCAATTTAATTCTGAGTGCTCTGGCACCTAAAGAAATAAGAAATTATATTATAAATATATTGTAAATAGTTTAACATATACAAAATAAAAAGATAAGGGCAAAGCAAGTGTTATCTCCCAACCCCTAGAATACTCGATAATGGACAGTTCAGGGAAGAAAAAGGGGCTTGGTTTTTTAAAGTTTTCTTATTCTTTTTCACTACTACATCTAAATGCTAGAGAAAGGTGCTAGAATGAAAAACCACAGAAACTTGAGCCATTTGGTCTAGGAATCAGTCAGAGAAATAGCAGGGATGGTAGGTGTTTTCCCCACCCTTAAGGAATATTTCTTTTCCATAGATTCTTTTTTCTTTTCACTGTATCCTCCCCCCCCCTCCCCAAAACTAGTAAGAGGGCCAACTTAGGCTATGAAGTCTTTGAGCTTTGTGAGGTAGGCCCCAGTCAACCAGGGAATGGATTGGGAGCTCCTCCAAATTATTTCCCCAAATTCACTGAACTTACATGGGGGTTCTTGTCAAAAATTTTTGTTAAAAGCTAGAAACAAAGTTGGGGGCGACTCTTGGGTCCAGGACAAATTCCTTCTGATGATCAGAGTTTTATTTAGGGCAGGGCATCCTATCCCCAGCCCTTGGGATTCCCAGTCCTTCATTAACTGCAGCTTCTTCTTATCCATGTGATTGCCTTAAAAAGCAGAGATTGCTTCCAACTCTGAAAAGTAACACCAAATGTGTTTTTTGTGGGTTTTGTGAAGTGAACAGAGAAATGACATTGCCTTAGCTCAGGCTTGTTTCACTAAGGAGGATTCACCATCTGGAGTAGGAGGGCTTCTTTCTCTTTTCTCCCCCTATTAGCCACAGAAAAAGAAGGTTGTTTTTCACTTGTTTGACAAGGACTCCCTCATAAAGCTATGCAAGTCACTGAGCTGCCTCCATCATCTTCCTTCCAAGGCAGCATTTGGGTTTCATTGAGGGCAGTGGCTTTGACAACAATGTCTGCAAATTGCTAACTGCTGCTGTAAACAAACATGTGTCAGACTAAAACTGTGGTCTTGGCTAGAGTAAAATATACTCCCATTAGAAATTAATAAAATCAGAGCTCTATTTGGTATGGGGTGGGGAGGCTGTGGGGAGGGAGGGGTTGCGTTTAATGAGCTGGGTTGAAGGAATGAAAATAGGGACAAACAAGCATGTAAATATGGGGAAAACCAAGAAAATTTCTTACTTCCTGCCTAGATATGAAGCTTTATCGATGGATTGCAAAAAGCCACCATTGTGTCTCAAAAAGTCAAGTGCTCTTCCTTGGAAAATCTTATAGCTAGACATATGGAATGAAACTCATTTAGTATTTTGTGGGGGATTCTCTTGGTGTTGCCAAAACAGGAGAAATCAACTTAATTCAAATAATTATCATAAAGAAAAGTAGGCAAAAGGTCAGACAACTTTTTTTCTCATTTTGTTTTTCCTGTTTTAGAATAATAACATAAGGTTTAGTTCCTCTGCTCCCTTTGATATAAAACTATAAATATTTAGATTTCTATCACAGGGGAATGTGAAATTTTGTTATCTGAAGAGAATATTTGCTGAAATACGTTTTAAAATAATAGCAGAACTTACTACACAGAACCAATCTAAAAGGTTTTGTGAAAAAGTACCAACACTGTTTTAGACAGGGGAAAATGAAGGCATGGAGTAGACAGAGTGACTTGCAGAACGTCCACAGGGCAAATTAAATGAAGTGACTGGATTATAACCAAAGACTTCTGATCCCATCATCCTAACAACCACAGAATCTTGGAATCTTCAGGTGCTACTTAGAAAAGATTCTCTGAAAAACAAAATATGCATTTCACCAAATGATGGATTATTATTTGCGGAGGGGTATCCTCCAATTTTTTAAAATACATTAGTATTTAGTTTCGCAGATTGTGTATAAACAAACTAAAAATTTGAAAAGTAAACACATAAAATAGTTGCAGCACATTAGATGTAAGGAATTAATTATGCCAGAGGTGGGGAACCTGTGTCCTTCTAGATTCTGAAGTGTGTGTGACCTTTCAACTAAATCCAGATTTTACAGAATCTGGATTGGATTCAGTCAAAAGGCCGCACTTGAGGATCTAGAAGGCATGTGGCCTCAAGGTCAAAGGTTTCCATCTCTGGGTTAAGCAACAGAACACAAAAGATGCTATCCAAGAAATGTACAAGCCCCACCCCCCCCCCCAAAAAATGAATGGACTACTCACAGGGTGGAAAGAAAGATATGACCACAGGATGGCCATAAGTTCCCCTGGTATCCATGCAAATTCAGAGATTTAGTGGAGAGTCATCAGTGTGGAAGTGGACCCCTCAGGGTAGATTTAGGAAATGATATAGACTAGTATAGGCAATTCTGGATGGCTTACAATCTGGACCCCTGTGGGGAGAACTCAGACTGATGAAAACATAGATCCATCCAAGTCCCAAGGTGAAGTGTTAGTCTGAATTGGGAACAAAAGGACAACTAATGATATTTGTGTAGCGTCTTCCCTATCAGTGCCTCACATACGTCATGACAGAAAATCCACACATAATGACTGTTTGCACTGTAATCTTTGAAATCAATTATAACTGTCCTTTGTGGTTGATTCTTACACTAGACACAGTCTCTGCCAATGTCAATGGCTCATAATCACAAACAGTCTAATCTCTAGGTGAAAACAGGAGGTGGTGGGGGAAATATGGCGACCTAAGATGCATATCCAACAAAATCATCGGCTCTGATGAGGAGCCAAAGGTCTCCCAGAGTTCAAGGAATGCAGATCTTCTAGTTCCAAGGACAGTCTTGTGAATAAGAATTAAGAAAATTTAGAATGTGAGAAGATGCTGAAAAGAGGCAATTGGGCTGAAGAGGGGAAAAGATCCTTCCCAAAACACCTGGGAAGAGCAAAAGAAATCCTACATTAGGCCTTCAATGCCGTATCAGATGATGCTCAAAGATACAGCTGCTGGGGATCAATCAAAACCATTCAAGCCATCACCCAGGGCATTAAAACCTGGATGGGAGCCCTAAGATACTTTCTTGTCTCCCGGGACTTGTCTATTTCCTATGTAAATATTATCTTCCCAGGAAGTATTTCCTGCAGCTTGGCTAAGGATTCTTGGAAAATTATTCAGACTCACAAATTCCCATTTATCACTTCCTCTCAAAAACGAGCAATTTCATGCTGAGTTATTTTCACTAGACTCATCATCCCCATGACAAATCTCCTTAGCAGGAACCTTGTTCTGGGATCTGATTTTAATTAAAAGGCTCTTGTATCAACTGATAAACTCTTATATTGAATATATCCACTGTTTTTAATTGGCTCACTTCTGCTTGGTTTTGCCAATATTTATCATCTTTTGTGCACACTTGGATTTCCTCAGACTTTTCTCCAAGTTCAATACTTCCAAAGTTCTTGCACAGTCAACAGCCTCAATCTGCTTTCTTCCTAACTAAAGGTCACCTTCTCTACTTTAGGATTTGTCTTTTCTTCTTCAATGGATCTAAAAATTCCAGTATAATCAGTTCAGTTACCTGCATTAACATAACAGAATTTCATGGTGGATAATTTAAAATGGCAGACTGAATCTGATAATGAATGAAATTATGTTTTTGTCATTTAATTTGACTCTGGAATGTATTTCTACATTTGCATTTGTATAGTATAAGAACAATAATACCCAGCATTTATAGGTGCCAGGCATTGTGCTAAATGCTTGATAATTATAATCTTATAATTACAATCATAATCTCATTTGATTTTGGAGATAGGGCTATTATTATCCCTATTTTTATGAGTGAGGAAACTTGAGCAAACGGAGCTTAACTAACTTGCCCTGGTCACATGGCTACTAAGTGTCAGAGGATGGATTTAAACTGAGGCCTTCCTGACTCCAAGCCCAGTAATCTACCCCCTGCCCCACTTGTCTCACAGAACTATTTCTGATGTTCCTAGGAATTCAAGGAAAACAAAAATAATGTAAACCTATTGCTGGATCATAGAACCTGAGTTGTGTAGATCTTGGAGTTCACACAGTCCAAGCCCCTCAGTTGTCAAATGAGGAAACTGAGGTCAAGGAGTCCAAATAATTTGCCAAAAGTCACACAGCCAAAAGTGTCGGGGCTAGGAATCGAACCCGGGTCATATGACTCTAGATCCAGCACTCTTCCCATGGCATCATGCTGAAGTTAGAAGATGATAAGAGGCGGTACATTTCCCCATACTAAGCTTTGTTTAAATTATTTCTGAAACTACTACATGTGAAAAAGTAAAATTTTCCCTAAGCCAATTCGAAGAGCCAGATTAATAATACTTTTTTTTGCTTTACACCTGGAATAGCATTATGATTAAGTTTTTCAATTTAAAAGGATCTCCATTCTGTACAATTCAATGTTTGTGCAGCAGAACCTTAGAAATCAACAGTCAATAATTAAGCCTTCTACTTTAGGTGCTCTTAAAAAAAAAAGGGGTAAGCAAAATTTTCTGGGTTACTGATGATATTCCAGGTAAGGTCATTGCTCTTTGGTCATAAATGGATATTTCACAGACAGGATCAACACACAGAACACCCAGTTCCATAAAAGTTTGGAATAGTCTGCTATGTTAAATGTTTGAATCAATGACACATTTCCATTGCTACTTCACGCTCTTTTCTTTTATAACCTTGTGAAATAGATGATGAAAATATTAATGTTTCCTGCCTAACAAACTGTAGTATATAAATGTAGTATCCCATGGTAAGAAGTGATAAATATGCACAATCTGGAGGAGCATGGGAAGACTGATGGCAAGGAAGCAGAGCCATAAAAATGTCTATGTCTGCAACAACATAAATGGAAAGAATACCAGAAACAATACAAAACAAAATAAAAAGAAACAAAAGAAGAAAAAGGAATTGAAAGCTCCATAGTAAGCTGACCGTGTAACAATCAAGCTTGGTCCTGAGGATGAGAGGAGAAAGGGCCGCTTCCCTACCTTCTCCATAGAGGTGGGAGCCTATGAGTGTAGGCACCGTCTACACTCTCAGACAGAGGAAATGTGTTGTTAAGTTAGTTTTGCTGAACAGCTTCTTCTCCCCACACCCAGCCCCAGTCCCCAGCTCTCTTTTTTATTCTTTGCTATAAGGGAAACCTACCTGGGGAAATGGCATTGATATGAAAACAAAAGACAACAATTTTTTTTAAAGTGTTATTTCCATTTTACAGAAAGAAGGAGCTGAAGCGCAGGAAGATACAGTGATTTTTCCATGATCACAAAGATAGTGTTGGCGCAATAACTCAGAGCAACATTTCTTAACTCTGAGTCCTGTGCCCCTTTTCACAAAGAAGCAGGATGCCCTAATTAAAAGGTTGAAGATACACATCTTTCACATGGCTGACAAGGAGAGATTTCTAAAACTGAGGTTTGACCATGTTACTTCCCTACTCCATAAGCTCCAATGGCCTATCTTTGCTGTCTCATCTCCATGCTTTTGCCCAGGCTGTGCCCTGCACCTGAAACAAACTCCCTTCTCAAATCCTTAGCCTCCTTCAAAGTTCAGCTCAGCATCAACTCCTACATGAAGTGTTTCTTGATCCCCTTCTATTTATTTTGTACATAGTTAGTACAGTATGTGTTGTATACATGATTGCTGCCTGGATAGATTGTAGCTTGTAAAGCTTCCTAAGGGCAAGGATGGCTTCATTTTTGTCATTATTTTCCCAGTGCTTAGCACTTAGTAGCTTGCTGATGAATGGATAGCCACAGCAGGTTTTATTCTTTAACATGGCGTGCAACACTGGATTCTGAGTCAAAGACCCTAGGTTCAAACCTTAACTTTGCCACTTAATCTGTGGGGCACCCAGCAACTTCAGAAAATCCCTTCGTCTTCTCAGTTTCTTTATCTGAAAAAGGGGAAGTTGGACTAGATGACCTATAAGGGGTCTACCATCTCCAAACTTAGGGTCCTACGTAGACTCTGCCATGAGAGAAGTAAAGAGGACCATCTAATTCTCCATTAACTCATGATGAGCAACAAAACTCACACATTTAGTTTCATTAGCCTCTCCATTGTGAGTAATTCAGAATGGCAAACAGGCTCTGCTTTGCCTCTCCCTTAGTCTTCCTGCCCAATTTTGGTTTCTGGGACAGTAACGCAGGACTCCATTCTAATCAGAGAATTCAGAAGGAATCTACAGTCACAGATTCCATTCTCCTCTTCCTCCTCCTCCCTTGCATTTCTATCTGCCTGAACTGCTTTTGGACTCACTGAAACAATGAGAAGCCTGACAGATCAGGGCATCTCTCTTGGCTCTGACAGTGAGTCGGTGTCTCCAGCTATGTCCTCCACCTTTTATCTTCCATATGCAGTGATTACAATGCAGGGAAGGCAGCAATTGAAAATGTGGAGACCCATAATTCAGAGACAGCTGTGGGAATCTGAGATTGGATCTGTATACAGGCCTGCTGGAAATAAAAGACCATTGACTCCAGCAATGGTAAGGAAACACCTACCAAACACACACACACACACACACACACACACACACACACACACACACCTTTCAGAAGAGAGAGGTAGTCAGTAAAATTCTCCACATATGGCAAACATATTTTAGGGGAAGCAACACGACCAGCAGCCAGAGGGAAAGAGAGAAAAAGAAAATAATGAGAAAAATCTTCAATAAGCCTAAATTGTTCCAGTCAAGACTGTTCAGAAAGAATGCAAAGGATGGAGACGAAAACTATTGGCAAAATCAGCATTATAGCTTAGAAAAAAAACATATTCTACACTTGTAATTATCTCCAGAAAGAAATTAAGATATGCAGAATTAATAATATACAGTAATAAATTTATTTTTAATGGAAAACCAAACCAAACAAAAAATAACATTTTGGGTGTATCACACTTTCTACTACACTAATGTTCCTGAAAAGTCATATATAAACTGAATATTATTCTTTACTGATTTGCAAAACTTCAGAGATATTTTATTTTAATTTGTAACATCATCCATTAACAGTGGCTACCAAAAACTTTAAGCAGTTATAATATTAATGAAATATGGAACAGGGTGGGAAACCAATATTTGGAGGATTAGTCAATCTTCATTTACCTTTTTAATAAGGTTGGAATTTTCCCCATTTGATTTCATAAAAATCAACCAGACCTATGTTGTTTGGTATGACAAGAAAAACAAAAGAAAAGGGCAAAAGAATTAGAAGGTTGGAGAGACAAGACTACTAGAAATACTGTGCTAATTAATTGGGTGTTAATATAAGCTATATTGATTATAAAATATATATCTATATATAATCCAAAGATGTTGTAGAGTCCCAAGAGCTAGGTTCAAGTCCTGACTCTACCATTTAATTCAATTTCATTACTTATAAAAACATAAGAGTTAAACTAGATCAGTGGTTCATGAACCTCTCAGGTATACAATGACAGTTTAAAGTATTCATGCTAAAAATTCTTTAGTGGAACCTTACACAGGAAATAATTGCCCAGTTAAGTCAAAAATATGTTTCTCCTGTGTGTCAACAAGCATATGTTTGTTGGAAGAGCTATAGATTTGCCTCTGCAGGAATTTGAAATCATCATGGTCACACACCCGGTGATTTTGGTGTTTGAATACTGTGTATCAAATTCTGTCTGCTTCTGACTAAAAGTAGCTTCTCATTCGGTCACCAAATTATTTCCAAATTGCCACAACGATCTGACATCCAAGTGCAAACCGACTGCCAATGGATGGCCAGACACAGGTGCCCCACCTCATTTGAATTCTCCTCTATCATCCTGTAATCATACAGCATCATCTGTATAATCACATGAGAAAGATATTACAAATACTTGCATTCGTGCAGTACGGACGTCACGCTGCTTGAAATGATCTATATTTGACCGTGATTGCCCGGCATGTACATTACAACCGTGACACCATCACAAACATTCTGCAGAAATAAACTGTATACAAGATAGTGTTGCTTTCTGATTTCAAACTTATTCTCCACTTTTGTTACTAGTCTTCTGTCTGGCAGAATTTCAAATAAACTGGTTGGTGACACTGGTCAGTTGTTTAACAGAGTTTCTAGGACAATGTTGGTGATATGCCTGTGAAAAACAAAGTCAAATTTGGAAGCATTTTTCCCTTAGGTGAGTTTATGTGTAAATGTTGTTAAAAATGAAGCAATATTTGCAAGCAAACTTTAAATATATTTTTCATCTAATACAGAATTTGCCATTCACAGTTAAAAAGTAAATATTTATATTGCCATTAGCTGTCCATTTCATTGATTGGGGAGGTGGCTATAAATTAAACAAATGTTTATCTCTCCCATCTCTCAGCAAGGGAGTTTATAAATTTTTTCTCTCATTTTCTACCACATATCTGTGTGAGCAAGCATTCTCACCTTATTCTTGTCTGAAATCAAGATACAGAAATAAATTCAATGCAAAACCTGATTTAAGACTGTATCTGTCTGGTGTGAAGCCAAATATTACAAACCTCTGTGTAAATAAAGCATGAGGATGAAATTAAGTTTATATATGATTATATCAAGCATCTTCCAAGTTGTAATTTATTTCACTGTAAATGCTATGTATAGTCAAAAACTTTGTAAAATGAAGACATTTAACTTGAAGTCTTGCAGATAAATAGTAAACATGTGAGGTCTTGCTGGATTCTTTTTTTTAATTTCTATAGAATGTTCCACATAAAATATTTATCATTATTTTAGAATTTTATGTTTAGAATTTTCATAATTATGTATAGAACAAAAATTTATATTTTATAATTAAATAATTAGATAACATAAATTTCAATTTGGAGCTTTTGGGGATAAAAGTTATTGTAGATGTAACACTAAGTCTAAAAGAATATTATAAATAATATATTATACTTAACTAGGAGATAGCCAAACATTCCCTACTCTAGATTACTCTAGAGCTAAGACTGATAAGACTGACTATTAATAATGACTTAAATGAAAACATAAAGGAATGCTTACCAGATGTGAAGATGACACAAAGTTGGAAGGAAGAGCTAATATGTTAGATAACTAATGTTTTTAATGACGTGCTTAAAACAATAAAAGGAAAGGTAGTCAAGTTGAATGCAAATTCTTGCATTTAGGTTTAAAAATAAACCACATAAGGGACAGGGGATAACTTGGCCTGACAGAAATTTGTGTGAAATGAGAATGAAAAAGTTTTCATTGGCCAGAATCTTAAGAGCCAAGAGTATAATGAGACTACTCAAAAAAAAAAACAACAGCTAATCATATCTTGGGCTGTCTATGTTAAAGGAAGGCAATGATCCCAACTATATCATGGATATATGGGTCCAAACAGAGCCAAGAGTATTATGGTTTATTTCTAGGAACATTTTAAGAGGGAAATTCGATGGATGGGTCTTATCAATAGGGATAAAGTATATAAAATCTATACTATGTGAAAAAAGGTTAGAGAACTACTTATATTTAGCTTGGAGAGGTGACGATTTAAGGAGATCATGATAACTCATTAAATATTTGAAGGCTTGTTATTTGAGAGAGATATTTGATTCGTTTTGGGTGACTGAATAGAGCAGAAGTCAGTTCATGACAGAAGTTACAGAGAGGAAGAATATGGCTCACCTTAAAGAAACATTTTCTAAAAACTGGAGCTGTCAAAAAATAAATTTAATGAATGGCCTCACACAGTAGTGAAGATACCCCCCCATCCACCTCCATTGGAGTATACAGGAAGAGGTTAAATGAATATCCATCTGTCAGAGATGTTGAAGGGATTCTCTAATTGGGAGGCTGGTCACATTAGATATCCTCTAAGAACCTTTCTGACTTCAAGGTTTTTATGATTCCATTAAAAATAAAAGTCTCCTTAAAGTAGGAAGCTACATTAAGGTAATAAATGCATTTTTCCCTTTAAATTCATTCATTCATTTAATAAATATTCATCGAGCATCGATGCTACCTGCTAGATGCTGTGTTGAAAATTAAGACTGATACAAAGTCTACAAGACTTTGTCTGACCTGCAGAAGTTTGAAATTAGCAGTGTCCAGATCGCTAGCACATTTCTTACTAACATTACACAATGACATTATAACTGAACTACGTGACACAGATTTGGCCAAGGAACATCACTACCCAGTCAAAACTCAAATCCTTTCACCTCTCCCTTCACCACCCACCCCGGTCATTCTTTTGCAGAGGTGGGAGGTCTACAGGTGTGGGGATTGCATATTTTAAGATGTTTCTCATACATGTGTATTGGTTTTGCCTATGGCCTTTTCTTTTCTTTCTCTTTTTCTTTAAAAAAAATGATACTTCATTATAAGGATGGATGATTTTCTGGGAGGAGGAAGGCAGAGGAATATAGTAAGAAATATTGTTTTTGTTGATTTATTGTTCATTCATGTCCAACTTGCTGTGACCCCATTTGGGGTTTGCTTGGCAAAGAGACTGGAGTGGTTTGCCATTTCCTTCTCCAGTTCATTTTAAAGATGAGGAACTGAGGCAAACAGGGTTAAATGACTTGCCCAGGGGAATCACACAACTAGTGTCTGAGGCCAGATTTGAACTCAGGAAGATGAGTCTTCTAGGTCCAGTATTCTATCCACTATGCGACCTGATTGCAACCCAGGAATATAAAAACAAAGGATATCAATAAAAATTTAACTTAAAAAACTCGAGTACTTTTTTTTTTTCATTTTGAAGGGGGAAGGCAGGGAAATTGGGGCTAAGTGACTTGCCCAAGGTCACACAGCTAGTAAGTGTTGAGTGTCTGAAGTCATATTTGAACTCAGGTTCTCCTGACTCCAGGGCTGGTGCTCTATTCACTGCACCACCAAGCCACCCCAAGTATTTTCTTTTATTAGAAGCCTCTAAGGGTCTATACCTCTGGGTTCCTTGGCCTATCTTATGGTCAAAGAGAAATCATTCAAATCATTCACAAAAAGAACCTAAGGCAACCCTAGTGGCTTTGCCCACAAGTCTCCTTTAGCTTGGGCATGGGAGCTCTGGGCGACCTCAAGTTCCTAAATGGTCTCTCTGAGATCTCCTGAAGCCCTGTTTTCTGAGAAGAGATAATGGATAATATCCGATGAATGAGATACCCAAAGTAGATATGTCTACATTATTGGAAAGTGGTAGACCCCAAATCTCACTCCACTGTCAACACATTGAATCACAAAAAGAATATTTGTCAAATGATGTTACTACATTTTAGTTACAGGTAATGGCTTTCCAAGAAAACCCCAAACAGGGTCATGAAGAGTCAGACATGACTGAACAACAACAATAAATGGTAATCATTGAAGGAAAGGACCACAAAAACACAGAGCTGCTGTAGACATAACTGGCCGGATCACCTTTAAACACCTAGAAAACAGCTGAATGCAGAAGGAAAACTTATCTTTCCTTAGATACAAGAAAAGGAGATTGTACAGAATTCTGATATGTAAAACTAACCTGGGACTGTTGAAAAAGAATGCTTTTTTCTGGGTTTATACCACAGGCAAGCAGGGCAGCAGTCATGTCCAAGATGCTCTGGTGAAGAACAGCTGGATCTTGGGGGACAGTGATGGAATGAAGATCCACAATGCTGAACAGGACAGAGCTGCATTCTTTTTGTAGACTCACCCAGCTCTCAATGGCTCCCAAGTAATTGCCCAGATGAGGGATCCCTGTAGGCTGAATGCCAGAGAATATCCGATGCATGCCATCATTCTAGAACAAAGGAAAACATTACTTCTTTCTTTCAAAGCCAGATCCAGAAATCTTTTCTCATTAACCAACATAAAAGATGTCGCTACCACCAGTCATTTGATGAGTGCCAATTTACTATATGTAAGATGTACAAAGACAAATTGAAGGAATTTATGATCTACTTTGGAAGACAGGATACATAAACAAAAGGCTAAAAAAAATCCCAGAAGGAAGCATATAATAAATGCTAAGCGAACAAAATGGACAAGTGCTATAAGAATTAGAGGAAAGAGGGAGATCACAATGGGCTAAAGCACCTGAAAAAGTCTTCCATTGTGTCACCAAAGCTAGAGGTCACTACTATCTATGTGTTTTAGGCTATTTAAATGATCTTGTGGCTCAGCAGGTAGAACAACAGATAACAGGGTTAGGAAACTTGAGTTTTACTTCTGGCAACACTTTGACAAGTTACTTATTTTTTCTGTATTCCAGTTTCCCTCTATTTTTAATAAAGATAATATTTGTCTTTTCATATGGACCAAAAGATTTGAGTTCTGAAGCACATTTACGATTTATAATGTTTTGGTCACGGCTGTGTTTCTTTGTTGGTTTGTACCTCCTAGTGGTTGAAACCAAGATGGTAACATGAAAGAAAAATGGGCAATAAAAAAGCAGTTGGTTTTGATTTGTCTGAATAATTCTGCATTTCATAATGCAATAAAAAAGAACATTTATCAGAAAATGTGCATTCCTGAAAGAAAGGTGCTACAAAAATAAAATGTATTGTTAGTGCAATTTATAACAAATGTGCAAGATAGTGATCTGGACCACTCTGGTCATCCTTCTCGTGTGGAACATATTTCATCCTGCCTTATATTACAGTTTCTTGTAAACATTCCTTATTTCCCCTATTAGCTCTTTGAAGGAAAGTATTGTTTTATACATTTTTAATATCCTCAATAGCGCCTTATATATTAAAGGGACACGATGAAAACATTTGATAAATGAATAAAGATTTTGAAAATATAAATATCATAGTTGTAGGACAAAGGGACTTGAAGGGACCTAAGGGTTCATCTAATCCCAAATTTCATTTTATATGGGAGAAAACTATGGCTCAAATAAATTACTCATTTCTTAGTTGTCTGCTAGAAGATTACATAGGCACTGAAACTTAATTTTCTATTACATCTCCAAGAAGATACAAGCTAGAAAGATAGCAAACATAAAAGACATGGTAACAATATATTCTTGTACATATGACACATGTGTATTAGTGAGTTCAGAAATTAAATCCCAGCGGTAGGGTGGTGTAGAGAAGGGCGATGCTGGTAGCTTTCCAGCTCAAAGAATGATAGAATCTGAGAGTTAGAAGGGACTTAGCAACCAACTAGTCTAATCCAAACACAAAATGAACTGGACCAATGGCTAAGAAAGTTCTGAAGACCTTCAAGGAGGATGGGGGAAAACCTGCCAGCTTTCAAGGTAATTCACTCCACTTTTGGACAGTTCTAATTGTTAATGAGTTTTCCCTGACATCAAGACTAAATTTTCTTTTATTTAACTTTCACCTCACTCCAGAAATTCTATCCTCTGTAACCAAAAAGAATTCCCATCTTTCTTCTACATGACAACCTTTCAAATACTTAAGTCAGCATCTTCCCGAGTCCTCTCTTGGTAGCTGGTTTCATTCATTTGTTTGAAGTACCGAGAAATAACAAGACATATCATAACTGTTTCCTTCCAGAAGAGCCAATGATCTTAAATTTCCAAGGCACTTCTGTTTAGTTATACTGTCAAGTATAGTAATTCATATTATAACAGCAATAGATTTAATAAACTGCTGCAGCACCTTCATCATTCTCTCATACTTTATTTCTTCCAATTTATGCAGTTTCATACTGTTTTTGTCCATGTCCCCCCACAAATCTTCCAAAAAGAATATATCCAAGGCCTGGAGGGGTTCCCCCAAACCCTGTGCCATTCTTTGGGTATCAGGGCAGTACTTGGTATTGTCATTATCAGTAAAAAAAAATAAACTGAGCAGCTACTATGTGCTTCGCATTGTACTAAGCACCACAGAGTTGTAAGAGACAATTCCTATCTTCAGAAGGCTTCCAGTCTATCTTGGGAATTTAAGACAGGCACATAAAAGGCGAAACAATCCTTTACAGTCAAATGCTTGCTAGGTCAAATAAATGGCATAAATAACAGCTCACATAGGAGTTTGGAGGACAAAGAGTGAGCACCAGGGATGAGCAAACACAATTTCATGAGGGAAGCTAGACTTGAACTGTTACTGAAAAAACAGATTTAGGTAAGAAGGGTAGAGGGTATTCTAGGTAGGAAAAATGGCATGAACCAAGGCACAAAAGTAGAATAAGGGTTTAAAACCTGATAGCATCTTAAAGATTATTTAGTTCAACACCTTAGTTTCATAGATAAGGAGAAAATTTAAACTTTAGGAGGCGAAATGCCCAAGGTCACACAGATAGTAAATGACAAATTTAGAATTCTTTCCATTAAGCCATACTTTCCATGCTCTATTTCATATGAGAGTAAGTTATCAAAGACATTCAGAGTTAGCAAAAAGTTGAAGATGGGGGGCGGAGAGGCAGCTAGGTCATGCAGTAGATAGAGCACCAGCCCTAAAGTCAAGGATCTGAGTTAAAATCCAACCTCAAATACGTACTAGCTGTGTGACCTTGGGCAAGTCACTTAACTCCAACTGCCTTCTCTCCCCTCTTCCCCAGAAAAAAAAGTTGTAGATTAGGGACTAAAGTTTAGGGAAGAAATCAAAGTTGAAAAAATATATTGAAAAAGTGTAAAAAGAGAATAGGAGGCCAAAAATTGAACTTTGGAAGCATGAACAAATTTAGATAAAAGAAAAGAAAGGTGTCAGAGAAATAGAAAGAGGACCTGGACAGTGTAGTATAAGTAGAAGTTGATCATAGAACACAAGTTAAAGATTGTGGGTCTGTCAAGATCATCATCATAAATGAAAGAAAGCTCTTTTGTTAAGTGTTTATTAAGGATACAAAGATGTCAGTCTGGGAGGGGAAAACAGAAAACCATTGCTATTTACACTCATTCTAAGCCATCACTAAACTTCCCTGACAGTGGAGAGAGTGAGGCTGATGACTTTGCTCAGTTCTGTCTCACTCATACAATTCATGCACGAGTTAAGACATTACTCTTGTGATCGTCATTGGTCCTTTTCAAGAATGAAGGACAAAGAACAACAATTAAGGGCACAACACTATCTTAAATGCTGGGGATGCAAACAGAAAACAAGTTAATTACCATCCTAAATGAAAATATTTTAGAGATAGAGATACTGTGAGCTTCAAAAGGTCAGACTCATGAGGATCAGAGGTCTAGCAGCTGAAAGAATCCATGCCAAGACATGGTGGAACCAAGACAGTGAGGGACCAAGTCCTGAGCAACCTACTTGTCCCAGAAGACACTGAAGGCAGCTAAGAAGCTCCAGTGATTTATCTACTATCAAAGCTGAAGTCAGAAGTGAATCTGATGGGGATAAAGGCTACCTAGGAAGTGCTTTGAGTCTGAGTCTACACTTGGCCAAGGACTAAGCATCCACAGAAATACTTTGCAATAATCTTCATAGTAAATATTACTTTATAAGAGTTAATTCATGTTAATTGGTTTAGGTGACAACGGGCTACTAATTATTGGTGACTGGTGGAAAAAACAGACAAGAATGGGAGCTCAAATTGATGGCACAACAGAAAAGATACACTCCACTTCCATAGGTATGCTCCTAGAAAATGGAGGGGAAGTACTTGCTGATCAACTGACTGATCAGATTATTACTGTTTTAAGAAAGCTGGCAGTGAACAGAGAGACAGCAACTTGAAGGGAAGCTTTATTTTTTTTTTCTAATAGGGGACATGTGAGCTTTTATTTTATTTTTTAAGGAGAAGGGAAGAAACCAAAAGTGAAAATTTAAGATCTGAGAGAGAAGGAATGACCAATGGAACAAAGTTCTTGAGGAAATGGGAAGGGATATAAGTGGAATGGTTAGTTTTGATAAATAAGAGAGAGGTTACCTCCTCATGGAATGAAGGGAAAGAGGAAGGAACAGTGAATATGTAAAAACTGAAGCAGTGAAGATGTAATTTCCACTACTGGGTCATGTGCCTGGATAGAGCACAACTTCAATTATCTCCATCTCTTTCATTACCCCTCCCCAAACTGTGTCCTTTAGCTCCATCTTTTTTAAAAAACTAAATTTATTATTTATGCATTTTTAACATTCATTTTTCAAAAATTTTGAGGCCCAATTCTCTGCCTCTCTCTCACTCCTCCCTCACCCAATGAGAAGGCAAGAAATGCAATACATTTGAAATCATGAAAAATATATTTCCATATTGGCCATGTTTCAAAAAGAAAGCAAGAAAAATAAAGAAGGTTAAAAAAATTATATTCCAGTATCCACTCAGACTCCATCAATTCTCTCTCTGAATTTTAAATCATAAATCCTCTGAAAGTGTCTTGGATCATTGTATTGATCAGAATAGCTAAGTTATTCACAGTAGATCATCATACAATGTTGCTATTACTGTGTACAATGTTTTGGTTCTGCGTACTTCTTGTAACATCAGTTTATATACATCTTCCCAGGTTTTTCTGAAACCATCCTGTTCATCATTTCTTACAGTACAAGAGTATTATTCCATTACAATCATACTCTATAAATTTATCAGCTATTCTCCAAATGATGGGCAGCTCCTCAACTTCCCAATCCCTGCCCCACCAAAAAAGAGCTCTTTCAGCTCCATCTTCAGGTCTATAATGCCTCCTTTCTCTCTAGCCCTCTCTCTCTAACTAGGCATCTGTAGGTAGGAGTAGGTGAGTGGGAAGGACCGGAAGGGTAGTAGTTGTGAGTTGGAAAAGCATAATTAATGTTTTAAAATGCTGAGTAACAAACATAATCTTTCCCATTTTACAAATAATAAGTGAAAAGTGAAGCCAAAAATAGCCTTCCAAGTTAGGAATGCTGTAGCCTATCATTTAGATAATAAATCACTTTCCTCTAAACAATTTCTGATTCAGACTGATACAGAAAATAATTTATAAGATGGAACAGATTAGGTTTTCATACTTGTAGGGCTATAGATGACACTTTAAAAAAAGAATCCAATTTAATAAGAAAAGGCTAAGGAAGCTGATTTATGGGGAAAGATATATTCCAAATGATGCTAGGTGACCCCTTGTTTGATACAGTGTAGTAGGAATTCCTTTCATGTGTAGGTATAACTGGATGGTCTCTAAAAACCCTTCTAACTCTCAAAATCTGTGATTCTAAGCATTTATGTAGGACATATACATGCATACATATTTATACACATATGATATGTTTATATAACATGTATGTATATGTTTAAAAAAAAACCTGAAAAACCCTAAACTTTGTTCAAGACTAGATATCATGGTGTGGAAGAACGGACCATACAGAAATTCTTGACCAAGGAAGGGGAGGCAATGTTTAGGGTTGTGAAAACAAGGAGTACAGAACTGAAAATAAGAATAGGAACATTTCCACACAATGGCAGGGAAAATCCCCTATGGAGACCTAGAAATCTTAAGGAATCATTTCCCAGGAGAAGAGGTGGAAATTCCAATTCTTGAGAAAACTGGAATAGGAAAAGTGCTGGAGGAGACTGTGGGAAAGAATTCTGGCCATTGGGAATGGACTAGACATGATCTAATATATCTTTTCCATTTTTTGGTTTCTGAGATTCTACACATCAGTGCAAAGGGAATGATGTTATCAAGAAATAAGGGCAGCATGAATTATTTTGCTGAATTTTCAAGGAGCTATTAAAAAAAATAAAACCTCTAAATGAATACTGGATTCTTGGTCTTAAAAATATACAGAAATTGTCTTGTTCCTCTACAGCAAGTTTATGTTCCCGTCTGTTCCCCCTGTGAGAGTCAGCAGGCAGCCTGGCTGCTTGGCAGGGGAGATATGCTTGGTACTATGAGATCATGGAGTTGGAATGTGGAGTTTGGGGGTCGAGAGGATGGGGGGGTTCTCTGTTCAAAAGCACTAGAGTTGGGAAAGAATGAAAATGAAAGGAGCATGGACTTCCCAGTGGACTGGGAGGCAAACCACAAGGCAAACAGGCCCAGGCCCAGCCCACAGGCATTCATTCATTCACTCTGTGTCTGCAGGATCAGCCATGTGCAGACATTGGTCCACAAGGGCTGGTCCAGAGAGCACTAAGGATGGAGTCTTCCATAAAACTGTTCTTAATTTTATGCCAGGTGGACATTTGCTGATCAACTTCATTTCCAATAGACTAATCTTGTTGAGTATGCCTCTTCTGCAATGGAAACCACAGGACCTACAGCTGTCTCAGCATTGGAATCTGATACATTCCAGGAGAACAAATGAAATGGTCTAATCAAATGTAAAGTTGATATACTCAAAAATTTGGTGAAGACAGCTATTGCTATTCCTGCCCTGAGGTCCCGATTTGTCAAAATGAACTTAATTATGATACTAAATCATGATATAATGGAAAATTTACAAGTTATTAATAACTCCCTGATATAATTTTCTGAAATGTCTAGGCAAAGTTTCTGTCTTTTATCTAAGCAAGAAAAGATACATTTAAAGACATCTTCTAAAAGAGAGGTAGACTCCACAAAGATTTCAGGATGCGGGCAATGAGAATTCCAGTGGTACTGATGTCAAACTTGAGAGCCCTTGACTACTCACACAGATTATACCTGTGTTAAGAGTATGCCTACAAATAAAAGAAAATCAAAGAGTTTTGAGGTATCCATGTATCACTGGCATAGTATGAAACCCAGAAGTCTATCGAGTACTGGAATCCCAGTTCAGACACTATCTGTAAGATCATGGGAAAGGTACTCCATCTTCCCGATACTATTTCCTCATCTATAAAGTGGTGATAACAGCAGCCCCTTACATCATAGGGCTGTTGGGAGCAACAAATGAGATGATGTACAAAAATGCTTTGTAAATCTGAAAACACTCCAAATATGTGCACTGCTACTATTATAACTCTGCCATTATTCCTAGTACAAGCCAATTAACTAGGAAATACTCAGAACACCTCTCTTTTTATTTGCCTAGCTATGAACTAAGCAAAAGCATATAGCTCCACCGAACCTCTATAATGTTTCTCAATCCTCTTTTCGTCTTGTACTATTGTGCTAGCCCCGAGTTCACCAAATGGAGCTTTATCATTTTATCTCAAACCTAATGGGGATAAATACTTTATCTCTACTAATCTAATATTCTGGGTGAGTTCTATACAACGCAAAAACATTTACAAGGACCCAGATAATAATAACAGTTCACATTTACATAGTGTTTTAAGATTTATGAAGCACTTCCTTCACAGGTAAAGTGTTTTGGTGTCTGGTATTTTTTATCCAATTTTACAGAAAAAGACACTGAGGTTCAGGGAGATTTTATGATTTTCCCAGTGTCTGAATTGGGACTCAAACCCAGCTCTACTGACTCCACATCATTACACTTTTTCTACCGCTGTGATCACAGTTGGCATTAGATCATGGTTTGCCCATGTCTATTAAATTTTAAGTAGCTTGAAGGCACAGGTGAAATCTTATTTATTACTATATGTCCCCTAGGATCTTGGCATTGGAGATAATAGGAACTTAACAAATATTTCTTGAGCGAATTAGATTAACTGAATACAAATCAAGATGAAAATGCATAAGGGAAATATAATATCTCCTACAAGAAGATGAAGGAGAGCAAGACCACATTCAGCCATGGAAAATTTAAGCTTTTTGAAAGCAGGGGCTGTTTTGTTTTATGTTGATGCCTTGCACCCAAGATGGACTTAAATGAATATTTTTTAAAATGTAATGTGAAGAAATAGATATATTGGAGGGATATGGAGTAATCTCACTTGATAAGAGTGTAGAGTACACGAGTTTGGCTGGAGCTCTAGGGCAGTAGGGCTGCAATGCCAAAAAAATAAAAAAGGTAATTTTTATATTCCATATTTAGTTAGATATATAGCTCTAAGCTAAAAACCATTCAGCTCAATTAATAATAATAGCAAAGAAATATAGTTTTCTCCAAAAACTTTTTTGTTTTCCTGTGTTATGCATTCTAAGATTTGTCATGCGCTTAACAAACATTATATGATTTTGATCCACACAACTACCTTATTAAACAGGTAGGGTAAACATTATCATCTCTATTTTACAGATGAGGAAACTGAGGATCTGAGAGGTTAAGTGACTTACCTACGATTACACTACCAAGTGTCTAAGGTGGGAAGTCAGCTCTCCTGATTTTAAGTCCAGCAGTGCTCAATTAAATTATTAAACGCCTGCTCTGGGGAATAAAAAGACAAACATCAGTCTGTGCCATTAAAGCTTACTAGAAGTACTGGAGTATAATTTGTAGAGTGTGACATGGTCAGACTGCACTTTGGCATCACTGTGGACAGTGGATTGGAGAGGGACAGAGTTAAGACAGGAATACCAATTAAGATGCTACAGCAATAATCTAGGAAACAGGAGAGGAGGGCATGTCCTAGGGAAAAGATGTATGAGTAGAGGGAAAAAGATGAAGAGAAAGATGTGACAGAGGGAGAAACAATAAGCTTTGACAACTGGATGGATATGTGGGGTGAGAGATCACACCAAGGCTGACGATTTGGAAGACTGGAAGGATGACTGACAGTTATAGGTAAGTGCTGGAGAGAAGTCAGATTGGAGGGGAAAATAATGAGTTCTATTTTGGACACGTTGAGTTTGAGATGCTTTGGGGACATCACGTTCAAAACATCCAGTATGCAGCTGGTGATGCAGACCTAGACCTCAAAAAAGAGACTAGTGCTTGATAGAAATGTTAGTCAGATTAAAGACAATTAAGCCCATGGGAGCTGGTGAGGACTCATCAAGAGAGACTGGCCAGACAGAAGGGAAGAATGCCCAGCACAGAAATACCCACAATTAGGGCACAGACAAGACGTGGATGACAATCTATCAAGGTGTGTTGAAGAATTGTCCAAGACAAAGAAAGAGACCCAACGGAGAACAGTATCACAGGAACACAGAGGGAAGAGTAAAAGTAGTCAAGAGGAGAGAGCCGTCAACAGCGTCCGATGCTACACAGAGATCAAAGATAAAGACAGGAAAAAAGCTGCTGCATCATTTTTGACTCTCATGTTACTGTGGTCCTGACACATAAGTTAAGCTTTAGGTTGTACTCACATTAGCAAGAGAGTGAGAGTTGGCCTAATGTGTGAGCATGCGTATCAATGGTTGTTGTTTATTAGCTGAACTCATGTGTCAGGTGAATATATGATACATTTAATAATAGCTTTGATTCCTACTTATGCAAGTTAGTATAAAGATAGAATAGGAAAAAAATATTTCAACTCTAGTGCCCCAAATATATAAAATCTTGCATGTAGCCACTTCTCAGATCTATTTTTCCAAACCTTTCTTCCTATTCATCTCTGATAGAAATTCCAAGGTATTAAATTTGCTGTAATAATTCTGATAAGACATTAGATGATGCAAAAAGGAGCCCTTTTCAGGTTCTGTTTCTCAGAATCTAGTTGGTGCCATAGCTTCTGCATTCAATGTCTCACAACCATGTTTGAGCACAAAACATGCAAACAATGCTGGCCTTGGGCACCGCAGAGTTTAGATATCAGGTATTTTCATCTAGTTTGCTTGAAGTTTTTTGCTGCTGTAAAAAGTGCTATTCCATCTCTGTCATCTCTGATCTCTCTAAACAGCTTTGAAAGTAATTCTCTCTTATTAGAGAACAACCCCCATGCCTAGTGATTTGGGATGGCACGGTTCTTCTCCTACAACACACATATATGGCTCATGAAAGCAAAAATGAACCCTGGCTAAGTCATTTGACCACTCTGACTTTAAGCTCCTTATTTGTAAAATAAAGTGGGTAGAATGTTTCTTCTGACTCTACAATTCTGAGTGTGATTCAAACTCCCTAATACTTGATATGGAAACTGTTCTATTTTGCCTACAACTGAGTTTTGAACACCTGTTTAGTATAATCTGCTGAATGATACAGCAGTTGCTGAGACAGATGGGCCAAGAATTTTAAAACAGCTGATAGGGCCTGGGTTAATGTCCCAAATGCAATTGGGACAAGAGGACTCAAATAGTCCAGGCTAAGGTTCATATGGCAGCACACCTGACACCACGCATTAGAAGTTAAAGGCAGCTACCATAATACATTGTCTATGAAATCACACGCAAGAATTTCCAGTAGGGCAACAGCAACCTTTAGCCTTAGTTGAGGAGCCAAGTACATTTCTGATTTCTGTAGGTTTTGACCTTGCCATGGCGCCTTCTACCCAGGATCTGCCTCTAACTACCCCCCACTCCAAAAAAATTCCCCAAAGCTTTTGACCTGAGAAAAGAGAAGCCTGAGTCGGCACTAAGAATGTAGAGATTGTTTCTGGTTACCCAATAACCCAGAAGCCCTGACCTAGGTTTGGATCTAGGGAGCAATAGGAATTTAGAAGGAGCAAGGCATGTTTTATATCACCTGAAAAAAAGAAAGAGCATACACTTCAACAACTAAACACTCCCACTTCTGTCTACATGTGGGAGAATGTAAGGAAAACAGGAAACACACTACATTAAACACCTTTGTTCAGTCTTTTCTCAGTCGTGTCAGACTCTTTGTGACCCCAACTGGGGTTTTCTTGGCAGAGATAGTGAAGTGGTGGGCTCTCTCCTTCTACAGCTCATTTTACAGATGAGGAAACTGAGGCAAAAAGGGTAAAGTGACTTGTCCTGGGTCACGCAGTTGGCAAATTTCTGAAGCTAGATTTTAACTCCGGAAGACAGATGAGTCCTCCCGACTCCAGGCCAGGCACTCTATCCACTGCGTCACCTAGCTGCCCCTATGCTGAACACAGAAGGCACTTAATAAATATTTGTTGAGTTAAGCTGTTGAACTGAACTGAATCATAAAGTTTTATTTTATAAAGGAATTTACTTTAGAGTTATACTGCTACCAAATTTCTTGGACTGAGAAGCTTCCCTCCACCCACAATGGTGCCTTTTCATTACAGAGTGGAATGTTTTTATAGACCTATTTTGTTCCTTGTTATTAGTTCCTCAGATTTTATTGGAAATGGAATTAAAAATAAATTTTACATAATATCTAAGATAACATAAATATATGATATAGAGGATTTTAAAAATTCTTATACTAAAACTGCCGGCTGAACTAAATTAGTAAGGAACATTTTATATCCACAAAAATCTTATGTAGCCACCATTCCACGGTTTATTTTTATAGGGAGAGGAATATTTACATACAGGAAAGATATCAAATAAATGTGAAAATGCTAAAATATCAGAAATGAACAGAAAAGTTTGGGAGTAGTTGCTTAGCACAGAGCCTTGTACACTGTAGGAAACTTAATAAGTATTTGCTGAATTGAATTCTGTTTTGGAGACTACCTTTTCCCAGAACAACAACAAAATCTAATAACAGTCTTAAAGCAAGAGGAATGGCTGAGATAAATAAGCTAAGGGTAAGTAAATTCCACTCCACCTTTTGTAGTTAACAAGCGACTATTCTAACTTTTACTCTCCAATAGCCTAGTTACTGCATAACCCTAATTCCAAGAACTCTGACTTCCTGCACATCTATGGAGGAATATAGCCATTCCAGACAAAATTCTTAGTAAGTTAGTGGAAAACACAGATTAGAAGTCTATATTGGACACTGTTAATATTTTCATTAAAAATAATCGTCTCCTTCCCCTAAGGATACTGGGGAAGTCATTAGAGAAGGAATTTTATGTGAAAATGTTAATACATAAATACATATATATATATATATATATATATATATATATATACACACACACACACATGTGTATGTGTATACGTGTGTACATATGTATTGTTTATGTGTGTATGAATGTATATGTGTATACACACACACATATATACATATATATATCCTGTTAAAATGGCATCACTTTTTTACCTTGTCCCTAATACCATCTGTTTCTTGTTCACCTCAGATGGAAGCCTAAAGAATAAATCAAGCAGAGACAGAATGAGACAAATGTTGAATTATGAGCTACCCCCCAAACACAGAAACAAGCTGCTTGGTGGCACAATGGAAAGCACTGGGCTTGAGTCAGGAAAACCTGAGTCCAAATCCCCTCTCGGACACTTCCTAGCTCTGTGACCCTAGGCAAGTTACTTAGCCTCTTGGCCTCAGTCTCCTATCTGTAAAACGGAGATAATATCACCCACTCACATAGTTGTTGCAAGGATCAAAAGTAAAGTGCTTTGAAAAATGTACAAGTGTTACATAAATGCCAGTTATTATTATTATCATCTAAAACTTAGTTATGTGGAATAAGAAACACATGGATTTTTCTAAAGCCCAGTCATGACCACGTTATCCTCCCACTCAATGAGTTACAGAGGCTCCCTATTCCTTCAATGATGAAATACCCATCCCTCAATAAGACATTTAAAGCTGTTCATCAGTACAGCCCCTCCCTCCTATTCTGGTCATTCCACACATTTTACAGTCCAGGTAAAGGTTCTCTTTCAGATAACCTTCCATCTCCTCTGTATATATTTTGCATATAGACTGAGTTATTAAAATACTATCTTCATTAGAATGTATACTCCTTGAGGGCAAAAATTGATTTTTGTCTCTATATACTCAGCATAGCATAACCCCCAGCACACAGAAAGTACTTAAATTTTTATTTACTGATTGACTGGGGAGGTGAGGTTCCCAGGGAAGCTCACTAAACTATATTTAACATGTAATGTGGCTGAAAGAGTAATACTAATGTACTATTAGCTAAACCTACTACTACTCACAATATTTTTTTCTTTTGGGTAAATGGAATTTTTACTACTATAAGAGCAATGTCAGTTTTAAATCAGCATTTTCATCTCTCTTCATCCCCTTCTCCTATGAAAGAGTTCAGGGATGAATACAGCTGAAGAGCAGTTCTCTCCAATGGTGTCTGAGAGCCTGCAGGACACACAAGGGTAACTTCTGAGACAGCTCTCCAAAAGGCCATCATCAGTCTGTGAGGCGCATTTTGTGAGCTGCTGATCAAAAACATCTCATGCCCTACTCTTTTTTGTTTGTTTGTTTGCTTTTCTCTTTTGTGTGTCTGTGTGTTTATGCATTTATTGTTTTTTTAACTAACTTTTTAGATCTGTTTTCTTGTTTACATCATTCATTTTAATGAGATTTTTGAATTACAAATTTTCTCCCGGTCTTTCCCCTACTGCAACCCCAAAACAGTGATCCCACTGCAGAGCTCCTCCCCTGGTCTGCTCTCTAACTTTCTGGTAGGGCAGGGAGGGTCTCCTTATCCCAGCCCCTGTATATCTTAATTCCTAGTTGCAGGTATCACAGAACTTTAAATTCTAGATCCTTTCGATTCCTCCCTTGTCAACCACCCCCATTGGAAGGACAAGCAATTCAATACAGGCTGTGGATGTGTGATTCTACAGGACATCTTTGTAGTGGAAATATTGTGACAGTGATCATATGTCCCTCCTTCCTATACCTCCCTACCTTGTTCTGTTCTCTACCCTGTCCCTGGCCCTTTCCTGAAGTGTGTGCTTCTAGCAGCCCTCCCCCAGACCCTGCCCTCCACTCCATCATCCCCCCTCTCATCCCCATGCCCCCTACTCTCCTGGGTGGCATGATGCCCAGTTTAGCATTTATGCCATTTCTTCCCTAAGCCAAATTCAATGAGAGTAATAGAAAGTAAAGTTGTAACAGTTATCTCTTGCCTCTTCTATATGGGATAATTAACCCCATTTTGTCTCTCCCTGTCTCCTCTCATTCTAGTCCTCTCCCACCTCAGACTTTTGCCTTTTAGAGTATCATGCCTTTGTATTCAATTCATCCTATACCTTCTATATACACATATACACTCATGCTCAGATATGTATTCATACACATATATAGCCTCCTATT
>CM053593.1:352161308-352184883 GCA_028646575.1 Pseudocheirus occidentalis
GGGCAGATTGGCCGAACTGCTTTTCCTCCCCCAAATTAAGTTTCAAAGTTTCACTTTCACTGACAGTCTCTGATCCTGGTTTGATGGATGTGAAGATCCCCTCGGGTGTAGTAGATCTTCTCTGAGGTAGACTCAAGCTGCGGCTTGGGAGGCTCGGCTCCTCCTGACCACCCTGGGGCCTGGCCTGGCCACATTTCGGTTTTGGGTTGGACTGGTCTCAGCTCCCAGCCTGCCGGCCTGCTGGATGAGCCCCTCCTGCCGAGCTGCCCCTCTCCAATCACTGTTTTTCACACCTTGGTAGATGTGGAATTGCTGGAGGCTGTAGATCTTCTCTCCTGCAGACTGACTGCAGCATGGCTCAGCTCAGCTCAGGGCAGTCCCTGGGCCTGGCCGCGGTCTCAGCTTCAGGCTGGGCCAGCCTTGGTTCCCGGCCCGCCTTGATGAGCCCCTGTTGCCGAGCTGCCTTCAGCGACAGATGTGTTTTCTGTATTTTTGTGAGTCTGAGAGTCCTAGACTTTGTCTGGAGTCATATTTTAGGGGTGTTTAGGGTGGTTGTGTGGGAGCTGCGGGACCTTGCTGCTTCTACGCTGCCATCTTGGCTCTGCCCCCTGCATCATGCCCTACTCTTATAAGAAGAACGTGTCTATCCTCTTGCTTGACTTCTCTCTGAACCAGTCCTTCTGCTCTCCAGGTACTGTATAGCCCACATCAAACTTCTGAGCTAAAGGAACCAGGGTTCTTGAGATCTTCTCTATCTGGCTTGTTCACAGGATGCAAAGGAGACCAGGGTAGCTAGGAATTGAAGTCCAGCTCCATATATGATACACTGAATAGAGAAGAGTTGGTTCAAATACTAGAGATACCTTCTATACACCTTCTCACTGACACCAGTGATTCCCTTAGAAAACTTTAAGTTTACTCTAATATAGCCCAAATTCAGAGAGTCTTTGTCACTCAGTCCACCAAGTCCTCACCCTTTTAAAGGCTAGAAAGGTACTTTTTCTCAAATGTTTCTTGCAAAATAATTAGAATACAAGGTTACCTGGGATCCATTTCCCAGAACATCAAGACCCTGAATGTCTTCAGTCTTCACAGGCCCTTCAATACAAGGCCTAAGAATCAAGGTGGAATGGACTCATAACCAATCAGTGATGAGGCCATGACTGAATATTTTTGTTGGAGAGGAGAGGAACTCATGGCCAAATAAGGGATAGAGATGATCACAAGAGCCAAAGTGAATAATTTTTACTACATAAAACTGTAAAGATTTTGCACAGACAAAGTCAATACAGTTAGAAGTAGAAGGCAAACATTTAACTGGAGAAAAGAAATTCATTAAGACAATTGTCCAATAAAAGCTAGACAGTCCTAGATATAAGGAGAATTAATGCAAATGTGGAAGAACAAGAATCATTTCCTAGAAGACAAACAGGTCCAAGGATATGAACAGGCAGTTCTCAAAAGAACTAACTATTCACAACCACATGAAACAATGCCCCAAATCACTGAATAAGAGAAATAAGGATTAAAATAACTCTGAGTTCCATTGCACATCCAGACTGGAAAAGATAACAACAACAAAAAAAGAGACAATTACAACTGTTGGAAGGACAGGCAAACTATGGCAGGAGATTCATTGGCAAAGCTGTGAATTAATCCACTCATTCTGGAAAGTAACTTGGATCTGAAACCAGGACCAGAGGTTACCAAAAGTGTTTATTTTGAAAATATGAAAACATGAATCTCTATCTTCTACAATTTGTTCTTAAAATATGTACTAGATTTCACATTGTAGTACCAACATTGTTCTGCTCGTCTGTGTCCCCATCTATACTTCTGCTCTCTTTTGTATTTCTTTTAATATTTCATTGTTTACAGAGCTAATGGGATGGTCATATCATTCCTCTGTTCAAAAGCCTTTGGTGGGCCTTCCTTTTATTTACCAAATATAATTCAAACTACTCACTCTAATATTCAAAGCTGTCCCCAATCTGGCATCTTCCTACTTTTTTAGACAACTCACAATACTGCTATACATATTGGGCAAGTGATCCAGCAAAAAAAAAAATTTTTATATCTATATATATATATAATCTGCTACCCCCATGGACACAATGTCACTTCCCACCACTGTGCCTTTCTTTGTTTATGCTGTTTCCTATGCTTGGAATACCCTCCCTTTCTCCATCTGCTGAATTCCTATTCAAAGTCTGAAGACCAAATCAAATACCACCTCCCCCAAGAAGCCTTTCAGTGTTTTAATGGAGGCAATCTACTAGCCATGACCCTTCCCACTCTGGTGTGCCAGCATCAGTGGTCCTGGATATTGACCAGCAAGCAATAACTCCTTCCATAAATTCCCCATGGGATATGTAGCAGGGAAACATCAACTTGATTACTGCCAGTAAAGTAATTCTAGGGATACCCTGAAATCACCGCAGTGAAAAGACAAAAGAAGACCTTGTCAAGGAGAGTGACAGGAAGTAATATAGTTCTGATGGTTATAACTTGAAACTTTTGGAGATTTTTCTCCCTTTTGTGTTTTTATAATTTTGAGTTTGATGTTATCTGGTTAAGTTTGAGTTACTAAGGTTTTTTGTTTTTTAAAAAATTTCTAAGGGAGATGTCAGGAGAACCAAAACCTAAATTCATCTAACACCCTTGTCACATACTCTATTTTCAAGCAAGTGCAAAGCCTCTAAAAAGTTGACTACACAACTCCCTTATCACTGTCAGGAGTTATTCAAGCTACTTTTCCTTTAAATAAACTAGCTCCACTTTTCTTACTGGGACTAAATGAATTGATGATCAAGACACCTTCCCTATGTGTCCATGAAATAACTCCATGCCCACCTCAAATATTCTGGGTTTCTTTAACACACAGTGTGGACTTCCCAGAAACATACCAACATTATAGGGTAAGAAAACGAATTTATTTTAGGAGGAATAACCTCTAGGCCCTACAAATAAGAGCAAGAAGCCATTTGTATAGGGGGCATCTATTTGGGTGTGCTGAGTATTACTGTGAACAGGGTTTCTATCTCTGATCATCTCAATCTGCAGAAACACAGATGAGTCATTACAGAGTCTCAAATCTGATTTACTGAACAATTTACTAAATGCTATCTATGTATAAGGCACTACCATAGGTGCTGGGAATTAAAAAAGAGAGAGAACTAGCCAACAGTCAATAAAGAGTGAGCATCTGCTATATGCCAAGCACATAATACATTTCCTGATCTCAAGTAGTTTAGTACCATATTTCAAACAAGTTAATTCAATTAACATTTTTTTAAAAAAAAATTCAACACCTACCACGTGCAAAGCACTGTACAGGGTAGCGAGGAAAGGCAACAAAAATTTCTAGTCTCAAGGAGCTCACGTTCTTCTCTGGATGCAACATGTATACAAGCAAGTATGTACCAAATCATACAAAGTCACTGTAAGAAAGAATGCACTGACAGCAGGAGGGAGCAAGCAGTGCCTAAGTTGTGCTTGGAGAGAATCTAAGGATTTTGTCAGGTGGAGGTGATCAGCGTGGGGAGCGGCTCATTCAGAGGGAGGAGAGGAAATATCCATCGTGGAGAACAACTGGCAAGCCATTTGGACTGGAAGGGAGACTTAGGGGAGAGGAGTAATAAAAAAAAAAAGACTGAAAAGACAGGATGGTGGTGAGCTTTAAATGCCAAGTTAAGGATTGTGTATTTTATCTTAAAGGCAAAAGGGAGTCACCGAAGATTCTTAAGTAGGGGCCTATGGTGGTTAGATCAGTGTTTTTATGGGTATCAATTTGACAACCCTGTGGAGGAAGAACTAGAGAGGGGAGATATCAGAAGCAGGAAGACCATTTAGGGGGCTATTGCAATAACCCAAGTGAAAGGTGAGGAGGACTGGAATCGATCGGAAAGAGGCCCAGTGCATCCTGCTAATACACGCAGGAGAGACACAGAAAACTAGGCAGTAAAGTCTTTCTTACTTGGTTTTTGAAAGGTGGGCTTAACCATGTCATCTCCTATTTATAGAAATTCTATTCCTTCACAAAAGTCCTTCAGGAACAATGGCCTCCCGAGTCTGGGAATTTTCACTGCCTGACCCCTGTGCCTGGAATTCTCTCCCTCCTTGTCTCTGCCTTCCAGCTTCTCTGGTTTCCTTCATGTCTCAGCTAAAATCCTCTCTTCTGCAAAAAGGTTTTCCTGCCCCTTCCCCACCCCCATGCTAGCATCTTCTCTCTCTAATTTACCCACATGTATACACATGCACATGTACATCATGTATACATGCATATGTATATGTACATCAAATATATTGGTGCTAGCAACTGGTAAAATTATTCTACTAAGGTATGGAGGAGTTGTGAGCTGTATCTAAAAAGGAATATACACATAGATGAAATCAGAGATCTTGAAGTACTAAAGGAAACATGAATTAACTAGGTCAGAGCACTTTCTAAATTAATAAATTTGTAAAAATTATTGTTACCCTTGTCCTGTGAATATGGACCTACCTACATCTTACAGATAAAATAATGGCACTGAGGATCTGAGTCAAAGCTTCCTATGACGTCAATGGTAAAGCAGAATTAGAACCGAGGATTTCTTAGTCCCACTGCATTAAATCATGTTACCTCCTGGTGTCTGTATATTTACATTGACATTAACACAATGCCAAGGAATTCTAACCAGGTGTCTGATTCTCTCTCTTGTGCTAGAAGTAAAGGGGGAAGGAGAAAGGGTGTGAACTACCCTTTTTATTTCTTGTTTTAACTTAGTCATGGTGGCTCAGACCAGGGCAGGTGACAAGGACAGTGGATCTCATTCATCTGGTCAGCAGCTTCAGTGCTAATTCTAAACACAGGTGGTGAGTGAGCCAGAGAGAACAGGAAGGGGGAAGGAATCACTGCTGACATGGGCGACAGAGAAGATTGATGGTTTCCCTCTCTCTTTTTCCCCACTGCGTCTGCCTAGGGGTAGAGATGGAGGTGCTGCTGTGCTAGGGACAGGGCAGCCCCCGCTGCACTCAAACACTGATTAATGAGACTGAAATGACACAGAAAACAGTTGCTGCTTCAGAAAGCTCTCACAGACATTGCCTTCTTTAATATTTTGAACAAAAGCAGTTCCCATAAAATGAAGCGTTTGAATTATATTAACCCACAGCTAAAGAAGGTGGGGGGGGGGGGAAATGTAGCCAACAGTTGGAATAGAAGAGTGCTGTAACGGTGCATAGAAAAGAAAATGCACAGATGTAAGGAGGTGTTTGTCTTACATATTCCTTATTCCCCACTTCATCTACTAAGAAAACTTTATAAAATTCTAGTTGAATTTATTATTTATCTACCAAAGTGTTGCTGCAAATATTTTCTCATTTGACACTCAAAACAGACCCATGAGCTTGATGCCACTAGTATCATTTTACACATAAGGAAACTGAGGCTGACAGAAGGTAAGTGACTTGCCGCGGTCATATAGCTAGTTAATGTCTCTGGCTGAATTTGAATTTAGGTCTTTCCAGTGCACTATCCATTTAACCGCCTCACTGGGGCATCTAGCGGCTACCGTGGTGGCACAACAATACAGCACTGGGTCTGGAATCCAGCCTCAGACACTTACCCGCTGTGCAGCCCTTGGCAAGTCACTTAACTTCTGACTAGTCTGACTAGTCACCAATCCAATCTTTTCTCATGCTCCCTCGCCACTTTGCTGGGAGGGAGGTAAACGAGCTTTTCTGTGATTCCTAGTGATCTGGAGCATTCCTTCATAGTTAATAGTTTGCAATTGTTCAATTGCATATTGTTTGCTCCTACCCTTTGACCACCCATCTACTGGGAATTAGCAAATACTTTGATATTCATTGACTTCACTGGAAAGATAGGAATAGACGAAATACAGCAAGAAGTATGTTGGAAAATGTGGAACAGGAATATAGGATGAGGTCAAAGACATGCAAGCTACATGAGAGCTTTGTGCCTATAGGTCAGGAATACTTCATTTGAGAAAAGAATAGTGACATGGTGATCGCTGAACAACACTGGGAAAAATTAAACTGATCAGTTTACTGATAAGGGAGTAACTTCTGGAATCAGCTCTCTGTATATCACAAGATCATTCATTTGTTATATCAAAGGCCCCAATTAATATAAAACTAGGAGAATGAATAAAAATGAGAAAAAGATAAGGTACATAAAATGAATGGTAAAATAGTGTCTGCCCTTGAGGAACACACATCAGAAAGGGGGAAGCAAACATTCAGACAACTGTGCCCGTATCAGATGGATACAACGTAAATGGGAGATGATTTCTGAGGGAAGGCACAAGCAGAGGGAGGGTGGAATTGTAGGGAAAGGCCTCTTGCAGAAGAAGCTGGGATTTGAACTATGTCTTGAAAGAAGGAAATGGTATTAGGAGGCGTGGATGAGGAAGGAGAGAATTTCAGGCACAGGAGACAAACAGTGAAAGGGTGTGGAGTCAGAGATGTAATGCAAGTAAAAGCAAAGATCAAAGTATCCACCAAAATTTGTCAAGATTCCTTGAAAAATACAATAATAAAGATAACAGTGCTTACTGAGCTCCTTACCATCACTATAAGCTGAGGCACAAACAGGAAGACAGAGTTAACCAAAGATCTTCACTGCTATCCTGAAGCAGATCCAGCAGATTCCAATGTGACGAATTAAAGTCCTGAAAGATGGGAAGATCCTACAGATGCCACTGTTTTCAGATGACTTCCTGTTGTTCATGTCAAACCCTAAAAAACTGCAAAGTTTCTCACGACACGAGATCTGTCACCACTCAAAAGAATTTTGACAAAATTCAAACATACAGGAAAAAACAAGTGAATGATGAATACCTACGTTGTTGAATATGACAAGCAGTTAGACAGACAACCTATATACCTTGGATAGACACAACAAATTGGGTACAAAATTAAGCAGTAAGAAGAGATCATATTGTACTACTTTGGGGAAACAGGAAAAGTCCTCTAATGACCTTCAACTTCATTCCAGAAAAAAAATGGCACATCTTTTTAATACCAATATACGCATTTTTTTCTGTCTGTAAGTTATACAGCACCACCTACAAAGAATTAAAAATGAACAATGAAGAAGTACATGAGGGGTTGCAGGTTGCAACACACAAACGAACAAACTCTGAAGAAGAGTAACCAGAGTAAAGGATGTCACCAGAGAAACATCTGATTAAAAAAAAAAGTGGGGAGATCTCATTGCAAGAGTAAGGGAAAATAAACAGACAAACTATCTTCTGCCTTCACTCCTCCTGATGTCAGGAGCAAGGTTCCAAGCATGGTGGGTGAACACCCTGGGGGGAACTAACAGGAGAACACTGCTAAGGGTTGTATAATACACACAGGCACATCTGGTTTGGAATCTGCTTTGCTGGGAGAGGCCGTCATATCACTGAGACTGCAGATCCATCTGAGTATACACTTAACATACTGCGTAGATAATGGTGTTCATTTTTCATTAATAAAGTTTTATCCTGAAGTAATGAAATATTGTTTTATTTACCATTACTGAATTTCTACAACAATATAGTACCAGGGGCGGCTAGGTGGCACAGGGAATGGAGCACTGGCCCTGGAGGTGGGAGGACCTCAGTTCAAATCCAGCCTCAGACACATAATGCATAATAGCCATGTGACCTTTGGCAAGTCACTTAACCCCAATTACCCTGCATTCCCCCCTCCAAAAAGCAAATGTGTGTGTATGTGTGTGTATATATATATGTATAGTTCTTCTATGCATTCATTAATGAACAAGATGCTACATTCATCCTCAGATAATGTATTACTAGAAGTAGAGACAACGTAGGAAACATGGGTATACTTACTATCAGGTGGATTCTCCCTCAGCCACACCTTAGTGGAATCTTTCTTCCCAGGTGGCAAAGGGAGAGGTGCTTCCTTTACCCTCTTCAGAGGCTCCTTCCTCTCCCTGGATAGTCTCTCACTTACTGAGATAATACGCCACCCATGACGAGATGACTTCCAGCCCTTAGAAACTGGCACTCTACTCTGCCAGGCCTACAGAGTTTGTAGCTCAGGATGGGTCACTGTCTCTTCTTCCTCAGATCATGAAACTTTTACCACATCTAAGGACAACCAAACTTCTTCCAAGCCCCATTTTAAAGACCAGTTTTATTAAAGAAATTTTGGTCCCAAAGGATTACTTAAATCAAAGTAACACTGTGTTGCTATCCATTGTCATCACTCCAAAATATTTTTTAATTCAAGCTTATAGATGACGGCATACTGGGAGCTCTTAATCATTTTCAGTAGATGCAGTGCCTGTCCTCAAGAAGGTAAAAATCGGAACTCCATGTCTAACATAATATAAATCTCGTAATTGATAATGCCCTGGCACTTAAGTAGATCCATTTCATTTTTTAAACACTTTGCTATGATACTCTAACTTTAATTTAAGCTAAAATTTAATCTGGACCAGAAATTCTTAACCTTTCTTTTAGGTAGAAGTCTACGGACCCCCTTCTTTGAATAATGTTTTTAAATGCCTAAAATTAAATAACGAGGGTTACAAAGGAAACCAGTGATATTGAAATACAGTTACCAAGTTCAGAGACACCAGGTTAAGAAGCTTCTAATCTAGGTGTCAAAAGAAGATTCTCAAAATTAAGATATCAGATGATTTAAACTTATTTTTAGATTACCTTCACAAAACTGCCATTTTATTCAGGAAGAAAAAGTAGCAACTTTGTCTTAAACTTTAAAGTCATTTCTTCCCTTTTGGCAACTTTCTGATATCTTAACGAATTATTGTAATGTAAATGTGGCATTAATAAGTAAATATGCTGATAGGTCGCATTATAATTAATGATGTGATATTTTAGGATGCAAAGAGATTCAGCTTGAAATAGTCCAATTCCCTGAGGCATCTTATGTGCCTACAATAATACACATCCCTGCTTCATTTCACCCCTTCCTCCAAGACAAATGCTAAGTGTTTCTCTGTTACATTATGAATATAGCAGAGTTCATAAACAAGATGGGACAAACATAAGGGTGAGCACGGCAGGAGCAGGATGTGCTTGATGGAGTTAAGGGATAGCTTTTATGGAAAATGGAGATGGAAAGGTTTTTTTAAGACAGAAGTTTTTGAAAAGAGAAAAGGTTTAAGAATCTGACAATCAATAACAGATGGTATTTGCAGGCTCTGACATAGCAAATAATATTTTAAAGCAAAATATTTTTAAAATCAGTTCCTCCTTCCCTCACCTGCTGATGCTTGGGTTCCAGGGGTCAGAGTTTCCACTGTGACAGTTCACGACATCTCAAAGAGGGAGAGGAAAACCCTCTTTTGTGCTCGCGACATCAGGGGTCATTTGAGAAGAAAAACCAAAATTCTGATATTAATTTGTTAATAAAGGAGGAATGCAGGTTTTTAGCTTAAGAAAATGATGTCTGATTCCATCTGTTGAGACTGACTGATTTGTAAGCTTGCAAAGTTTAGTTCATTGGGTTTTTAAGTTAATTTTACATATAGGCAAAATCACAGAGTGCCCTAATTATCCTTTATTAATACAGCTCTGCATAGATTTCTTTTCTATAACAAATGTCTAATCAATATTTATTAAATGACTATAAGCTCCAAAGGGCAGCTGGGTGGTGCAGTAGATAGAGCACAAGGTTTGAAGTAAAGAAGACCTGAGTTCAAATCCAGCCTCAGACACATACTAGCTCCGTGATCCTGGTCAAGTGACTTAACCCTCATCTCTCAAATCTTTGGCAAGAAAACCCCCAAAAGAGGTTACAGAGAGTCAGACATGACTGAAAAACTAAACAACAACAACAAAATAGACTCCAAAAGGGCAAAATAATATTTTATCTAAATTCCGCATCTTCTCTGTTGCCTAGCACAGTGCTCTACACATAATACAAAGCTAATAAAATACTTTTTGAATATTGAAAAATATCATGCTGAAAAGGTAGTAGAGGATGCAGATAGTCAGGATTAAGTGTTTTGCTTTTACATCATGTGCAAGGACGAGCTAATAAAGGTTTTTCAGGAAAGCTGTGACTTGATCAAAACTGGACTATATAAAGAGTAATCAGAACTTGGACTCCTTTAACTATGAGGACAACAGTCATTTATCTAGGCCTTCCCACTCAAGAGTTTACCCGAAAACTTTGGAAAAGGAAAGATGCCAGGGGTTTGAAGATCTACCATATTTCAAGTTCTATTGGTTTTGAGGATCAGACTGTATTGATTGGGAACCCCTGACGAAAGGAGAGAATCCTGTGCTATGCACACTTCCTTTCTTAAATAAACTAGTCCAGTACCTAGAGAAGATTCTCTCTGGATTCTTGAAGCCTGTGCTAAAAAGTTTCCAGAACTGGCTTAGAATATAGAACGTAAAGTATGGAGAATTACATACTGAAAGTAAAAATCCCTGAAGCAAAATAAATTTTATGGCACAAAGTTCAGCACCAACCTTCCATAGTGAGTGATGGTCACACTGTGAGGCAACTGGCCTGCAAATTTATCTACTGCAGAAAACAAATTCAACTATAACTTGCTCTCCAGGGCTCCAAACCAGAAACTCCTGCCCTGGAGCCCACATATAAGATGGCCTCCAGTTATCTTAAAATGTAGGCATATGGTCTATTGAGAATACAGGTTCCATTATACACAGCTCTTTCTTGATCTAAGCAGAGACCAAATGGCATGCTGTTGCTTCCTATCCACATTTTAAAATAAAAAATAAGAATATTATAGGGCCAGCTACAATTGGCTCCAGTTGGTGTGAATAATGAGATGTAGTTGTCAGATTCCTGGGAAGCTGCCAGTATGGTCACTAGCTGGCCAGTTACTACGTCTTCTTCATACAAGGGGCAATGCTTGCACTTTTAAACAAAGTCAAATTTTAAGGAAGGAACTCTAAAATGGGGTGAGGTAAAGTGAGAAACGAGAGACTATGCCTATGAATGAGTTCTCTTCATGTAGTAAACCATCTTTTTAAGTAAAAAAGGCTAGGGGAAATGATGTTACTTCAGTTTTATAAGAGCAAGGTTTCCCCCAAATAAAGTATGTGCATTTTTTGAAGTGTATGATGGAGGAATTCTAGATTTGACAAGCTGGCAGCAATCTTTGTGATGTATTATCCTGGGATATATATTGTCACTGCAAAAATAAAACATACTACAAAACTGGAGAGCAGACACTGCTTGTGATCATTAGACAGACTGGACCAAGTGCTTCAATCCTTTGATGCCCTGACATATTATTTTCTGGATGGTATCCAGTAACCCAATGCAGAATATATTTTTCTCTACTGTATCCAGATGGCAAATGGAAGAGATCAAATTCAACAGTTTCTGAGCTAACCTTAATGGATGTGAAAAGCTGGCTCCTCTACCAGCTTTTCAGGGGTCTGCAACACGAAAAGCCTTTGAACAAAGAGACAAATAATTGGCCTTTTTTCTCCCTTCAAAACTAAACATGGATGTGGTAATCTGGTTCAAATCCATCTTCTGGTTGAAAAGGACAGCCAAATATCTGATCACTTCTGATCATTAAAAACTCTCATGACACTTTTCACAAGGCTTAGATGGGTGTTACTCTTGATATCCTGGGCAATTTTCTTCTCAGGCAATTATTCTCACTCTTCCTCTATTTCCTCTACTGCTTTAGCCGGAGAGAGAGTAATCCAATTTTTGGATTACTATCTTAATACTCGGGTAGCACTATCACACTGTAGGATTTCCCAGAGACGGTGACCAAAATGTGATGGTTGATATGAGTTAGAAAACTGTGTACTAATCTGTAAGTAGACACTAGAACTTCACTGTAACCCTGTTTGCTATAGAGAGGAATTTGGCATAAGGAGGCTCTGTCTTGGACCCCATCCAAAAGAGGATTAATAAAAGCACTTTATCATAAAGCCTAAGTTTCACTTATAAGGCAATCTTGCAGCACAGATCTTAGGGAGAAATTTAAAGACTGGGTCCATAAGCATGCATGCCTTTGTACTTTCTATAATTTCTGTATGTAAGAAAGATAAGAAGATAAAAAAAATTAAGTTCAGAGGAGGAAATGGCAGGAAAAATATTATAAAGCATTCAAATGCAGGTATTTTCTGAGACACTGCATATAAACACACATGTGTGGGGGCATGGAGATGGGGATTAAAATGGCGTAAACTAAGGAGATACCAAATAATTGGGAAACTGCTATCTGGACAAAAATATATTTGCATTCTTTTGAGGGGTGCTGTTTTATTTGAGGAGAGAATAGGCTGGAAGATTAAAAGGAGTTTCCTTCTCCTAATCACTTAAATTGTGAAGCATTCAGAGAAGCCTATATCTAATATACAGATAGTCTTAATAAAAAGATTTGTTCTTTAAAAGTTGGACTCAGTTGAAAGGCCACACCCAAGGACCTAGAAGGCCACATGTGGCCTTGAGGCCACCCGTGTACCCAGCACTTCCCAGACTTGGAGACATACAGCCATCATGGCTGTATGCTCAAGTGATGCTGTGCTCAGCAGAGGTTGCATTCATTCATGCATTCACTCACTCATTCATAACAGAAGTTTGCATGAGCAGGTTGCATATAAAAGAGACTTTAGGTCACTAACTCTCTAAGGATGGTTGTTTTAGTCCCAATGCTGGTCTTCTCCTCTCCTCATCTGACACGACTTGCTATTAACCCTACTTCAACACAGCTCTTCCTTGTGAATAATTAGCCAGCATTTAAAACTAATGCTGACCCATTCATTCCGCATCATACAGTCTCCCTACTCTATAAACCACCTTACTGGTATAAAATTCCTGCTTAGTTTCTTGCAGAAGACAAAAATGCTTCTCTGTCTCCTGCAGTTAACTTGCTACTTTATTTTTCACCTATTAGGGGAGCATCGCAGAGGTATCTCAGCCTGCACCTCCTCTATGCTCCCCTAGTACCATCCTAGATCCAATACAAGTTGAGCACTCTTTAGTCATTATGTATGCTGGGTCAGGTCAAACATCAGTCACTCTGAAATCCATGGGATTAGCATTTTCTCTTTTTATTCTCTCATGAACAGCCTAGAGGAGTATCAGAGTTAGGTAAGGTATAACCCTCTTCTGGTTCAATGTAGCGCTAGAGATATGATGACCTGTGTAGAAACAATTTATAGACTGTTATATAGTCAAAACATTTTACCACAACCGGTACAGATTTTTGACGTGATATTTCTCATAATTTCTGTTTTCTTTAGGAGAATAATCTCACCTACTACTTTAGTGATGCCATCTGTCATAACCTCCTTCACATCATCTATTCCACAATTATAAACCCTCTACCTTTTCATACATCCTTTCAATCTTTGCTTCACATTCAGATGATAAAATGGTTTCTCTTCTATGTGCACCTTTATCCACTGTATCTTCTCCCTCTTATTCACCACCTTTCAGGAAATTACCCCCTTGATTTTCCTTCTTACTCTCATCTTCCATCTCTTCCTGCCCACTTACCCAGTGGAGTTACTGGGAACTTATCCAGTGCCTAAAAATATTCTCAGGTCTCCCTTAAAAATAAACAAAATCTTTGCTTTCTCACTACATTCCCTAAAGCTATGATTCTATCCTTCTCTCCCCCTTCACTATCAAACTGCTAGAAATAACAGTTCAGGGATCCAAGATGGCAGAGTGAAAGCAGGAACTTGCTGGAGTTCCCACTCCAACCACCTCAAATACCTTAAAAAAATGACTCTGAACAAATTTTAGAGCTACAGAACCCACAATGTGACAAAGAGAAACAAATCTCCCACTGAAGGCAGCCTGGCAGGCCTACAGGAAGGGTCTATTACACCAGATTGGGAGTCAAATACAGTCCCAAGGGAGCCACGCCAGCCCAGACCTGGGGCAGCCCCGACCGGCTGCACAGACCGGCCAGGGCAGACTTCAGGAGAATGAATCACCAGCAGCTGTGGCAGTTTCCAGACCTTTCTCAACCCACAAATGCCAAAGAGGAAGTAAAAGGTCATTAGGAAACTGTGTTGGAACTGGGGGAGAGAAGAGTGTAGTCTGGCCCCTGCCCCTGGGGCAAGAGGTGTGCAGTGTCATGGTGGCTGCAGCTGCTGCCTCGTGGCTGCCTCCAGAGCTCCTGGCTGCAGACTGAAGGGGGACCAAGCAACCATTCCAAAGGTAATCCTTTTTGCTTTGACCTACTTGGATCTGCATCGCAAACTTGGGTGGTGGTCCTGCGGTGAGGAACACCAGTGTGCCAGAGCTTGTGGTAGCTGTAGAGAGGGTGCCCTTCTCATAGCTCTGACAACAGCTGTGACAATTATGAAAACCACAGCAATTTGGGACACAGATCTCTCCATTCTGGAAGCTGAGTTCTACCATGGCAAAGAGCTCAAAAGTCAAATAATTGGCTGGCAAGATAAGCGAAAAGAAGAAGCTCAATGAGACCACAGAATCCTTTTTGGGGGATAAAGAAGATCAAAACATAGAACCAGAAGAAGACAACAAAATCAAAACTCCTGCATCAAAAGCTTACAAGAATAATATGAACTGGTCACAGGCCATAGAGGAGATCAAGAAGGACTTTGAAAATCAAGTAAGAGAAGTAGAGGGAAAATTGGGAAGAGAATGAGAATGATACAAGAAAATCATGAAAATTGAGTCAACAGCCTGAAAAAAGAAAATAATACCTTAAAAAATAGACTAACTCAAATGGCAAAAGAGGCCCAAAAAACCAATGAGGAGAAGAATGCCTTAAAAAGCTGAACTGGCCAGATGGAAAAGGAATTTCAAAAAACTCTCTGAGGAGAATAATTCCTTCAACATTAGACTGGAGCAAATGGAAGCTAATGACTTTATAAGAAATTAAGATACTATAAAACAGATCCAAACAAATGAAAAATAGAAGGCAATGTGAAATATCCCATTGGAAAAACCACTGACCTAGAAAAATAGATCCAGGAGAGAGAATTTAAAAATTATTGGACTAACTGAAAGCCATGATCAAAAAAAGAACCTAGAAATTACCCTTCAAGAAATCCTCAAGGAAAATTGCTCTGATATTCTAGAACCAGAGGACAAAATAGAAACTGAAAGAATTCACCTATCACCTCTTGAAAAAGATCCCCAAAAGAAAACTCCTAGGAATATCAGTCAAATTCCAGAGTTCCCAGATGAAGGAGAAAATATTACAAGCTATTAGAAAGAAACAATTTGAGTATTGTGGAAACACAATCAGGATAACACCAGATTTAGCAGCTTCTACATTAAGGAATAGAAGGGCTTGGAATATGATATTCTGGAAGTCAAAGGAGCTAGCATTAAAATCAAGAATCACCTACCCAGTAAAACTGAGTATAATGCTTCAGGGAAAATTATGGTCATTCAATGAAATAGAGGACTTTCAAACATTCTTTATGAAAAAACCTGAGCTGAACAGGAAAGTTGACTCTTAAATACAAGAAGCAAGAGAAGCATGAGACAGTAAACAGGAAAAAGAACTCATAAGGAACTTATTATTTATACTCCTACATGGAAAAACAATAATTGTAACTCACGAGACTTTTCTCAGTATGAGGACAATTGAAGGGAATGTGTGTATACATATATTGAAGGGAATGTGTGTATACATATATACATATATACGTGTATACATACATATATATAAATATGTATAGAAGGGTGTATGTGTGTATAAATTTATATGTGTGCATATGTATATGTACATGCATACACAGACAGAGCACAGGATCAGCTGAATAGGAAGGGATGATATCTAAAAAATAAAACTAAGAGGTGAGAGAGGAATATATATTGGGAAAAAGAGAGAGATGGAATAGAGTAAATTATCTCATAGAAAAGAGGCAAGGGAAAATTGTTACAATGGAAGGAAAGAACAGGAAGGTGAAAAGGAACGGGTCAACCTTACTCTCACTGAATTTGGCTTAAGGAGGGAATAACATACTCACTCAATTGGATATCTTACCCTACAGGAAAGTAGGAGGGAAGGGCATAAGAGGGGGGAGGATAAAAGGGAGGGCAGATTGGAAGAGAGGTTAGTTAGAAGCAAACACTTTTGAAAAGGGATAGGGTCAAAAGAGAAAATAGAATTAGTGGGGGGCAGGATAGGATGGAGGGAAATATAGTCAGTCTTCTACAATATAACTACTATGGAAATGTTTTGTGTAACTACACGTGAACAACTTTTATTGAATTGCTTGTCTTCCCATTGGGGTGGGTGAGGAGGGAAGAAGGGAAAGAATCTGGAACTCAAAATTTTAAAAACAAATGTTTAAAAAATTTTCTGTTTTTTACATGCAACTGGGAAATAAGATATACAGGCACTGGGGTATAGAAATCCATCTTGCCCTAAGTTAGAGGGGTGATGGGGGAGGATATAAGAGAGAACAGATTTGAGGAAGGGGTATTCAACAGGCTCCCTATCTTGGGGTGAGGGGTAGGGGAGAGACAGGGAGAAAATTTGTAACTCAGAATCTTGTGGAAATGAATGTTGAAAACTAAAAATAAATAAATAAACAGGAAAATTAAAAAAAAAAAGAAAATTCACACTCCCTAACTTTGTCTTCTCCTTAAAGCATCCAACAATCCATTGAAACTCTTTTCACAAAAGTTGCCAGTGATGACTCTATTGGTAACAGGAATTTGAAGATCTTTCCTGCCCCTAAATTGAACTTAAGGACTTTCCCTGATTTGAACATTTACTCTGCCCCCTAATCAACCAAATGTGGTCACATGGAGCCTGAAGTTTTATTTTTACTCAATCTTCTTTAACTTTGACCTTCCTGCAATTTTTGATTCTGTTGACCAAGGTCCTGGATGCAGGGTGGGGAACCTTTGGCCTCAAGGCTACATCTGGCTGTCTAGGTCCTCAAGTACAACTCTTTGACTGAATCCAAGTTTTTCAGAAGAAATTCTTTTATTAAGGGAATATATGTACTGTGAAGTTTGGATTCAGTCAGAGGGCTGCACTTGAGGAGACCTAGAAGGCCACATGTGGCCTCAAAGCCACAGGTTCCCTATTCTTGTACCTAATCTAATCCAACAAGCAATTATTATGTGTGAGGCATTATACTAGGCACAAAGTTAAACTGCCAAACAGTCCCTCCCTCAGGGGATCTTATACTAGGGATACATGAGGGCAGGGCAGGTTTTTGGAAGTAGTATACAGAATTCATAGTTAGTGGACCTGAATTTGAAAACTGGCTCTGGTTTTTACTCTATGTATGACCGCGGGCAAGTCCCTAAATTTCTCTGGGTCTCAGTTTCCTTGTCTATAAAAAGAGGTTGGACTTGAGGACCGCTAAGGTCCTTTATGATCCTATGTAAACAGCTAAGTATACACAAGGTAATTTGAGGAGACAGAAAGCACAAACGAGTGGAGGATCAGGAGATGGTATGTGAACTGAGCCTTTGAAAGACGTTAAGAGGCAGAGGTGAGGTAGAAAGCATGGGGGACACAGAGCCTACGCACAAGTACGGAGCAGTGAGACGGTGTGATGGGTTCTCAGAACAGCACTAGGTTCAATTTGGCCAGGACATGAGTGTGTAAAGGAAAGTAATGAGCAATGAACCTGGAGAAGGACGCTCTTGTCACATTCTGAAGGGTTTTAAATGACAATGGAGGAGTCTGTCCGTTCTGTCCTTCAAACACAACATTCCAAATTCTGACTACCTTTGTACTGCTGTCCCCCAGGCCTGGAATGACCTCACTCTTCACCTGTGCTCCTTGGGATTTCCAGATTTCTGCTCAGCTCATCACCTAGTATATAAGCCACCCCAATGCCCAGAGTTACTAGTGTCTTCCACCCAGTTAACTCCTACTCATTTTATACAGATTGCTTTCTTCTCAAGCACCTTAAGGACAGGGACTGTTTTATTTTTGTCTGAATCCCCAGTGACTGGCAAATAGTGGACACTTAATAAAGGATTGTTGAGTTTTATCTTAAAAACAATAGGGAAACACTGAAATTTCTAGACCACACTATAGGGAAGTTATTTTGGCAGCTATGTAATGGATGGATTGGAAAGGTAGACTAAAACACATGCTCTTAGAATCATAAGCAGCCAAAGTTAGGAATTGAAAGTATCAAACTTTTGTTTATTAAAAAAAGAAAGAAATATCAAAAAAGTCAACATACTTGTGAAATTTTAGGGGCAATATAAATATAGTATCAATGCAATGAGTTAATATATTTTCATACCATAATTTATCATAATTTCTGTCAAAATTACCTGGAAAAAGAATTTTTTCTCTTATTATTTTTCTTCATTTTGTCCAGTAGGAAAAGGCCCAAATAGGGACTTTGACCTCCATTATCTTCCCACACACCATCTCTGTTTTTTCTTTATAAAAGGACTCCAGCTATAAATCCTAACTAGGACTTAGACGGAAGTCTCTCTAGTCATCTATCAGCATTAGAGCTCACCACCTCTTTTCTACCCTTGGGCTCTGCTCAAGCCGACCTCTTGGCTGTGGGCTCTGTGTAAACAGAACTGCCTACAAGCATCTAGGGACTCATGTGTTAAAAGCCTCTATTTTACACAAAGCAAGTCAGGCAGCAACAGCCAAATAGAGACATGGAGAGGAGGCTTTGCTCTTTTCTCATAATTCATCCAGGGCAAACAACACTGCAGGAGAAGGAAGGACAGAAGGAGATTTATAATATTCACTGTGCCATGCCACCATAACAAGAAATGCAAGTGGTCTACATGAAACTGATTTTTAAAGTACTATGCAATTCAAACCTACTAATTAATTTGAAAAATGACACAATGTAATTATACTTAGTACCCGAGACTTTAGTCTGTATTTTTTTCTCCATATGCCCCACCAAACCTATCCACTGCCTTAGCTCCGCCTCACATGCTACTGAATAAAGCTGGAGAAAAATTATGAAATTGTGCTTGGTGGACCACTAGAAATTTGTTATATAACCTCATTTGGACAATCCTTTTATAACTCTCTAATTAACTCTACCTCACTCACTATAGCTCCTCAAATCTCCTGAAGCCCTTCCTACCCCACTGTCTCAGCTGAGAACTTTATCTCATAGCTACTGAAAAAAACTGAGCCCATTCACTGAGAGCTCCCTCTTCCTTTCTCCTTCCCATCTTATCTCTTGCAGATGCCTTCTGTTCCTACTTCCTCTTTTACCCGTGTTTCACATGAACAATTGGCCCTTCCCCTTGCCAAAGCAAAGATACACAGTGATTCCATTCTATCCCTTCTTCAGAAGACTGTCCCCTGTATCATCTCTACTCTCTGACTGACCTCCAGTCTCTCCCTATACTGGCTGCTTCCCTGCTGCCTAGAAACACCCCTCCCTTGATCCATCCATTTCTGCTAGCTATCATCCTATAACTCTTCTCCCTAACTTGCCTTAAACTCCTTGCCAAGGCTGCTACAATCAATGCCTCCTCTTCCTTTCTCCTTATTCTCTTCTTAATTCTCTGTATTCTGGCTTCCAACCTCATTCAACGGGAATTGCTCTCTCCAAAGTCACCAGGGATCTCCTGTCAAACCTAATGGTCTTTTCTCACTTTTCCTCCTTCTTGACCTGAGCAGTGTTTAACCCCCTCAATCACCCTCTCATCCTCAATACTCTCTTCTCTAGATTTTTGTGACATTACTTCTAGTTCTCCTCCTACCTGCCAGACAGTTCCTTCTCAGTCTCTTTTGCTAAATATTCATCTAGATCACAGCTTTTAACCATGATATTAAAAGAAAAAAGAAAATATCGAATGCACTGGCCATTCAGATGGATATAGAAGGGAAAACCAAGTATGATGTAATTGCTCAACAAGGAAAAAGGCCAAGGTCAAAGGACAAAAGTTATCTACAGCAAGTACACTGACCTGGTTCCCAAAGAAATTATGAATGAGATGACCCAGACCTGCAAAGTCTGAACAAGCCATCAAAGAGATTATAGAAAAGACACAGGTAGCCCCAAAGAAGTCTAGGTTTCAGAAGGTTGCTGCAGATATACCAGTTTTCGCTACAAATAACCTAGCACCAGCTTATTAAATTCAGCACATACCATCTCAGCAAAGAATAGATTTCAATTCTAGAGCTAAGCAAACACTTATTTTAACTGGATGTTCTGTAGACATCTTAAGCTCAATGTGTCCAAAATGAAATTCACTATCTTTCCTCAAAACCCATCCCTCTTCCCAACTTCCCTTATTACTGTCAAGGTTACTACCATCTTCCCAGACTCACAAACTAGAGTCAGAAAGACTCATCTTCCTGAGTTCAAATCTGGCCATAGACATTAGCCATGTGACTCTGCAAGTCACTTAACTCTGCTTTTCTCAGTTCCTCATCTGTCAAATGAACTGGAGAAGGAAACAGAAAACTACCAGTATGCTCACCAAGAAAACCCCAAATGGAATCACAAAAGTCAGACACAACTGAAATGAATGAACTGTAACAAAGTGTTTATTATACTTATTATATACTTATTATGAGTATTACATTGGTAGAGGTTGGACTACATGGTTTTGGGTAACAATTCCAACTCTGAGATGTCAGGCATTAGGTTTATCACTGAAGCTACAAATACAAAAGTGAAGGCCAGTCCCAGTCCTAAAGAAGCTTGGGGAGGAAACATACATAGGTGGAAGTAAAGAAAAGGTATTTTGGTCCTCACAGACAGAAAATGGAACAATAAGGCAATCAACTGACACTTTTAAGAAACAAGAGAAGTCCTGGTTTTACATGGTTTGGGGGGAAGAATAAGGCCATAAATAGTAGGAACTGGGTAGGTTGGTAAAAGAACGTGATCAGGTCTAAGGCTGGCTAGATATAGTGAGAGAGATTTCACCCAACAGGACTGCCCAATCAGGGCTTACAAAGCTTCTCCAGGACATGGTCTCTGGAGGTCAAGTTGGAGGGTAGAGGGCCAGCCACAGTAGGCTGGAAAACAGTCATGGCGGAAAAACAAAAACAAAACAAATAATATCCTGAAAACATCCCAAGACACTCTACTAAACATGTCGCTATAATTTACTACCCAGCAATGAGACACAATTCTTGGTCTAGAGATTCAACCAATTAAACACAACCAAATCTCTTACCATCATACCCTGGCATCTAGTCCACAAGGATTGTGGAACACTCTTCCAATTTCTTTATTTACCTCTTTAAAGTTTACTTATTAGCCAGCCTTCCAATTAGCTTTGTTTTCCCACTTCATTTAGAGATTGTCAATATGAATGTGGTTCAGTTGCTTCTGTTGCATGTTAATTTATAGTTACTAAATAAAACTTTCAACAACTATGAATCTTTGTGAATGACCCTTGGTCCCCTTTTAGACCACTGTCACTGCAGAAGCGAGAAGGGCTGAGACATTCTATTTCATGGGACCAAGGTACTGGTTATAAGCCCCTCTGTACTTAGCTTGTTAGGCTATTTATTAGATATATTTCCAAAGTCTAAGAAGCAACATGACTTAATAGATAGGAAGATGGCCTTGAAGATCTGGGTTCAAGATCCAATGCTGACAGTTAACCTGTCGGTGATCTCAGCAACTCCTTATAAATACAACTTGCACGGAAGGTGTCAAACTTCATTAGTAGAGAATTTCTTAGGCTGATACAGGAACTGTTAGACCAGTGAAAACAGGCCCAGTTCCTATTCCCTATCCCCAGAAGCACATCCACTCCTTTGGTTTGGCAGTAGAGGTTTTTCAAAACTGGACTAAACCAAGATCAATATAGTATTGAGAATCAGCCTGAATGACACCCCTGGGGCAGAACTGTTTTTTATTGGGCGACACCTAGAAAAATGAAACCATCTTTTCTAACTAGAATTTTCTAGCTCATCCCATAACAACAATTCTATGCCTGTTCTTATCCATTCCTGACAATGTATTTTTGGCAAAAAATTGTGTGATGCAACTCCACATGTCACCCTTATATACCAGAATACCGAGCTTCAACGGTACAAGCTCAGTAACAATTATTTTTCTTTTGCCACATTGTATTACGAACTACTTTAGAATATGACCATAGTAAGCCACCTTAAAAAATCATGTTTTAGTATTTATAGTTATTTACAAGTACAAATAACACTCCAATCCCTTTATTTTTAATTCTCAGTAAGAACACCCTCATTTACAAAGATTGTTTGATCATAATTTCATAGTTAACTCTGTGCCTTTCTAAAACTGCTAAGGCTAAAATGTGAATGTCTTTCCTTTGTTCTCAGCTCAAACAAAATATTTTTCACTTTCTATACATGTTATGAAATATAATAAATATGTCTAATGCATCTGTTTTAAGGACCCATTTTTCTTTCACATAGCTCCGCATCTGTTCATGGAGCTCTTCAAAGGAAACTTCTCAGAAGGAAAGGAACGCACATACAGGAAAAGTGGCCATAAATTTTTACTAGTCTTTTTCTAAGACCATTTTAACAATAACACCATTTGACAAACATGTTTCTCAGACATCTAAAAATTTCCCAAAGATAATAATACTGCCTAATATTTATGTGACAATTCATACTTTTAAAAGAGCTCTCAAATACATCATCTCACTTGGTTTTTACAACTCTCAAATTTAAAGTTTGGATTCACTGTCTTGTCCTCGAAAATAATGTCATTATATAGGAGCACTACTGAGATTCTAATTTCCCTAATACTTCATCCCAACTTTAACCAATATTTTTATGTGGACAGCAAGAATTCTTTCCATGTAATTGCATTACATCTTGGAGCAAACCAGATTACCAAATACTAAACTTGAACAGTTCTACTGTTTAGCTATGGATGTGATTGAAGCCACAGTGGAGGATGATATCACTTCTTTAATGTTTATTATCAGTAAAATTTCTCAGGCCAGTAAGACTGTACTTTACCAACATGTGTTATAGGATCTTTCCTTCTTATTTCACCAAGATCTGCTTTCATTTATTTAAAAAGACTCTAAGTGTCTACTATTAAATGTGGCAGCTAGGATTGTGGATAGAGGGCTGGGCCTAGAGTCAGGAAGACCTAAGTTCAAATCTGACTTCAGACATTTATTAGCTGTGCGGCCCTGAGGAAGTCACTTAACTTCTCAACCTCAGTTTCCTCGTCTATAAAATGGGGATAACAATAGCACCTAACTTTCAAGGTTACTGTGAGGATCAAATAACATATGTAAAATAATATATGTAAATAAATATTCGTAAACCTATAGTATCTTTAAAAACTATGTTAATATTTATAGCCCTTTGGGCACAGTTCCAGATTGCTCTCCAGAACGGCTGTATCAGTTCACAGCTCCACCAACAAAGCATCAGAGTTCTAATTTTTCCACATCCTCTCCAGTACTTGTCATTTTCCTGTTTTGTCATCTTAGCCAATTTGACTGATGAGATGTGGTACCTCAAAGTTGTTTTGATTTGCATTTCTCAAATCAATAGTGATTTAGAGCATTTTTCCATATGCTTAAAGATTTTAAATTTTAATTTAATTTAATTTAATTTAATTTCTACCTCTGTAAATTGCCTGTTCATATCCTTTGATCATTTATCAGTTGGGGAATGACTTGTATTCTTGTAAATTTTACTTAATTTCCTCTATAGGGA
>CM053593.1:352184983-352195358 GCA_028646575.1 Pseudocheirus occidentalis
GGCTTACATGAATTGATGCTAAGTGAGAAGAGCAGAACCAGGAAAAATTTGTACACAGTCACAGATACATCATATGTGTGACGACCAACCTTGATAAACTGGACTCTTCTCAGCAACACACAGTTAAAAGACAGCTCTACAAGTCTCAGGATGGAAGATGTCTACGTTCAGAGAAAGATCTAGAAAGACCAGAGTTTAAATGGAGACTGAAGCAACACATGCTATTGTTCTTTTCTATGTTTGGTTTTGTTTCTTTTTTCCCATTGTTCACTCCATTGGTTACAATGCTTCTATACAACCAGACTATTGTAAAATGTGAAAGAGTTTGCAGATCTTATACATGATTGTATGCCACCATGGGGGTGGGGAGGGAGGAAGGGGAGAAAATCTGAAACTCAAGTGATTCTGGAACTGAATCTTATAAACTAAGAGTAAACAAACAAGTCAATAAAAAAAAGTGAAGAGGGAAAAAAACTATGTAAATAACTATAGTATTTATAGTAAACTATAACTAATTATAACTATTATTATTATGTGGCAAGGTACTATCAAAGATTAAAAAATTACAGGCCTATATTCTATTTTGTCGGTTATAACTTCTGAAATAAAAGAGGGAATCGAGAATCAAAGCAGAGCTATAGGATCAATAACCTATAGTGTTTATTGATATGGTGTGTCATTAATGAACTTTTGGTCGGTTAAGATGAAAATGCTGTAATAATAGTCTAACCTTCTGAGGATAATTCAGAGCTGGATTCTCATCCTCAGCTAGTTTTCTACTCAACTCAATTTCTACAAGCCCTGTAATAATGAGATGCTGGGCTGGCAGCCCCTCTGGTCTCTCTACAGCACCCATCAGCCATTCCCTAACCTCTGGTCAATCCCAGTTCCCATCTGGGATCTTCCCCACTTATTCCTGGCACTGACGCACTCCAACTAATGTGAAATGTGCTCAAATTAATCTGAAATCATTATCTCGGTTTGATAAAAATGCAAAACTCCAATTGTTGTTTTTTTCAAGTTCTTTTAAAAGATGGGACTCTGCAGAAAGACATTTTTCATTATCTCTCCGGGGCTGCATTCCTAACTCTTCGGACTTTCTTTACCATACAAACTGAAGGTCTGACCTTGTTGTATGCCTGTGAAACCTGGACAGTCTACCGATGCCATACCAGGAAACCTGAATCACTTCCATTTTAATTGTTTTAGGAAGATTGTGAAGATCACCTGGTAGGATAATGTACCAGATGAGGTCCTTTCTCCAACTGAACTGCCAACCACTCTGCTTTGCAGAGCACAACTCCAATGTGCTAGTCGCATTGTTCAAATGCCAAACTTACACTTGCCAAAGACTATTTTATGGAGAACTTACACAGGGCAAGCGCTCACATGGTGGTCAGAAGAGGCAATATAAGGACACTCTCCAGGTCTCTCATAAGAACTTTGGAATTGTGTGACATGGGAGATACTGACACAGAACTGCCCAGCATAGCGTGCCCACATCAGAAAAGGTGCTGTGCTCTATGAGCAAAGCAGAACTGAAATAGCTCAAAAGAAACGCAAGATGCAAATTTAGAGAATTCACCCCAAATGCTCAAATAGACTATTTGTGCCCAACCTGTGGTAGAACATTCCGAGCTCATATTGGTCTGATCAGCCACAGTGGGGCACAATGAAACTCAACTCTAGCATAGTGATGACATTTTGGTCTTCTTTAAGAATGAAGGACAACAACCAACCTCATCAACACAAAAGAAACCACTTCAGCCAGGAAACTCAGTCTAACCCTAGTTTTCGCAACAGTAGCATACTCCACTCCTGGGGCCTCTCTTACTTCTATTTTAAAGAGATTGCCCAGGTCATTCTTATCTTCATTCCTGCCCAGGCTGCACACCCAATTCAACCAAATCCTGTTTCTGGTGCCTGTTTGGCTGCCCCTCACCCAACAACTTTCAGTTTCCTTTTATAAGCTCTAGTTCTCTTCCCCACCCCCACCCCTTAGAATGTAAGTGCTTTGAGAGCAGGAACTAACTTTCTTTGGTTTGTATATGTATTCCTGCACTTCCTACAGTACCCAAATAATACTTGTTCTCTAGACTTGCTTTTATTTATCATTACTGCCCCTCCAGCTAAGTTCTACTTCATTATTTCATAATGAAGTAGAGAGAACCCCAGTCATTTTGAAGGCTGTGAAGTTCCTATAGGTAGATTCTGTTAAGCTGGAAACCCTTTAAACTTGTAAAGACATTGATTGTCCAACAATTAACCTGGCTAAGTGTAGACTTCACCAGAGGGTTAGCCACAAACTAGTAGAGTTTGGGCTACAGCAACTGGTGACTGGCCACTAACTGGCTACTAGAAACGCTTCAATTTGTCTGAGTGTGGAGTCTCATAAAGCTGAAATCACAAATCTTCTTAGGTAGGGAAAAAAGTATGATGACCACTGCTCCAGACACGGAACACTTCCCATACATGATTCCAACACCTCAACCAAGGAGAAGACAACACTTTTGCTGTTTAATTTCTATTATGTAGCCTCCTGAATGGAGCACAGTAGAGGAACTATGGGGTGAAAGATGTAGGGGGGGAGGGGTGTCAAGTTCTGAGTTTGGGGTCCAGTGCCAGTAAGGGTGAATTTGGGAGAGAAGACCCATCATTTCCTTGACCTTCCAACTACGGGTGCTGCAATCTAACGCCTTATGATCCAATATATGTATTTTCTAGGAAATGCAATTTTGTCTCCCAACTGGGGAAAGGGAAGGCACAACTATATAGTCACGTAAAGATTCTGGAATAAGGCTAGAGTGGTGCAATACAAGTGCTGGATATGGAGTAGAGGGACCTGGATTCCAATCCGTCCTGGGTCACTTAATAACGCGGTGTGATCCTCGCAAATTATTTTAATATCTCTGGGCTTCGGTTTCCTTACGCAAAATGTGGGGTCTGGGCTAGATGCCCTCTAAGGTGCCTTCCCGCACCAGTTCCAAGATTCCGACACTTAGGAAATCGTGCCTGGAAGTGCCAGAAGGAAGGGAAGGCAAACGTTCTGCTCTCGAAGTTCACAGCCCCTTACCACTCAGGCACAGGGTTAGAGTACAAGAGATAGCTATGATCACGTGAGTGGCGTCGGCGCATCGGTTTCAAGCAAGCGTGATCTAAACGTCTGTACGTCGCGTAACGTCAACACGCATCGGGTCAAAGGCAACTCTTCCAAAATGAAGGTTACAGCGCAAGTGGAGTGCCGCGTTGTCGCCGCAACCTGTCTTTTCTACAGAAAAAGCGAGGTAGAAGGAACTGAGAAGAATCGTCGAGGAGTGGGACGGGCAGTGGCAGCAGCGACTGGTGGAGGAGGGGCTTCATTTGGTTACCTGGGGGACGGGATCCGGGACGTTTCCGCCATGCAATGCTCGAATGAGGCTGAGGCATCCGCGCGCCTTCCGCACCAGGTGCAGCGCCATCTTGAGAGGGGCAGGTGCCAGCTGCTTGTTGTGACGTCATCCGGCGGGCGCCGGAAGTTTCCTTTCAGACAGCCCTTCCCCTCCCCCCACGTATTGACTCCTTGTCAGTTACTATATTTGACTTCACTGCGAGTTTCTTGAGTCTTCAGAGTTTGCGCTCGTACCTCCAATCCAGGCCTCGCCAACGACCTTTTCTTGTATCTTGCCTTTTTTTTTTTTCAGAAAAGCAGCTGGGAACGAAGTAGACAGAAAAGGGGTGGAAAAAAGCCATGCGGTGGAAAGGATGGAGGGATTGGTGTGAAGAAGACCGAGGAGGGGGAGAGGGGCCTACGGGGAGGACGCGGGGTCTGAGCTCAAGCTCTTGAAGATCGGCTTGCCCCGAAGGGGTTAGACACCCTGGGGCCTGGGGGCCGGGGGTGGAAGTCCTGAGGGGAGCCAGGTAGAGGCACTCTGAAATGGAAGGGAGCTCCTCGGGGCGTAATAGACCCTCTCCCCCACGGGCTTTCAGTTCCAGGTGAAGGAGAACCCTTGGGGATGTTACGGAAGGGAGTCTGAGTTTAGCAATTGGGAAAGTGTTTTCAGTACACAGATTTCTGTTTTCCTAACTGGAAGTCCAAAAGCAGCCGACAGAACAGGAATATTCAGCTTTCTTGCAAAGATTTTTGCTTTGGGGAGGGGAGGGGAGCGACTGTGGGTTAAATTGACAGTAGGGACCCAAATAATCACCTGCTCAGTTTATTGCTATAATAATAATAAGAGCTAACATATAGGGATTTTTTATTGTTCGTTTTGTACGTTTGTGCATAATGTACAATTAATTGTACTTTTTTTTACTGTACATTCGACATTAATATTTGATACGTGAAGCCTTGTGGTAGGTGATATGTAAATAAAAAGATCCTGACCCCTAGCAGATGATAATCTAGAAGAAGATAAAAAACTGTAAGTAGACAGAACATAACAGGAGGTAATAAGAAAGTTCAGTGCTTTGTTGGACATAATGTTTGGAACTTACTAGAAATAAATTAGATGTGTACATTAAATATTAACAGTTTTTGTATTGCTAAGTTAACACACTGATTTGCCTTTATTATCTTCCCTATCCTGTCAGAACTCCAGTCATGGTCAACCTTGGCACATTCTAGAATGTCAGACCACTTTGAGGACATTGTTAGTCCCTAACCCTGGATAAATCACAGTTTTACCTGCTTTCTTCCCTGTAGTTTGTATTCTACCAAGTATGACTGGAGAAAGAAAATTTCAGTGATTAGTCTTGAGCTTTATCCCTGAATGAGAATGCATGCTGTTCAGCATACCATCCTGTTCATATCTTGTATTTTATTTATTTATCCTATTTATTTATACCCTCTTATAAGGGGTGGTAGAAATATTTTCCTCTATCAAGTACTCTAACCTGCCTCATCTCTTCCTAGGAAGTGATCTGGCTGCCAGTGATGCTGAGAAGACAAATCCATTAGATTTGTCTTGAATTAAATATCTTGAATTCTCGTAAAATGGAGTATGACCAAGTGAATAGAGAACTAACCTTGGACCCAGGAAGACCTGAGTACGCGTCTCGTCACTAACACATGGACTTTGTGACCCAGGACAAGTCACTAGCCTTCTCCATGCTCTTGACAACTGCTAAAACTTTTAAGTTGAAGAGAAGGGGTCAGCCTGAATTGGAAAAGGGAGTCCCTTCATACAAATATTACCTATACTAATGAAATCAGAGCGGTACCAGTTTCTGTGCCTTTTCCTATCTTAACTTACCTCCACAGTTGTTCATACCTGTCCTCTCCTGGCCAAGGCCAACCCTCCACTGGACCTTGAAGCCTATCTCCTTCAAACCTCTTGTGAAACTGCTTCATTAACTATACCACTTGCATCTTTCATCTCCCACGTCACTGGCCCCTTCCATGTGTGTATTATTCCTTCTAGTTGCCGTTTTTACTCTCAGGTGGCTAAGGATGTGTCAGCTTACTCACACCCATCCCTTTCCTATTCAGCCTGTTACAGTCAGTCTTGCTTTGTCACCAAAGTAACAAAGGAAACTAAATGACCCAATCAACAAATACAACAGACTTTTTACAGTATCCTTTTTCTGTTTATATTTGCATTTTTCTAGTTCTTTCTCCACTTGTCTTCAAAAGCAATTTTTTTTTGCTTCCTTTTGTACCATTAGGGAAAATCATCCTCTAAATCCCAGAATCTTGTTGAACATTGTGTTTTGTTCTCCTTGAATTCAACCTTTATTTAACATTTTTAACTCATAAAGTTCTGTCTTAAATTCTAGAATACAGAAATAACTCAAGACATTGCCCTCAAGGAGTTTGTAGTCTTACTTTGGAAAGAAAGTCCTACAGAAATAATTAGAAGTATGATAAGGGCAAAAATGCAAGAAAACAATTAAAAGTGATATTTGAGGCCTCTTTCCTTATACTGCCTCTCTTTTATCTCCTTTTTAGATACTCAATAGTCTCTATTACATCAGATTCAACCACATCTCTAAATGATTCCTAAATCTATGTTTTTAGCCCCAGCTTCTCCTGTGAATGAGGCACTGTTCTAAGTGCTAGAGATAGAAAGAAAAAAATCCTTGCTCTCAAGGAAAAGAATCTTCATATAAGAAAGAGTATAATAATGCTAGTTAGCTATTATTATTATTATCCCATTGATGTAAGTACTCTGTCCATTGGTGCACACTATACTTATCTATACCTTATTCTGTGCAACCCTTATCCGTGCCTTTCCTTAGGTCTTTGACAGGGGGCCCGCCTAACATTCTGGGGGCCTTCTAGACTTTTTAAATTTGATTTTTATTGCTGTCTTTTGTTTTTATTTTATATCACCTAGATTTCACACCATACTTTTTTTTTTTTTACAAAGAGCCAACCATCATAATAAAGAATGAGAAGAGAAAGGGAAAAAAATTCTTCAGATCTAAGCAACATACCAAATAGGTCTGATGTTTTATGTACATCTATGATTCCCTGTTTTTTAAAAAGCAGTTTCACAAGAGGTTTGAAGGAGATAGGCTTCAAGGTCCAGTGGAGGGGTGGCCTTGGTCAGGAGAGGACAGGTATGAACAACTGTGGAGGTAAACTAAGATAGGGAAAGGCATAGAAACTGGTACTGCTCTGATTTCATTAGTATAGGTAATGTTTGTATGAAGGAACTCCCTTTTCCAATTCAAGCTGACCCCTTCTCTTCAACTTAAACGTTTTAGCAGTTGTCAAAGTTGTCAAAGGGAAAGATCTACTCATGGAGCCCAGCTTGGTTACTTTGCATTTGGGAGTTGTACGCTGCTTTTAATACTTAAAAGATTGTTCCTGAAATAAAGGCTCTTCCTTTCAAAGACACTTTCAGGAAAACTATATGGCTGTAAATTATGGAATAGGATGTTTTCCAAAGAATTAGTTATTTGTGATGGAAAGGCAATGGTGAAAACTGGTAGACATAAATAACATACTATGAAATAAAGAACTGTATACAAAAAGCAATATTGAAATGTAATATTAATGAAAATAACAGATACTTTATAATATATTCATTAAGATATATACTATTTGAGAAAGTGACTGAAATGTTCTTTTTTTTTTTGATCCACAGATTTTTACAATTAGATCTATATATACCTCAAGAAGGTCAGTGACCAAAAGTCTCCATATTCATTACAATATTGATAGCACTTTTTGAGCTGAATTGTAAATCAAGTATATGACCACTGGAGAATGGCCAAACAAGTTGTAAACTAGTCTATCTTCTACTCATATTTATCAGTCTTCAGTCATTTATTAAGACCTAATATTATTATTGTGCTTTATGTTGGGAATCTTACGAAACCCTTCTAGGCCTCAGAATTTTGATCTGTTTTGTAAAATGAGATTAAACTAGAAGATCACCTAGATTCTGTGATCCTGAAGTCATACTTCTGGTATTGGCAACACAAAACTGAAGCCTTTAGAGTGACAAATTGCAGTCCATTTGCCTGAATTGAAGGTCTCATTTTCTTCATCTTTAAAGTGAGAGTATTAGATTGGTGACATGTAATTTAAAATTTTAATTCAGAGGCCATATTTTATAACCCCCCCAGCTATAGTTTGAATAAATATTTGACTTTTTAGAATAGATTCTATCAATAGGAAAGAATAAGCCATTAGAAATAACAGCTAATCAAATAAAAGGTACAGAAGGTTTATGCAAAAAGCAGATGAGAGTCTAATTTTTCAGTACGTCACTTGGACCACTTTCATGTAGGAGAAAACATTCAAATAGACCAGTTATTCCTGAGTCATTTTTTAACAGCATAAATTGTATTCATACTATTCTGGGTACAAGGAAGGGCCTAACAAATTTTATAAAATTTTCTATAAAAAAGGTTTGTCTTATAAAAAGTTTGGTGCTTAAAAAAAAATGGTAGGATTCAGGTATTTGGATCATCTGCCTATATGAGACGTCTCATTTCCCAACAATGTCAATAACAAAGCACAACAAAAATTTGGATAATGTACAACTATCCAAAGAACTTTAGTTTAAATTTAAAGAGTGCTATGTTGGCATATGTCAATATAAACATGCATTTGAGAGTATAGGGCCATATAATACACTATATGTGTATGTATATATAAATATAATACATGTATATGTAATACGGGTTTTTAATCAGTACCATTTTATTTTATTGTAACTTATAGTAGTTTTTCTCTCTCTTAACATTCACTGTAAATCCTAGCTTCCTTGAACAAGCAGATTAAAACCAGACTGGCAGGGGGTGGGGGGAAAGGTTTCTATTGCAACCATGTGTGTCAGAAGAAAGGATTGGGTTTCTTTGCCTGTGAACATCAAGGGAAATGTGCACCTCTGAAGACACACCTCTATTCCTCAGTAATGGAGAGTTTATACTGACTTAGATTTAAATGGGATAAGGAAAGAGTTTAAATCCACTCTTAGCTTGGGTACTATGTACAGCCCTCATGTCTCAAGGTATCCAGTTTTGTTTCTCTAATTCAATTCAAAGTGTCAGGTTGGCATTCAGATGCTGATCAAGGTAATGGAGAAAGTTTCCATACACATTTATCCACTTAGAAGAAAGTTTCAGACTCGAAAGGAGTGGATGGCATCTGTGTTCAAAACTGACTTCAAGCATAAACCATTCATCTCTGACCTTTCATCTACCGTTGTATATTCGTCTCAGACGTGGAGTAGGGGACATCGTAAGAGGAATAGACATATTTGTCCTCTCACTGGGGATGAGGGAATTCCTTGACTATTGTCACCTTTTAAGTCATAATTAATGCCTGTTCAATTCCTTTTAAACTCAGTGTTTCAGAAGGTTTGATCCTTGAGATATGCCTGAGACAGTGGCACTGGGAGGAAAAGGTAAAGAGGAATAGGTATTGTATAATAGAGACCCTCTTCGCCCATCTCTCCAAACAAACCTCTGATATAACCTTAACCCCAGTATCCAAGTCAAATTCTGTTTCAATTGATTAGATTTCATCATCCTGCCTAAAATACGCTAGCAGTTACAATCAGTTGTATTTTTCTTATTAAATGGTAGGGCATGTGCAACACTTAGGAAGCGTTTACCCTTTTTGTTCCACTGTTTCTCCATCTGTAAAATAAGAATAATACCATCCACTTAGGGAGATGGCTGAATGTAGAGTTAGATCTTCTTTGACTTGGCCTTCTAGCCGAATGGTCCCAACTTTCCATTGTATAAAGTTGTAGAACAATGTCCCATAGTTGTGTAAAAGAGAAAATAGTAAAATCCTGTCCCTGTGAGCAGAGTGGTTCTCAACATGTTAGTCAGCTTTCACTTCCCAGTGAATAAGGAGGTAGGGGACCGAGTCAAGTCAAAAAGCTTTTATTAGGTGCCTGCTACATACTCAGCAAAAAGACAAAATGATCCCTTACCTCAAGGAGCTCACACTGTTGGGGAAGACAACATGCCAGCAACCATATACAAAAAAGATAGACAGTATTAACTGTAGATAATCACAGAGTAAAGGCATGAGCATTAAGAGAAACCAGTACAGGCTCCAACAGAAGGTGGATTTTAGGGAGACTTGAAGGAAGCTCAGGAAGCCACAAAGGAGAGAATTTGTGGTATGGGTGGCTACCCTTACCTTTTTTCACATTCCAAGAAGCAGATCTGTTATTCTCAGCTCCCTGCTATATCACTATGTATTTTTCTGAAATTTATGGGGGGAAAAAGTATTGGAGTTGGCCTCTAGGATGCCATTTTCCCATCAAAATTTTTTTCAATTTCAATAGAGAATACAGGTGGAAAGATTTTGCTCTCCTTGTGGTTTGGCATGGTACAAGGCTGCGCCCAGCATAACCAAAGGAATCTTAAACAACGTGAAGATAGTTGATTAATAGTCAGGGAAAGGGTATTTTTGTGCCTTGAATTTTATCGTTAATGCTTTGTGCATTATTAACCAAAAAAAGATTTTGTTTCTATGCTTATTATTGAAAAAATTTCTAGCCTTAAGTTATGATTAGGCCACACTCTGAAAATTTTTTTTAATTTAGTTTTTATTTGTTTTCTTGTTTACATTATTCATTTTCATTACATTTTTGAATTGCACATTTTCTCCCCGTCTTGCCCCTGCCCCAACCCCAATACAGCAATCCCACTGTAAAGCCCCTCCCCTGCTCTGCTCTCTTATTTTCTGATAGGGGAGGGAGGGTCTCCCTATCCCAGCCCCGGTATATCTTAATTCCCAGTTGCAGGTATTGCAGAACTTTAAATTCTAGATTCTTTCAATTCCTCCCCTGTCACCCATCCCCACTGGAAGGACAATCAATTCAATACAGGTTGTGGATGTGTGATTCTACAGGACATCTTCGTAGTGGACATATTGTGACAGTAATCGTATGTCCCTCCTTCCTATCCCTCTCCCCCTTGT
>CM053593.1:352195858-352214870 GCA_028646575.1 Pseudocheirus occidentalis
TCCCTTGGCCCTGATCAGTCATTTTGGCCCCCCTATAATTGGCAGGCCAGGTACTCTAAGGCAGCCCAGTGGAGGCAATTGCTGGTTGCAGCAGATCCTGCCACTTCCCACTATTTCCTTGCCCTGAGAGCAGTTTGGTCGGATGGCTTTTCTTCCCCCAAATTTAGCTTGAAAGCTTGAATTCCACTGACCTTTCTCTAAGCCTTATTTTTCCTGGCTTGATAAATGTGGAGATTGCTCCAGATGCTGCAGATCTGCTCTCTGGTAGTATCAAGCTGTGGTTCAGTTCCTCCCTACCACCCTGGGGCCTGGCCACGGTTTTGGTTTTAGGCTAGGCTGGCCTTGGTTCCCAACCTGCCGCAATGAGCCCTTCCTGCTGAGCTGCCTTCAGCGAGAGATGTGTTTTCTGTATTTTTGTGAGCTTGGGAGCCCTAAAATTTGTTTAGAGTCTTATTTTATGGGTATTTAGGGTGGCTGTGTGGGAGCTGCGAAACTTTGCTGCTTCTATGCCACCATCTTGGCTCTGCCACCAGTTTTCTGAATTCTTAAAAAAAAAGTATCAGCACTGTATTGAGTATGGTTGTTGTGTCTCATCTTCCTTATTAGACTACTTGAGACAAACCACTTTTCACAGTTTTTAGTATTTGTCCCTAAAATTTGGCACAATGCAAGGCACATTTTGGAAACTCAAAAAAGCACTTATGACTAATGTAAATGTACAGAGTTGCTTATTTTTATTAAGCAATTTTTATTTTCTTAAGAATTTTAGTTACTAATCACTTTAATCTGTTTTCTCTCATGAGGCATCTGCGAAGTAAGTGAGGAAGAAATAACACCAACCTTACTTCACTGATGGAGGAATTTTTCTTTCCCTTGCAACCCTTGGAGGAGCCAGGACCAATTATGTATTAGTATCTTGTGGAGGAACCAAACCAGGGGCATGCTGGATGTAGGGTTTTTGCCTTTATACCAAATAGGCTAATTCATCCTTCCTTTTAAAAAGTGCAGCAGGAATACTGTGGTGTATTTAAGAATACAAGATCTCTACCCATTTATCACTCTCAAACACTCAGAAGTTCCCCATAAGTCAGGAAAAATTATATTATGCATTGAGTAGGAAGTCCTATGTTAGCATTATATTACCTTCAGTTTTTGTTGGGTTTAGGGTGTGTGTGTGTGTGTGTGTGTGTAATGGGGCAAAAGGGCAAATACATTCTTTTTTCAGTAAGGGTAGGGGGTCTTTCTGATGTGCAAACTCAATCCCCTCAACACTGATTAGAAATTTATATATAATGTACAGTCTTTAAAGATTACCTTGGACACTCAGACTAAGAAACTTGTCTAGGGTGAAACTTGTCTCTTTGGCCCCAGAGGACAAAAACAGGAGGAAAAAATGAACCTTGCAAAGAAGCCAATTTAGACTTGATGTCAAGAAAAACTTCCTAACAATTATAATGTCCAGGATTAGAATGGGCTGGCTTAAGAGTCAATGGGATCCCCCTCATTGGGATCTTCAGGCAGAGGCTGGGCGACCACTTGTCTGCTCTGTGAGAGTGGGGATTCCTTTTGTTTACAGATTGGACCAGATGTCTTCTGAGTTGGCTTTCATCTCAAATTCCATGATTCTGTGATTGATTCTGGGAATACATGACCTCTAAGGTCCCTTCCAGGCCTCAATCTTTGATCTAAGAACTGCTCAAGGGGACCAAGAATGAACAGTTAGGAGCAATAAGGAAGAACTGCAGATTGTGAAATCTGTGGAACTATGCCTGTAGCAGGAGGGCTTGGCAGTAGAGATTATTTACAACTAGACTAAACCAAGGTCAATATAGTATTGAGAATCAGCCCCAAGGACGTCCCTGGGGTGGAACATGTCAGTTTCTCTTGGTATATTTTATCTCATTCTAATCTCGGTTCAACAGCAGAAACCTACCTGCCTTTGAGTTCATACGACCTGGGTAAGTCCCCTCTGATGCAAACTGGTCACAGGATGCTGGGCAAGTCACTCAACCAGTGCCCCTAGACAATTCATGAAGCTTCAGGACAGCTCCTTATTTATAATTACAGAGGAAAATTCCTCACAAGGCATCTGCCAGTACCAATGAAATCACAAGCCCAGACCGATAATATAATAATAATCCATCAATAGCTGGAGATATCTGCAAAAGTAAAAGGGTAAAAGGCTTTTGTGATGTATGAAGTAAGCATCTTAAAGACAAGAGCAGTCATATATATATATATATATATATATATATATACATATATATGTACAAATATGCATGTATAGATAGCTATTCCTCATAGTTCCTAGAGCTACCTTGCAAGTAATAAACACAAGATGATATTTGTTGATATGTATTTGTTGAATTGAATTGTCTCAAAGAAAAGATGTGAGGTTTAGTGTATAAAGGAGAGGTAAAGGAAATCTTTTTCCCTTTTGTAATCAATTGTCTTTCTCTACCAGCATGTGTCTATTTATATTTGAGTCAGAAGGTCATCGTTTGGCTCACAGAGCTCCAAAATTTTGCCATTGTAAAGATTCTCTTCTTGGAATGCAAATGTTCCCTCCCTATGAGATTTAGACCATACTTGAAAGTTAGCCTGCATGGGAAAACTAGCTGAGAGTATCACCCTGGAAGGCACTGGGAAGTGACACCTTCTCAGACCGTCCTAATTTGCCCCTGGGAAATTAAGGGGCCCTGGTGCATCGGGGCCATTTCTGCAATGTAACCCACTGGAAATGTGCAGCCAGGCACAAGGGGAGAAAAGGGTAACTCAAATAAAGCTGCTGCCCATTTGGAACACACTCTGTCTCCTTCCACATCTGCAGGACATTTAGCTGCTTGCATCTGGTTGTGTTTGTGCAAATATAATTCCATATTCACTAATAATTCCTGGGGCTAAAGGCTCCCCCCCTCTGGTAACCTTGTTAATATTCTCTCAAGGCCTGGTGTGAACGCCTCACAGCATTTTGATTAGAATTCAATCTTGTGTTTTTTTTTCCCCCTCTGTCTCTTTCTCTCTCACTTCTCTTATGCTTTTCTGGCCTCCAGTTTCCTGGCCACCCACATGACGAGACATTCTCCCTCCCTTTCCCTCTCCATTCTCAGTTTCAAGGAATTTCCTTGTGTCAAAGGCAAAGTGTGATTGACATATTTCCCCCCTCTTAAGAGCAGTCCTTTTACTGCTTGATTTAACCATCTCCTTATGGGGCTCCTATAATCATTACCTAGGTGAGACAGAGACCCCCTGCTCACCCTTTAGCCTTCATCCCAGCCCCAGAGCAAAGTTGCTCTTTTAACACTTTAAGAGATAATATAATTTTCCCCTTTTGTTTTTGACTCCCTTAGTTTAGTGGGCCCTCCACTGAAGCCTTGCTCCACAAACTCATCATATCATGGAAGTGACACTGGAAATATGGCCTTTGGAAGGACTGAACAAATTAAAAGGGCCATGAAGGTAAACTGGCAAGTCTTTGTACCTTTCATCTCAGCACCAACCTAGATAAATGCCAAGAGGCTCATGGTAAGAAAGTTGGTCACCCAAGTTGTGGTCAAATCAATATCTATCATATAGTCTTAAAATATATTGAAACCATCCTTAAGACTTAATTGACTCAGGAGAGTAATGCTTTGGCCATTGCCACAGCTTCTTAGTGGCCTTCAGTCAAAGCCAACCTGAGAAGAGGTGGCTCTCTCAGGTCTCTGACTTCTGACCAGCACGGCATGCATAGAAACAGTGCAACTGAACTGAACTTAATTCTGTATCCATGTTACATATCCTTCCTCTGCTAAGCCTAAATAAACCTCTTTTTTGTTAACTGTTAGCCAGTCTATAAGAGTTCCAATCCAAAACCAAAACACTAGACTAGTCAATGACACAAATGATGACTTTTTGGTCTCCAAAACTCATGAAACTGTTTATTAAGGAAAGAATGAAGAGCTTATGATTAACTATGGAGGGACTACCCAAAATGATGATATAGATTTCTTAAAGTATTTGTGGGTATCTTGGTGTTGCAGGTAGAGCAATGGACTTGGAATCAGGAACATTCTTCTTCATGATTTCAAACCCTGCCTTAGACACAACTGTAAAATGACTAGACAAAAAACCCCAATAACAAAAACAGTATTTTTCAACAAATTCAAAGTGTTCTTTAGAGATTTAGGTCCTGAAATTAAAGTTATTTCCAGAACGGGGCTGCTTGATACTCCATTCCCTTTTTGCCAGTGTTTTTTGGGTACCCTGAAGGGGCTGAAGCCAATTTGCAAACCAGAATGAAACATGTGATAGCATTCTTAGTTTGGGGCATTACCTTTTATGAAAGACATTGTCGAGCTAGAGATTAGCCAGAAGAAGCTAATCAGGAACGGGAAGGACCCTGGAGAGCAGCCAGGGGAAGGTGACGGGAATAAGGACACCATACCATAAAAGGATAAGATAATAGAATTGGGCATGGTTAGCTTGGAGAAGAGATCATTCAGGAAAGGCATAGTAATTGCCTTCAAATAGCTGAAGGTATGTCATGGGAAGAAGGAATGTATATGTTTTGCCTAGAGGCAGCAAAAGGGGTAGCCAAGTCACACTACCTCCTCTGTCCCTTAGTCTCCTGATTTTATTCTGTGTTTCTAGAGGACAAGACAAAAGGAAAAGAATAAATTGGCTGCATTATGTTTACGCTTAATACTCAGATGTCTTCATGAAGCCTTCTTTAGTTCTCCCTTAACTGAAAGTGACTTTCCCCTCCTCTAAGATCGCAAGATCCTTGTTCAAACCTTTTCCATGTTACTTTGTGTTAGTTATTTGTTTTCCTGTCTTCCTGTCCCCCCATACCCTTTACCACCTCTGTGTTGTAATAGACTGCAATGGCACCTTTCCTTGCACATAACAGGTACTCATTAAATGTTATTCATTTGATCTGATGGTCATAAGAGGAAGAATTTCTGATAGGTTATTGCACATTGGAGCAAGTAGCCAAGGGAAGTGGATGACTAATTCCTTGGAAGCCTTAATTTTTTTAAAAGGGCTATTTTCATCTGATGAGAATAGTTTAAGTGTTTATCTGCCTAAAGGGGGCAAGGCCATCTCCAGTCATCCTGATCTATATCTTACCACTGGAGCCAGATGGCTCCAGAGGAAAAAGTGATGCTGGTGTCTTTGCACAGCCCTCCCTCACTTAAATAAAATTCACTTGCCAGTAATGGAATCCCCTTCCTGATGTTATGGTCCTCTTCCAGAATGAAGGACAAACAACAACCTACAGGGGATTGACTGGATCAGAGGTGTCAAATATGTAACCATCTTGAGTTGGGAAATATTTAACAAAATAAAAATATAATAAATCATAGGTAATGTTAATAATATGTGGTTTTCTAAGCAAATATGCTCCAGGATATGGATCTTTTTTTTGTATGATTTAGTGACCCCATTTATGTTTGAGGTTGACACAACCACTGAACTAGATGATCTCCTCAAGTCATAATTCAATATTTGGAAAGATACCCTATGTTACAGTGTTGTAGGAAATTTGCAAGTAACTTTGATTTGGGGTCCATTGCAGTTGGTGTCAAGATGAACTAAATAATAACTCACATCCATTAAATGCTTTAAAGTTCACAAAGTCCTGTCTTAAAACTCCATGAGTACATAGTATAAATATTCTGATTTTACACATTAGCAAAAAGAGACTTGTTTAGGATTACATGAATAATAGGACCAGAACTGGAATTTGAACCCCAAAACTTCTCAGCCCAAGACTGGAATTCTTTTTAATATACCATGATATTTTTCCCTTCATTCCATCATAAGAAATTACCTGCATGTTTTCTAATCTTGGCCCTATCCTTCCTTACTAATAGATCTGTATCACATCTACTTGAACATTATCATAAAAATATGAGTGTAGCTTCCTTGTTATTTGTTGTTCAATCATTTCAAACATGTCTGACTCTGAGTGACTCCATTTAGGATTTTTATGACAAAGTCACTGGCGTGATTTGCCATTTCCTTCTCCAGCTCATTTTACAGATAAGGAAACTGAGGCAAAAGACTGTAATTTGCCCAGGGTCACAAAGTTAGTGTCTGAGGTCAGATTTGAACTCACATCTTCCTGACTCCAATTGGATCCACTGGGCTACTTAGCAGTCCTAAGATTCCTTGTAAAGCCATAATTGCATCAAGGTATTTGGAGGCATTTTCCCATGTGGAATGCTTTGGGTCCCACTTGGGAACTACTCACAATTATTTACATTTTTGTATTGCCCATAATGACTTTTTGGAGTCTTATTAGTACTATATTTTTTCATGTGACCCTTAGCCCATAACATTTTGTATCAGTCCTATGGTCCATCTAGTCTATTTTTCTGTTTCTGATAGTGGAATTGGGAGAAGGTATATAGAAAAGTTATATTTAAAACAACTAACAGCATCACTGTAAAAATGAATAATTTTGAAAAATTTATGAACTCTGATCAACATAATGACCAACCATCATTCCAGAAAGCCCATGATGAAAAATTCAGCTTCACCTTCTCATGGACAATAATAAACTAAAAATGCAGAATGAGATGCAAATTTGGACACAGCCAATGTTAGAATTTGTTTTTATTTACTATGCATTTTTGTTGTTTTTGTTGTTTTTCTTTCCCCTTTTTTTTCAGCAGAGGGAGAAAAGATGGATACTTGGTAATTGAAAGAAATGTAATGTCATGATTTTCTTTCATGATGTCAGCCTTAAAATATTGGGTATACCTTTCTTCCCCCCACCACAAAATTCTGTCTATCTCTGAGAAAACTTATTTTGCAGCTATCATATATATATAATGCATGTCTTAATTTAAAAACTTAATTTTAAAGATTCTTGAACTGTATATACTTAATGTCTATTCCATCTCTAGTGAAAATGCAGTCTTGTGGCATATTGGACAAAGCATCATATCTGGGGCCAGAAGATAATTTGGATCTTGGTTCTGCCACCTATTTTCTGAGTGACTCTGGGCAAATAAGCCAGCCTGTTCTCATCTTTAAAACTGGAATAAATGCTATTTGCTTCTCAGGGTGTTGTGAGGACCAAACGAGGCGATTCATTTAAAGCATTTGTAAACTGTAAAGCACTGTATAAACACCCTAGTTGTTGGCATTACCCACAGTGTAAGGTTTCACTTCCTTTTATTTACTCTGTGTCTGCCTTTATCAGGCTTCAGAAATGTCTTCCACTTCTCTAGGATTTGGTCAACATGCTCACCCTGTTTATATCTTCCCTGAATATCAATTTTGACTTTGCCTTCCCTCTTTTTCATTTCTCCAGATTGAAAAGCACTAAATTTTAAAGACTAACTTTTAAGTACAGCATATACAACCTGAGGCTGTACTTGACACTTCCCCAGTTTGGTGGAATCCCACCCCAGAGTCCACTCTCCATGTTTCCTCAGTAGGACTGGCAGGAATTCATGGAAAGACAGTAATAGACCACTAAAGAGCAGGAGAGTTAATGTCATTGTTCATAGATGCCAAGTGAATTTCTTCATGGTTTTATAGCAGTCTGATTTGGAGCCATGGGAGTGGACAACTGTTATTATATTGGTCAAATTTAGACAATTTGGACTAAGTTGAATAGTTAAGTAAGGAACTGCAAGCATGATTAAATAGATTGGGAAGATCTATGAGAGCAGTCCCCAAGTGTGTGCAGGGGACGTACATATATATAATGCTTTGCAAACCTTAAATTTTTATACAAATTTAGCTATTATTATTTTTGCAAGAGCATTTATACCCTGTTAGAAAGAAGACAACAGAGACACAAAAATGGAAAAAATTTACCAATGCTTCTTAAAACATTCTATTCTGATTGAAGATGACAGTGTAACTAACACATTTGTGCTGTCAATTGTGCCTCATTGCTATATGAAGAAGTGTAAATAATACTTAAGATGGTAATTTTGGAGAACTTCCCCAGACCTAACACAACCCAGAACAAATCTGTTGAAAGTGAAATAATTTTGAAGGGATACCTTCAAAGAAGTTACTAGGGAAGAGGAGAAAATATTATTAACAAAAAAGATAACTGAGAAAATATCAACAACTACCGACCTACCAATTAAATAATTCAATTCAACAAACATTTGCTTAAACAATCTAGGAGACTAGATCTCATGCACAGGTATCATTGATGAGAACATCAAAGGGCTTTCACCTGTGATTTTCTTGATTAAACTATATATATATATATCACTTAAAGAAAATATCAGTTAGATGGCAGAGTAGAAAGAGGACTTCTGTGCGGCTCTAGCTTCCACTTCCTCCAATCCATGTTCAAAATTACTCCAAACAAACTTTAGAGCTACAGAACCCACAAAATAACAGTGAGAAACAAATCCCCTGCTGAAGGAAGCTCACCAGGGGGGCAGGAAGGGTCCATCACAGCACTTTGGAAGCTGAGCACAGTCTTGACTGAGCAGCAGTTTTAGCCCCAGGGCGGCCCCAACCAGCAGTGGCTGGAGCAGACTTCACTAGAGTAAATCATCAACAGCTATAGCAGTTTCTAGACTTCTCAATCCACAAATGCCAAAGACAAAGTAAAAGGTCAGTGTGGAAATTTGCTGGAACATGGGGAGTGTAGTTTGGTTGCTACCCCTGGAGTGAGAGGCAGAGGAGGAATGGTGGCTGCAGCTGCTGCCCCATGGCTGCTTCCAAAGCTCCTGGCCTGCAGATTGTAGGGGGACCAAGCAACCATTCCAAGGGTAATCACTCTTGCTTTCGCCGGCTTGGATCTGGATCCAGTCTTGGGTGGTGGTCCTGGGGTGTGTGACCAGTGAGCCAGAGCATTTGGGGGCTGTAGAGAGGGCACCCATCTAATAGCTCAGACAGCTGCAAAACCCCCAGAAATTTGGGACATAGCCTCTCCATTGTGGAAGCAGAGTTCTACTGTGGCAAAGAGCTCAAAAGTCAAGTAATTAGCTGCCAATAAGAGCAAGCAACAGAAGCACAAACAGGTGATATAATTCTTTTTGGGGAACAAAAAGGATCAAGGCTTGGAGTGGGAGGAGGACATAGAAGTCAGAACTCCTGCATCAAAAGCCTCCAAGAAAAATATGAACTGGTTACAGGCCATGGAGGAGCTCAAGAAGGATTTTGAAAATCAAGTAATAACAGTGGAGGAAAAATTGGGAAGAGAAATGAGAATAATGTAAGAAAATCATAAAAAGTGAGTCAATAGCTTGCTAAAGGAGACCAAAAATACACTGAAGAAAATAACACCTTTAAAAATAGACTAACTCAAATGGCAAAAGAGGCCCAAAAAGCCAATAAGGAGAAAAGGCAAATTGACAAGATAGAAAAAGAATTTCAAAAACTCACTGAAGAGAATAACTCCTTCAAAATTAGATTAGAGCAATTGGAAGCCGATGACTTTATGAGAAATCAAGATACTATAAAACAGATCCAAACATGAAAAAATAGAAGACAATGTGAAATATCTCATTGGAAAAACCACTGAGCTGGAAAATAGATCCAGGGGAGATAATTTAAAAATTGTTGGACTACCTGAAAGCCATGATAAAAAAAAAGAGCCTAGACACCGTCTTGCAAGAAATTATAAAGCAAAATTGTCCTGATATTCTAGAACCAGAGAGCAAAATAGAAATTGAAAGAATTCACCAATCACCTTTTGAAAAAGATCTCAAAAAGAAAACTCCTAGGAATATTATGGCCAGATTCCAGTAGGAAAATTCCAATTCCCATGCAACTTGGAAATGAAATATACAGGTACTGGGATGTAAAAACCCATCTTGCCCTACTAGAAAGTTAGGAGGGTTAAGGGGGAAGATATAAAAGAGAACAGATTGGGGGAAGGGGTATTCAGTAGGCTTGCTATCTTGGGGTGGGGAGTAGGAGAAAGAAGGGGAGAGAAAAAATTGTAACTCAAAACCTTATGGAAATGAATGTTGAAAACTAAAAATAAATGAATTAAAAATTAAAAAAAGAAAACAGCAGTTAACTGAAACATGTAGAGAATACAGAATCCTGTTGTGATTGTTACGTTTTTTTTTAAATAAAAAAAAACATTAGCTTCAGTTAAAATATTGCCTTAAATGTTCCCCTGTAAGGAAGGAATGGAAATTTCACCATCTATGTCTGCAAAGAAAGTGCCATGTCAAGGGAAGTACATTCACAGCAGAGAAGGGATGTTTGTCCAGGATAAAGTATTTATTCACTTAAGTGCAGCTTCCCAGAGCAGTTCATTCAGAAACCTGCCTACTCTCCATTAATGCTTTCATTAAAGATGCCTTCAATGTATATGTCAAAGATTCTTTTAAAAATATGAAACAGACAAAAAAGTAAGCATACAGATCAATAGCTGTTAATATTTCTTCCAGTTGCTTTTTTTAAGACATGGATAAGGATTACATAGTATGGGCAGGTATCAATGTGTTATATTCCCGTGATTGGAGGTAACCTCCAAAGCCACAAGATCACAGAATCATGTAAATATTTTGAGTTGATCTCTGAAGTATTACATTTGAGGATTATGTCAAAGGCAATGGAAAGGAGCATTGGAGAAATTTTAAGACATTTCCATTAAAAATTGTGCCGTAATAGTATAAAATAGTGTAAAAAAGTCTCATATCATTGGAAAGATATGAGACTGGGGGAAAAAGATAGGTGACATATAGAGATTGAGGAACAAGTGGACTACCCTTTTGTTCAGTTGGTAACTATGTAATGGCAAGAGGCCTTGAGGATAACTTCCATCATGGAATAGCCCCTTACAGTGTATTTATGGGAGGGCATAGAAAGAACTGCAAAGGATGGTTAGGCACAGATGACTTGTTCTTTGCATTGTTGGATGAAATACCCACACTGATAAGACAATGTATCTATTGAAGTATCTAAGGATTATTTTCTGAACATTTACCTATACAACCAATTTTGATGAAATTGTAGCATTTTTTTTCTGTGATCATACTGGAAATTAGTTCTTTTTTAGGGTAGAGTTTTATTGATTACTTTTGTTTTTCTCTCACCTAGATTTTTCCCTGTATCTCTCCTTCTACTCTACTTCCAGAGAGCCATTATAAGAGTGTCTGCCATTATATGTGATGTTCCACACCAGTGAGAAAAGTCAGTTCTAAAAGCCACCTCTTACATTTACCTCTGAATCCCTGAGTTCGCTTTTCTGTGTTGTGTGTGCCAACTGGTTTTGTTGATTTTGCCACTGGGTTCCAACATTCTGAGGATGCTCTTCTTGGAGGGGGCCTGTGTCTGCCCCCCCATACCCTTCTATGTCTGCCAGTCTCAAACTTCCTATGTTGATTTCTAAGATAATTTTCTTCAGCGGTAACTGAGAACTCAGAGCCCATTATGAAATATGTGTAGTGTGGATACTTTTCCCCCAGATCCTTGTAAAAGCTCTAAATCTACAGTCTGATGATTCTTGAGCGCTTTACCTTATAATCATCCTTCCAGAAGTTCTGTTTATTTTATTTCACTGACTCAATTAATTCTTCTTTCAATTTATCTCTTCATGCTAACATTTCTCTTCAGATCAACTTGGGGTCAACTCAAATTTTAGTTTCACTGTGTTTAAAATGTTAAATAATATTGATTTTATCTTGTCTCCCTCCCAAACCCCACATTAACATTTCCCCATTTAGAGCAGTCATTCAATCTTTTTGTGTCATGAACCCTTTGGCAGTCTTATGAAACCTATGAAGCCCTTCTTAGAATAATATTTGGCAATGTATAAAAAAACAACATAGAATTACAAAGGAAACCAAAGGTTTTTAAAAATATATATATTATACTTTTTCCCATTCAAATTCATATATCCCTTGAAATCTATTTACAGACTGCTAGAGGATGCTCCAAGAATCCTCATTTAAGGATCAGTGATATAAAGAAATGCCACTTTAGAATACCTACCCCTTTGTGTTCTTTCTCTAAACCAGTTCCTTATCTATGATAAAAGTGATACATAAATACACTGATAAGCACATTTATGTGCAGAAACAATAAGTACACACAGACACCTCATATGCTCAAATTCATAAAGACACACACACCCACACACACACTCATTTGCAGATACCCTAACAAACACAAACACAAACTCAAAGGAATACAACCAGCCTCTTCTTAATACGCTATTCCCCAACTATTTTTTTCTCATCAGCAAGCCCTGGTCTCAACTCACTGGAGATGTCTTCAGGTTTTGAAAACTTTAATAATCATTAGGTTCATTCCTCTTTGCCTATTTTGCCCCAAATCCCAGACCTCATGAGAGATGTCCCCAAGGGTTACTTTTGCTCACGTTCCTGGATAATGACATCCCAGGCTCTTGGGTGATTTAAAGGGATTTTAATACACAGCACTACAGGCGAAGGAACATAGAAGGGCAGAGGGGAGAAACATAGTAGCAGCTGACAAGATTAACAACTCCTGTTGTATAAAGGCTCTTGTAGTCTGACACAGGTCTTTAATATCAGCTACAGTTCAGGCTGCCAATATGTCTTAGCTCTCTCCTGCCTAACTTTCCTCTTCTCTGTTTGAGCCTTGACATCACTTTGTTCTACGTCTCTCCTTTTCAGTCTTACAGAGTCTGTTTCCCCAGCTCTCTATATGACATAGGAAAGGACTTGCTTCCTCTTATAATTTCCAGTTTGGCCATCCTGTGATAAATTACCCTAATTCTACTGATCATGGTCTAGACAAGTCTACTTTTTTCTCTCAAAAGCAAATGATCTCTTCCTATCTGCCCCCAAAGCCACTTGTCCCTGGGTTTCAGGGCTTGGCATCTTCCTCATGTTCTCTGGAGGTCTCCATGTTTAACTCCCTCAAAACTTGCTGCCTTCACTCCCTTTAAACAAATTCTTGTTAAATACCTCATATATGACAAGACACTGTGGTAGCCCCAAATATGGAAAGAAAAAAGACAAAAACAATAGTTTCTGCCCTCAAGGACTTTATATGGGGGAGAAGGGAGAGAATATAAGGGAGGAGGATACAACAGGTTTTTACTACAGATGAATAAATAAAGAATAATCTGAGAAGAAAAGAGTACCAATTAGAGAAGGCTCCCCAGAGGAGATGGAACCTGAAATAAACTTTGAAAGGAGATTCTGAAAGACTGAGATGAGGCGGGAGTACCTTCTTGGCAAGGGGGATGACTTGTGCTAGAATTTGGAACTAGAAGATGGAATGCTGAATTCAAGAAATAGCCAGTAGACTAGTTTGGCAGTAATCTGAAATAAGTCTGGAAAGATAAGTGGATTACTAGGTCTGTATCCCAAAGATATCAAAAAAGGGAACAGGATCCGTATGTACAAAAATATATTTATAGCGGCTCTTTTTTGTGTGCTAGCAAAGAACTGGAAATTGAAGGGTATACCCATCAGTTGGGGAATGGCTGATCAAGTCGTGACATATGAATATAAAGGAATACTTTTGTTCCATAAGAAATAATGAGTAGGTGGATTTCAGAAAAACCTAGAAAGACTGCATGAACTGATGATAAATGGAGTGAGCAGAACCAGGAGAATGGTGTACACAATAACAGCAACATTGTGTGATGACCGACTTTGTAGACTTGGCTTTTCTGAGCAATGCGACAATCTGAGACAATTCCAAAAGACTCATGATGGAAAATACTATCCACATTCAGAGAAAGAACTTAGGAGTCTGACTGCAGATCCAAATGTGCGCTTGTACTATTTTCTCTTTCTTTTGTTATTTTTTTCTTTCCCATGGCTTTTCCCTTTTGGCTTGATTCTTCTTTCACAACATGACCAATGTGGAAATATATTTAATATGGTCATACATGTATAGCCTATAATATTTTTAGAAGATTATGTGGAAGCCATAAAATGGGGGACTTAAATGTTGGGCCAAGAAATTTGTATTTTTACCCTTTGAAGTTTTTTGAGTTGGGAAAAGGATGATACTGTTAAAAATGTATCTGCAGGACAATGTTTTTGTAGCTATATGGAAGAAAGTTTGAGGGAAAGGATACTGGAAGCAGGGAGCATAGTTATGTATTTATTGCAGGCATTCAGAGGAGAGGTGGTAAGGGCTTGAACAAGGAAGGTAATGGTATGAGTAGAGAGAATGGAATAGGACAGTTGCTGTGGTGATTGAATTGACAAGATATGGCAACTGATTAAATACAGGAGATGAGAAAGGGGATAGCATCAAGAATGATTTCATGTATTGGGCTTGGGAGTCTATGGTAATGGTGGTGGCCTAAACGGAAACAAAGGAGTTCCCATATCAATCCATCTCTGTTCTGACTTATTCCCAGATTCTAGAAGCAAGATTTTTGAGTCAATATAAACACAGCTTGAAAAATTACCTCTTTCACCTAAACCTTGTGGGCCTTGTATCTCATGCTTTGGACCAGTTCATCTATATCCTTGCTCCAGAGCTGTTCATTCCCACTTGTGCTTCTGAACCTATGCTCCCGCAATGGCCATACCTCTTTACCATTGGGCTGAACCCAACTGAAAATTGCTCTGAAAGGCTAAAACAAATTAAATCTCTTACACCTTTCTTCAGCTCCTGGAGAGCTAATCAGTTCCTCACCTCAAGGCCACACCCTGGAACTCTGGAGATAGACCCTTATACCTAGGTGTGGTTACTATAATTCCAATTATAAAAATTGCAGCTGTACTTGTGATACTAATGGTAATAATAGCTGAAAGATATATATGTTATATATATATATATATATATATATTTATATAAAATCTTTAAATTTTGCAGAGCATTCTCCATTTGTTGCTCTACACCCCAACAATCCTGTGAGAAAGATACTATATAGGTATCGTTACTATTGTGTAGATGAGAACACTAAACCTCAAAGAGATTGTAACTGCATTTCCAAGATTTTCTTATGCCCTTCTGCCCCACTAATTAGACAGGGTCATTTCACTGTGATAGACTAATGGAGGTTAATGTATGCGTATCTTGGTAGTTGTCCAACAAAAGATAGGTGAGTGAATAGATTTATGAGGTGATAGGATGACAGACTCGGTAGTTCGGTGGGGTAGAGAATATAGGAGATGAAAGGGACTACAATTTATACAGTTAATGGAACTAAAAGTCTTGTGTATTCTCCCTCCTGTCTCTCTGTCTGTCTATCTCTGTGCTTGTCTCTTTGTCTGTATGCCTTTCTGTCTCAGAGATGGGTTATCCTCTCCATAAAGCAAGTTTCCATGTACAGTGTTGTCTACATTGATTAAATCAGAACTATCCTGACTATTTAAGTATACTCAGGTGTATGCAAGATACTGAAGCTAATCAAAGTTACAAGACTGTATCATTCTTGCTACTGGCCAGCATAGGAGCTGTGCAGGACAACCCTTCAGGACAACCAATGCAAAGTTCTTCTCATAATTCTTGCTTTACGTGGATGATGATGTAATGGAAAAGCCCAACTATGCTCGACAACCAGAAGGATGGAGTCTTAGTCTTCATGAAGTGACCATTCTAATATGCAGATCAGGCCATGTGAGACCACACGAGGGAGGCAGCGTGTTATGTATCACATGCACTGGAATGGAGTGGAAAGACCACTATATTTAGAGTCTAGAGGATCTGTGATTATATCCTGTCTCTGTTTATTTTCTGCCTAATCTTTCTCCTGACCTTGGTTTCTACATCTATAAAATGGGGAAGGTTGGTTTCTAGAGGTCTTTCTTGCTCTCAATCTGTGGTCATGGCAAGGGATATATGAAGTAGAAAAATCAAGCCCAAAGAAAGTAGAAGGGAAAAAAACTTTCAGGGAGTATATCTGGCTCCTCTAGGCTTGGAGCTGCCATAATTTAATTCTTCTAGTAGGATATTCTAGGGCTTTTTTCCCAAAGAACAAGGCTCCCCCTGCTTCCCCAGAGAGTCTACTTGACTGAGAGGCAGACATACAGGCATCTTTGTTTGGGTGCCTCTTCATTTTGTTTTTCTTTTCTATTTCCTCCCAATTATCTCCTCAACAGCTCCTCTCTGTGTCTGGTTCCTGAACCCTTCAAATGCTTGCTCATAATAATCACAGCTTTGCTTAGCTGTCATTTAGCCAAATTACACATGTTGAGCACTTTTCATCTTTCCACATAAAATCAATCTCTCCAGTCTATTTAATCATCTTGGCAGTTCCGTTCTGAATTCCACCCAATTTAATCATGAACACAAGACTCCGCTCCCAAAGGCCCAGAGCAGGCTGTTGTAAACCCACAGAGAACTCTGTTTTGGGTCTGTGCTCAAGAAGGAAAGATATTACCCTGTGAGGAAAACCCTATTTCTCTTCATTTTTCTACTCTCATGTTTCCTTGGCTTAGCCATCTTGCTTAGGGACAATGGTCTTAGATGGAAGAGAGGGCAGACAAAGGCTAGTGTGAGCAGAATAAGAATAGAGTGACTTTGTGGGTAGAGGGTAACTGGATGATTCCCAACACTAGAAGGTACACTGTTTAATTGTCCATGTGTTCACTAATGTGCAAGTACTTAAAATGCCCTTTGCTTTACCATTCAACAACTCACAATGAACCAAATCAGTAACTGAGTGATTTTTCAATGGGGGGGGGAGGGGGAATCAAGACAAGATGAGTTAATGGTGAACAACCATAAGCAAGGTGGAAGGTCTTCCTTGGAGGTAAAAATTAGACAGAACACCAACTCATGTATTTTACAGCCCTGAGCTTTTCTCTTAAAAAACAAGCAAACAAACAAATAAGAAACAGAGTAGAAAGAAAGTACAGAACTATAAGAAAGTGTCCTTAGAGCAGTTATCCTCAGTACAATTAGCATTATTGGGGATGTAAAGGCTCATGACATAAAAGAGCTTATGGTATAGTAGGAATGAAACAAGGGCACAAATAACTATAACACAAATGAGAAGCTAATTGGTGCATTGTACAGACCATATGGAAGGGTAAAAGTACTTGAAGCTTGGAGGATCAAGAATGGCATCATGAAGAAGATAGTATGGCTAGATAGAAAGAGAGATAGATAGAGATATATACATACATTTTGGAAAAGAAAGGACTCTAGCCAGGAACAATTAGCACACCAGTTTGTTTTAAAATCAGTGTTATTGGAGGACAGTACTGGGAAATCAGGCTGGCACAGTAGGTTGGGACCAGATTATTGAGGATGTTGTTAAGGAGTATTTCATTTGATAGGTAAAAGGGAATGAGTAAACGTTTTTCAGCTTGGAAAGCAAAGTGATCAGAACTGTGCATTAAGAAGATAAAATTTTACAGTGTTGAAAGACTGGATTGGAGAAGGGAGGGAATCAGGAGAAGAAAATCTCTTAGGAGGCTTTTTAGTTTTTCATTTGTTTCAGTCACATCTGACTCTTTGAGGACCCTATTTGGGGTTTTCTTGTTAAAAAACAAACGAACACTGGAACAGTTTGACATTTCCTTCTCTAGCTGATTTTACAGATGAAGGAACCCAGGCAAACACTGTTAAATGACTTGCCCAGAATCACACAGTTAGTGAGTGTCTGAGACCAGATTTGAACTCAAGTGTTCCTGACTCCAGATCTAGTGCTCTATGTGCCTATGAGCCTCTATGGCTCAATGTGCCACCTACCCGACACAGGAGACTATTACTATATTACTGGAAAGGGGGTAATGAGGACTTGAGCTAGCTCTGTGAAATAGAGATACGATAACTGTCTTTACATATTTGAGGGGTTGTCATTGAAGAATAAGAATGAGATGTATTCAAGGATGTGCTGGAGCCAGCTCAAACTGGCTGAAAGCCAGCTGCTGAATTTTTAATTAGAATATTTATGAACACCTCAGGAATCCACCAATGCTTCAAAGCAGGGCTTGATTTCTTGTTTTGTTGATTGTCTAGACTTTAAGTAAGTGATGGATTAAACGTTAATAATACAAATTAAATTTAAAAGCATATCATGTGAATATTTTTTCTAGTGGTTAACCACTCACCAAGACCACCCCAGCCCAGACCTGTTCTACAAGAGAATGGAGCCAGGATTAGAAGATCCAAGTTTCAGAATGGAACTCAATGACTGAACTCAATGAAATTTGTAAAAAGTTGAAGAAAGGACTTAATATTAGGGGACAGTTTTTATAATTAGAGGTTTCCAAAAGTGTAATAGGTTGCCTTGAGAAGTAATGGATTGCTTCACAATTGATGTCTTAAAGCAAAGGCTGGATGACTACTTACTAGGGATTTTATAGAGAGTGGGTTTCTGGTTGAGTTGGATGGTCTCTGAGATCCCTTACAACTCTGAGTTTCTATAGTGCTGAGTGGAAAAGTGGGGGATGGGGGAAGGGTAGATTTCAGAGATTTTTCTAAGATATAAGCCACAGAACCTTGCAGCGCTTTGAATATTGGAGGAGATGAAGAAGGAAAATCAATAACAGTTCCACTTCTGAGACTAGATAGCTGGAGAAATGATGGCATCATCAATAGAAATGGGGGAGGCAGGAGAAAGAAGAGCTTTTGGAAAGAGTGATGGATCAGTTTCAGTCTTTCTGCATTACTTCACTTTCCTGCCATTGCTACCATCCCCACATGTACTCCAATGTTAGAATTCCAAGTGTAATGATTCCATCATCATCGCTGCTCTGATTAGATTATTATAAAAGCATTGGCAGATCTTTTCTATTTTATATCTATTGATATCTACATATTATATCTTTACATTGATTGATCCACATACCCATATATTGCTATCTCTATGTTATATCTATTGATAACTAATTTTATATCTACAGACACCTATGTTCATATTTTATTGCTTTCTGCCAGATCTACATATGATTCCGGGGTTATTCATTGGAGTTGGAATTTATGCCAAAGTCCCTGCAGGCTCATTTTCTCCTCAAACGCTCTTTGCTGTTTTGTGAGGCAATACTACTATTTACATTGCCCTTTCCCCTAACTAGCTAATAATCTGACTGTGAACAATTGATTCTGAAATGACAACCATACATGTAACTAGTTGCTGCCTGTCAATTAGATATAGTCTGTAAGTCCAAAAGCCATTCCC